>JAZKJV010009250.1:600000-1047003 GCA_037367405.1 Ottelia alismoides
CAAATAAATAAAAAGAGATTTCCATGGAGATATGCAATCTCATGAATTATCATGAGATTGCCCTCCATTAGGAAAGAGGTGGGCGGCACCCATATCCTATTTGGAATGGGTGGCCGTCCACCAAGTTATACATGGAGATGTAATCTCCATGTATATATTATCTCCTTATTTATTGATCTAATTTAGGATTGATTTATATTTGATTTTGTCAAATATATTTTAATCCAAATTTTTTGTTTTTGACAACAACAATCTTGACCATTGGATTGACATAAATCAATCTCACCCAATGATATTATATGTCCCATGGACTGAGATTCATGGATCCCAAAACCCTATAAATAGATAGGCATACCATGATCTCTATTTTACATGCAATTTTGGAGATCTCTCTCTCTCTCTCTCTCTCTCTCTCTCTCTTTCTCCATACACGACAGCCCTCTCTCCCTCTATTTTTGGTGGCCGTCCACCATACCCTAGAGGAGAGATTCGTCGAGGCTCTCGCTACCGTGCCACCGCTTCGACGTTCTTTGGTTCTCCATCTTCTTGGAGTGCTACACTCATGAAGGAGACGTTCGATCTCGTGCGATGAGATCAGGAGCAACCATGCTTGGATCAACTTCTTGGATTGCGAGGACAACGCGGTTCATCCCCGCGCTCGCAAGCGGTCTCACCGACAATCGGACTTGAGACAGGAGGTCTCTTTCTTTAGAGACTTGATCAACCACGCTTCAAGAGGTATTGCATTATACTTGTTGTGGTTATAGATGAAACGATCCGAGAATCGTTTTTGGATCATGTGGTTTCATCACATGACAAAATTTTTAAATTCGGCTGCTCAGAACAACTAGTACGACCAGTCGTTCTTCGTCGTATCCGATAGGACGATCACGCTTCCGTGATGCGCTTGAGTATAATTCCATATACTTCAAGTGGTATCAGAGCCTTAGGTCGACGTTTTTGAATATGATTCGAAAACCGAGGACGAATTGGGTTCGTTAAGGTCGTGAAAGTTTTTATCGCATTTGATTTCATAGATCTGTTTAGTAAATATTTTAGGCCATGTTTAAAATATTTAAGCACGAATTATTTACTTGTATTTTGTTCCCCATTAAATAAGGAAACCATAGGATCTGAGTTTACGTAAATCGGATTTCGTATGCTCTAGATATGGTTGTTTTAATGAACATGTATGCACTATTGCGGGAACAGTAGATTTTAACATAATTAAAGAGTTAATACTTGTTATCATCTGCCTCGAAATGCGTGAAACATCACTTGCATTAAGTCATAAATCAAGTTAGAATCTTTGAAAATTGAGTTTGTTTAATTTGGATTTAAATTGATTGAGATATGTTAATTTTAGTGATTAGGGGTCACTACTAAAATTGCAGTCCTAATCTAGAACCAAGTGATTGTCAATTAGTGAAATTAATTGTTAATTTCATGAAATAATCATAAAAAATATTTGTGAAATATTGGAAGATGATTATTTACCCAATTGATTTTTCCTCAACCAATTAATTGATTGGATGTGATTTAAATCATAATTGGAAACACAATCTTCAAACTTGATGCTTGAATAGGATTGGGAATTTGTGTAGCAAATTTCCTTATAATAAAAAATATTTTGATTATTATTATATGGTATAATTTTGGTTGAAAAACCGATGATCATCTCAAGTACAAATTGATATATCTGGCATTATGCTTTCGCGAGGTGGATATGGTGTCTACTCGGAGAGCATTGGGGTTGCGGGTTGCAACGTATGTGGTCCGTTCCACTCTCATCGGTACTGGCCATGACAGTGGGTAGGGACTGTATAATGCCGTAGAAAATCAAGGTGTATTTTCTAATTATTAAAATTTGAATTAATGCCTATTTTGAGACATTACCATATATATATTCAAGTCATATATCGTTGCGAACTATGCATGATATCCTGAAGCTTCAATGGTTGGAGACGAACTTAGTTCCAATCTCCCATTTTCTCTCAAGTGACATTGCATCGACCATTCTTCTTAGGCATCAGCGGACCTTCTTCGAGCATCCATCGTCTACGCCGAAGTCGAACAGAGGTGCCTACACATTCTGAGAGCTGAAAGGAGCATGGTGGAGCTATAACCAAGTTGCTGGAGTCTAACCTCTTCATCGCTGCGCAAAGAGGAGCACAAGAACAACGGAGTAGCAGCTATCATTCGATCTTGCTTAATTAGTCGAGATCAAAGGGTCTACGATTGGCCACTTTGATCTCCAAAGCAACGGTTTGATCTCGAGCCTCCTCGACTGAACCTGAATCCGAGCCACAAGCTAAAGCACCTGAAGAAGACACGTGTCCCGAGCCTAATCCATCACATGATCTGCGTTTGCGGAAGGAAAAATTGCAGCAAAGTCTAAATATTTATGGATATTACAGATATGTTCATCCGCCTATTTAACATTTGCAAGTTAGCGCTTGCAGATTTTGTTATTTACATTTTTAGTCCCTGTTAGTCCTTAAATGGGATAAAACTTAAAAGTTTTTATTGCAGTTGTAACCCCTGGATTCTACGTTGAATATCTTGTTATCCTGAAGTCTAATTAATATGATTTTGATTTTGTTTAAAAGCTTGTTTAGCACTCTATCTTTTAGCAACATGTATGGTTGATTTTATTAATAGTTGATGCATTGATTGTTATTGTTTAAATGCCTTGATTGATTGATGTATTATAGTAGAAATTCAAATATCTTGCATGATTAAATATACCCCTTTACTTATAAGAGTCTTTAAGATCTACTATTTTTGAATGTGAATCATTTTTGTATCATTAAAAGATGTATTTGCTGATTAAATAATTAGAGTGGATGTGATATAAGAGTTTCGGGATAAACTTCTTCTGATTGAAATGATTTCTTAAGGAAATAATTCAGGGTATTCTCATTATTTAATCAAAGTTGTTTATCGGAAGTTTTTAAGTGTTGTTTCCCTATATGTTTTGTTTGTTCATTTATGTTTGCATTTAAATTAGTGGCATAAAAAATATTTTCAAAATTTGTTGTTGATTGAGTAATGTGCATTAAGCTCAAAGTAATAAATCCATAAAGTACTGTCTAAAATTATTTGTCCTCCAAAGTTAATCATTAAAGTGTTCACATCCTTGTGTTCGACGATGGATTTCCCACGTTATAAATTTAAGCTAAGAACCTCGTCACGGAGTTTTCTCTCAGTTATGTTTGAGATGTTAAATGCTCATGCTACAACAGATTGAAATTAATACATTCATTTAGCACTTCATCAGTAGTGAATACATTAAAGAAAAATGTGTATTATAGATAGTATTGTACAGATGATGAATATATACACGTGACAAATAAATTTCTGGAAGTTTTTATATTTTGAGTCTAATAAGAATATATGATTATATGTTATAATTTAGTGCATTCTTAATTTCAGAAAATGAAGTCCTTGAACCCACTTAGTAGGCTTCTCGAGGTCAACTAATTGACCGGCCCAAATTACTCGGACTAGATCCGTAATTTGGAGGTTGTTCTCTCTGCAGAACGCATAAGTTATGTACTCTCCGAGGAAAAGCATGAGAACCCTAAATCCAAGGAAGAAAAAGCATACAATGACAAGTATGATGAAGATCATGTCTTGGCTAGATGTTATATCCCTGGTTCTCTCTCCAATGTTCTGCAGAAGCAACATGTAGAGATGAGTACTTGTCAGGAGATAATGCAGAATCTTAAGGATATGTTTGGTGACATTAAACGCACCCAACGGTACAATGTTATGAAAGACATCATTCGCTGCAGGATGCAGGAAGGGACTTCGGTCCGTGAACATGTACTCAAAATGTTTGGATACTTATCGGAGCTGGAGACCCTTGGGGCAACCATGGATGCAAATATGCAAGATGACTTCATTCTATTGTTGTTGCCCAAGTCTTTCAATAACTTTGTAGTGTCATTCCACATGAACAAGCTGGAATTCACAAGAGCTGCTCTCCTTGCTTCATTAAAGTATGTTGAGGACGTAATGAAGAAGGATGGTCCCACTGGCAGTTCAATGGTTGCACAGGTCAGAGGGAAGCGCGGTCGGAAGCAAGGTTCTCGGAAGGGCCCGGCCCAGAAGAGAAAGAAGAAGGGACAAAGTGCTGGATCTTCTTCGAATGCATCCACTCTAATGGCATCGAAGAAAACCGACGTCTGTCACTACTGCAAAAAGTCGGGGCACTGGAGGCGTAACTGCCCAGAATACCTGAAGTCCTCAGACAAAGGTAAAGCCCCAGCAGGTATGAAATCTACATTCATCATTGAAACTAGCTTTCTCATCGTACGAGAAGGAAGTTGGGTTGTAGATTCTGGTGCTTTTGTTCATGTACGCAATTTGTTGCATTTGTTTCAGGAAACTAGAAGTCTTGAGGAAGGGGAGATAGTCATCCAGATGGGATCTGATGCAAGTGTTGCAGCAGTCGTCGTCGGGACATGTCGACTATCATTATCTAGTGGTAGAGTCCTAGTATTTAAAGAGTGTCTTTATGTACCTGAAGTTAGAAGGAATTTGATATCTGTATCTAAGTTAGTTAGAAGTGGATATTCATTCCTGTTCTGTAATAAATTAGTCATAAATCATTATGATAAATATATTGCAGAAGGTATTTTAACTTCTGGAGGACTCTATGAATTGTGCATTAATGAGAATGTCATGAATGTTACAACCACTAATAAAAACCCTAAGAGATCCAGGGAGAATAAAAATCATTCGAATATGATTTGGCATCAAAGGCTTGGTCATTTGTTTGTTGATAGGATCAACAGATTGATAAAGGATGGACCTTTAGATTTCCTACAGGTTCAATCTTTGCCTACCTATGAACATTGTATTCGAGGTAAAATGACTAGGCTGCCTTTCCGTAACAAGGTTAGAAGATGCGAAGGTATTATTGACCTAATACATACCGATGTATGTGGTCCCTTCAGTACCGCGACTCGAAATGGACATCGATATTATTTGACGTTTATTGATGACCATTCACAATACGGGTTTATCTTCCTACTACGTCATAAGTCTGAAACCTTTGAAAAGTTCAAAGAATTCAAGGCTTTGGTTGAGAACCAAACCGATAGAACGATTAAATGGATTCGACCTGATCGAGATGGCAAGTATCTATCAGACGAATTCAAGTAATACCTTAAGGAGAATGGAATTATTTCCAATCTCACTCCTCCTGGAACTCCCCAACTTAATGGTGTTGTTGAAAGACGCAACAGGACCATCATGGACATGGTCCGTTCAATGATGAGTAAAGCACATTTACCTCTTAGTTTCTGGGGGTATGCAGTAGAGACTGCAATATATATCCTGAGTAAGATTCCTAGCAAATCTGTACCTAAGACTCCTCATGAGCTCTGGTATGGAACCAAACCTAGTGTCAATCACTTGAGGGTTTGGGGTTGCTTGGTCCATGCGAAGAACGTGGACGCAAGCAAGCTATAATCTCGCACTCGTGAGTGTTACTTCATTGGGTATGTTAAAGATGGTATTGGATACGAGCTTTATGACCCTAAGACCCAAAAGTTTTCATCTCTAGAGATGTGAAGTTTCTGGAGGATGATTTCCTTAAAGGTCAAGATAAAAATGAAGTAGAGGAACTCATTGAATCCCAAGAGGATTATGAGCTTCCCAGACCAGAAACTGAAGAAGTAAATAAAGATGAAATACACATACCTCTTCAAAGGAGTTCGAGGTTGGTTGCACCACCTGAAAGGTATGGATTTCTTGTGTCAAGTGAGATTGACATTGATCCTTCTTCATTTGATGAAGCACTCGCTGATCAAGACATGGATAGATGGATGCTAGCAATGAAGTCATAAATTGACTCCATGCATAAGAATGGTGTATGGACCGTAGAGGATCCATCTAAAGGGGTAAAACCCATTGGGTGTAAATGGATCTTCAAGAGAAAGAGGGGACCTGATGGGAAAGTAGAGAGTTTCAAGGCACGACTCGTAACCAAGGGCTACACACAGAGAGAAGGCATCGATTACGATGAGACATTCTCTCCTGTGGCTATGATTAAATCCATCAGGGCACTGCTAGCTATAGCTGCATATCTTGACTACGACATCTGGCAGATGGACGTCAAGACGGCTTTTCTCAATGGATACCTCGACGAGGATATCTACATGGAGCAGCCCCAGGGCTTCATGACTGAGGATGGAAAAGTATGCAAGCTGAAAAAATCCATCTATGGGCTCAAGCAAGCTTCTCGTAGCTGGAACATCAGATTTGACGAAACCATAAAGAGTTATGATTTTGTGCAGAATCCTGATGAACCTTGTGTATACAAGAAGACTAGTGGGAGCGCCATTGTGTTCATCGTGCTTTACGTAGATGACATCCTTATAATTGGGAATGATACAGGGATGATGACCAGTGTAAAGATTTGGCTATCCCATACCTTTGAGATGAAAGATCTTGGAGAATCCTCTTACATCTTCGGCCTGAAGTTGTTCAGAAACCGAGAAAAGAGGATTTTGGGATTGTCACAACATGGATACATTAAGAAGATTCTTGAACGATTCCGTATGGATAGTTCCAAGAAAGGATTCCTACCCTTAAGGCATGGTATCCACCTGTCTAAAGGAATGGCTCCTCAAACTGTTGAGGAAAAGAAGGCAATGGCTGGATGTCCTTATGCATCAGATGTAGGGAGCTTAATGTATGCCATGATGTGTACTAGGCCAGATATCTGCCATGCAGTGGGAGTGGTAAGTCGTTACCAATCCTGATATGGAGAGCAACACTGGAATGCAGTAAAGAACATATTCAAATATCTAAGACGGACGCAAGATTACATCTTGGTCTATGGAGATGGTGATCTCCAAGTCCTGGGATATACAGATTATGACTTCCAATCGGATGTTGATGATCGAAAGTCGACATCAGGGTTCGTGTTCTTGTTGAATGGTGGTGATGTGAGCTGGAGAAGCAAGAAGCAGGACACTACTGCAGATTCAACAATAGAAGCCGAATACATTGCCGCATCGGATGCTGCAAAGGAGGCGGTGTGGTTACGCAAGTTCGTGTTGGAGCTTGGCGTAGTTTCCTCTGATACTCCCATCTTGTTACTCTGCGATAACACGGGAGCCATTTCCCAGGCAAAGGAACCTAGATGGCATCAAAAGAGCAAGCACGTAGAAAAGAAATACCACATCATTCGGGAGATACAAAAGTGTGGTGACATCATCACCAAAGTGGCCTCTGCTGATAACGTTGTTGATCCTCGTACCAAACGTCTGACACAAAAGGTTTTTGACCAGCATGTAATGAGTATGGATTTAAGGATTGTACCTGAATGGTTCTGAGGGCTAGTGGGAGATTGTTAGCAATGTGAGCACCGGGCGAACCATTTCTACAACAAATGTTATTGTAATGAATAAATTATCAATGAAAGTTATTGATTATTTTTCACTCCCTTTCTGAGATTAAATGAATGAATGCACTATAGGGTCCCTCTGTACAATAAGGGTTATATACCATGGCCAACTTGATGATCATATAGCTGTTGATTCATTGGCTGAATCATAGAGGCTGATGCTTGGATGAATATCTAAGGGGTTAGATAGAGGACTCATCAAGCATCGTCAAATGATTATTAAGTGATGATCTCCAGCCTGAGTAGGAGATGGCAATCCTCTCTCAGATGGCTGATATCTGACTGACCTCTTGATGTAGGTCCCTCTGCATGGGAATAGTGATTCGGACGTGTCATGTTAGTTGAGTTAATGGGTTGACTTAACGAGATCAAGATAACCAAAGACCTACATTGAATACTGTCACAACATAGGCATGCATCCTATGACCGGAGATAGATGTGTTGCTATATGTCTGAGTGTGTACATTTGGCAGACCAATAGGTTGATGACCTAACCAAGGTCTATACACCGACGAGCTGGTGTGCATGTAAGGACATATAAGTAATACGATCTCTCAAAGGGATCATACAGGTTCACTTGTGAACCGGGAGACATGAGCTCACTCATGAGGTATTGGGACTGAACAAATTCCATGCATGGTCGTCATGCTTTGGAAGCATGACATGAATTTGAAGGTAATATATATGCTTTATGAAAGCATATGATCTATACAAAATCCCAATGACCAAGATTGAGAAACTTAATGATCTAACCCTGAAGATGACAGTGTAAAAGTGATCTTTATCTTCAGAATGATCACAGGTCTTCCAGTATGCAGTATGTACAGGTATTGGGAATACCTGAGGGTGATGTGATCATATACGATTGTATAACCATGACGCTTCCATTCCGAGGGAGTGATGAAATAGGTTTGGATTTTAGTGACTCCTCTCATTAGAGAAGTGACCTAATCTTAGTCCATGAACTGGACATTGATCTGAATGAGATTTAGATGCAATGAGAAGATTAGGTCTACAGTCTTGATTTGATCAAGCATCAGTGGGAGGTCCATGGGATCTGGATTTGAGATATGATCTCAACATCCAAGTCACTATACGTGGAACAATACAATCGCCATGTCCTTATCTCCAAGTATCTGCGGAGATATCGCATTATTCTTGAAGGGTTCGAGAATAATTCCATAAGATATAAGCAATGAAGAAATGATGATTAAATGTGATTTAATCATATTGATGTGTGAAGAAATTATCCAATATAATTAAATATGATTTAATTATTATGGATAAGAATAATGTGGATAGAAATATCCAATCATTCATAATATATTATAAATATGATTTATAATGTAGTTAGAGAGAGCTAATTATAATTTGTTTATGTTGATTAGTTATTATGTGTATTGGATACACATTGTGTAATTAATTGACAATGTAAAGTATATGTTGTTTTGGGTTGTGAATATGATTCACAATTATCCCATGGCAAGATTGCAATATTTTCAAATATAATTGTGAATTATTTTTGAAGAATAAAATCCAACAAAATTTGTTGCAAATTAATAAAGAGAGATTTCCATGGAGATATGCAATCTTATGAATTATCATGAGATTGCCCTCCATAGGAAAGAGGTGGGCGGCACCCATGTCCTATTTGGGATGGGTGGCCTTCCACCATGTTATGCATGGAGATGTAATCTCCATGTATATATTCTCTCCTTATTTATTGGTTTAATTTAAGATTGATTTATATTTGATTTTGTCAAATATATTTTAATCCAAATTTGTTGTTTTTGACAACAACAATCTTGACCATTGGATTGGCATAAATCAATCTCACCCATTGGTTTTATATGTCCCATGGATTGAGATCCATGGATCCCAAAACCCTATAAATAGAGAGGCATACCATGCTCTCTATTTTACATGCAATTTTGGAGCTCTCTCTCTTTCTTCATACACGACAGCCATCTCTCCCTCTATTTTTGGTGGTCGTCCACCATACCCTAGAGGAGAGACTCGTCGATGCTCTCGCCATCGCGCCGCCGCTTCGACGTTCTTCGGTTCTCCATCTTCTTGGAGTGCTACACTCACGAAGGAGACGTTCGATCTCGTGAGATGAGATCAGGAGCAACCACGCTTGGATCAACTTCTTGGATTGCGAGGACATCGCGGTTCATCCCCGCGCTTGCAAGCGGTCTCACCGACGATCGGATTTGAGACAGGAGGTCTCTTTCTTTAGAGACTTGATCAACCACGCTTCAAGAGGTATTGCATTATACTTGTTGTGTTATAGATGAAACGATCCGAGAATCGTTCTTGGATCACGTGGTTTCATCACATGAAAAAATTTTTAAATTCCGCTGCTCAGAACAACTAGTACGACTAGTCATTCTTCGTCGTATCCGATACGACGATCACGCTTCCGTGATGCGCTTGAGGATAATTCCATATCCTTCTAGTTGCTCGTGGACGAGCAAGGTTTAAGTATAGGAGGGTTGATGAATATGTGATTCATCACTCTTAAAGTTGAAAATAGAGCCATGTTCCCGAGTATTTAGCAGCATATCTCCCTTTTACTTGCATAATTAGCATAACTTACATGCATTTTAGCATCCATATTTGCATTTAATAAGAAGCCCAATTCACTTGTAAAATATTCACCAATATTCACCTTATCATCTGTATTTTATACTCCCTCAGAAGTTAATAAAACTAATCCTACTGTGTATATTACTAATTGATAATATAAGGAAAAGGCTAAAAATTCCTAGCTTGTAAAAATACCCAATAAAAATCCCAAACCCAGTTGAAGACCCCAAACCTTAGAATGAAAATATCTACCTCATACAACTTATGATCTAGGTCTACTAACTTTCAGATTAATACACATTCAGAGACCTTCAAAATGAGACCAATTTTATTTAAATCGGAGCTCGTATGCAAAACTTGGGTTTTTGGGCCCCTTTGTGCACTATATGTATGTATATTTGTACCCTTGTATTTTTGTATATTATTTGATCTCATCTCCATTTTTGATCCACATGAACTTGTAGATCTCATCGAGATCTACAACTTTCATGTTTTGAGTTTTTCCAAATTTTGCTTTCTTCTTTCTCTTGTCCATCATTCTCTTTCAGCCATTTAGATCAGGCCACGTGGCGCCCTCTGATTGCGCCACGCTGCCTGCTCCATTGCGCGCCACGCACCCTCCACCCTCTGCCGTCCGATCTCTTCCTCTCTCTCTCTCTCCTGATATGGGACATCCATCTTCGTAGCTCTCCTCAGCCACCCGATCAAGCCCAGATCAAATCAGGGTCGTCCCTTCATACCTCGCCCTCAGCTCGACACGAGTTGTGCCAAGAGCCCTCCGATTGTCACCAGAAGCTCTCAATCCTGGCCCCTCATCTCACGCGACATCTGGACCCTTCGATCAAAGCCCAGATCTCATCACAGCTCTCCCTCTCCGCCTAAGTCCTAGATCACCACGTGACGTCTCATGGATCCCACAATCAGGTCCTCAAGACTTCATCCTTACCACACGCCAGCACCACACCCTCCACCCGCCACGTGGTGCGCCCTGCGCCCATCGATTAGACCTCCCTAGATCTAATCCCAGCCCTCCTCTCACACCCTTCTCCTAACCGTTGGATCGCTCGATCCAACGGTCCAAACGTAATCTTTTACCTCCCGCAAGGCCCGCACAGACGTCGTCCACCTTTTGTGAGCCGTCCCCTTTTCTATTTTTGGTACCACTCCAGCCACCCCTCTCCGCCTCCTGTCACCTCCATTTCGTAGCCAACTATACCCTCATCCTCGTCGACTCCATGATTGCCATCAACCGCACCCACATCGTCCCACAACCTCCACCATCCTCTCCCTCCATCACATGGACTTTCTCCTCCAACCTATAAATACTCTGCCCCCATCGAACTTCGGCCCCATCCGCCGCTGTAGAGAGATACCTTGAGCTCGACTCCACCTATTAGTGACAGCAATTAGCCCTGAAACCGAGCGAAGACAGAGACCCTCTTTGGCGAGATCCATGGCTCTGCTCCGTCGTGTCGCAGCTCCTCCCGTGATCTGTATGAGCTCAGGAACCCAACTAGCCTTCGAGCGATTACCAGGAACCCAACTCCGAGCTCCAATCCCCAGGTATCACCCTCCATTCCCTCTCCGACCTCCATCTTTATTTTCTTTCTTTTTCTCGAAATTTATTCGCCTCCTCCGCTCATCTTCACGATTGCCTAACCATCCTCCAAGCTCCACCTCGGAACTGGCATTTTCGTGCACATCTCCATTTGCCCCGATTACGCACCGCACTTCACTCCAATGAGAACTCCGCCACCTTGGCGGAGCAACACCATCGGACCACCTTCACTTCAGTCCAGGCCTCCCGTCGCAGCCGCCTTCACCCCAAAAACACTTTGCACGCCTCGGCTATTGAGCTAACCCCTATAGGAACTTATTCCTCCATTGTCCGGACACCTCGCCGGAGCTCCCTCGACATTCATTGCCTCTGGCCGACGAACCTCCTCAGTCCCATCTAGACCCTCCGGCGACTCCCCGATGCTTCCCCGATCATCACCAGCTGCTTAGGAGTCGCCGGTGAGCTTCATCGACTACGGGGAGAGGAGGCGAAGCCAGGAGGGCTTTACCGGAGCACAGCCATCTCCGCCGCAGGAGGCAGCGGACCATTTGAGCACGAAGAACAGTAGTCGTCCAATCTCCAAGATCGGACGGTTCTGAGCAAGCCACGTCACCGTCAACCCATCACTGTCGGATCAAGAGGATCCCATGCTCACGATCACGCCACGTTGCCGCGTCCCCAAGCTCCAGATACCATTGGATCCATCTTGATCCAACGGCCCTCGATCGTCCACGTATTCATCTCCAGCGAGCTCCAGGTACCGTTGGATCCATCTTGATCCAACGGGTCGAATCGTGCCACGTACCAGCCATCAGCTGCCGTTAGATCTCATCTACCTAGCAGTCTAGCAAGCGCCATGTCGCCTCCTCCGAAGCTCCTCCCCAACCATTAGGCTCGGAGCTTTCGAAGCTGTCCCGAGCCACACCGGAGCCTGCAGCACCCCCGAGCCGACTTCCGAGCCTTTGACGCCTCCCGAGCCTGGGACCTTACGTGTCTCTCACATGCGGTCTGGGTATTTTAACTGAGGCCCCTGGAGGTTTTAACAATTACAATTCAGTCCCTACCAGGAGCACCACGTGAGGTGCACTTGTTTCAGTGGGCATTTTGCATACATGTCCCCCGCATTATAGGTAATTGCATTTAAGTCCCTGTCAGCATGTTTAAATTTTAGTAATTTGGTTTCTGTATTTGCAAATTGGTCCATGTCTTTGCACGCATATTTAGGTACTCATTTGACATCATTTTTTAGTGCTAAAAATTGCATTGTGTAGCTTAACTTGTCCTCTTTCTTATGTGACACGTGTTCAATTTTTGTGACATCAATGGATTTTATTATTATTATTATTATTATTATTAAATTGGTAAAAATTTCCATATTTTGCCCATTTGATGCCTTTTAATTTGTATTAAATTCTCTGTTGATCCAAAAATTATCAAAAATTCATATTAGACTTAAGATAATTTCGTTTCGTTTACATTGTGCCCAAAAATAAACACATTTGGACACATGACATTGCCTGAATAAATTAATTAGTGATTTCTTTAATTATTTTTTAATAGGTCCAACTCACATAGAATTTTAGGTTTATCAATTTTTCTCGATTCATCATACTTATATCTATCTAGGATAATTTTTGTATCTAGAAATAAGGTGTTTTGATATTTATTAAAATTAATTATGTAAAAATCACCTTGCATTCATATTTAATTCACTGTGAATTCATAAAGTGTTAGAAAAATCTAAATAATTTAGTGTAGCTTATTTTCATTGCATTTCACCTTCTGTACAAGTTTCATAATTTTTGGACTTAATTTGACTATATTTCTGATTTTACTTGTAAATTGGCCTAATATTGCATTGCCTTTCTTTTAAATTGCCTAAAAAATGTTGAAAAATACCAAAAATATCTTCTGAAAATCCGACCTCTGAAATTCTCTTAAAATTTACCTGAGGTGACAGTTGCCTCCCTGAGTTTGACCTTGGGCTTGCCCAAGTAAAATAAATCTGTTGCTCGAGATTAGTTGAACATTAATTAAAGTGGCTTTTGATTAGCCCGTATTTACCTGACTACAACGAACGACACGACATTAGTTTGACCATTAATTTGATTGAATTAGAAAGGGTAGATCAGAGATATCAATATGTATTTAGTAATCTTTGTAAAATAAATTATCAAAATTCATAATAATTAATACAAGCCTTGTTTATTATTATATAAATTAATAAAAATATAAAAATAGTTCCTTATTTATTAAAATATTGAACTAAAAAATAGAAAGTTATTTATAATACATATTGTATGCAGATTTACTGATATTTTATTTATATATCATAAAATATATAATATTTATATGTATAATATACCTTAATTGAGATAATTTTATTTTTTACATTTTTACATTTTTTAAAATAACCTTATTTATTATTTAAAATATAATTTGCAAAGCATTTTGATTCTGGAAATATTATGGTGCTGACATATGTCAGCACCACATTCATCTTCCCCAAGAACCCATTCTTTTTTAGCTTTGTAACGACCTATCTTCACTAATTTATCCATCCCTTTCTTAGCAATCTAACCCCCATCTAATCCATTGTTCCCTAGTCTATTCAACCTTCTATCATGCCATTTATCCAAATTTACCCAACTTCCTTCAAGTTATTCTATTTAAATCCTTTAAAGATGGAGAAAATAACCTACTCTCTCCATCTCTAGTTCCAATTAATCCTCAGGGGACAGACAAGCGAGGTCGATCATGTGCGAGGAAGAGGGTAGATTGGAGGAGGAATTCAAGGCTTCTCTACCTTTAATCACGTCCACGTACGAGATGTGGAGCTTCAAGAAGCCACCGCTTCATCGATGAAAGACCGGAGGTTTATAAAACTTCTATTCCTAGGTGAAATTCATCCGCATAATTCGATCATTTTAATCCATTTTAAGTCACTTAATCCATGTTAAAGACACCTTCATTACCAATCTTCCAATTTCGAGAAACTCTAGAAACTTCATTTTTCTTTGAGTTTTATATGGAAGTTACATAACTACCTTTTGATGTTTTTTTCAATTTCAAGGATTATTTTTGCTTCTTTGATTTGTTTTGATTTTATGAAGTTCATCTTGATTAAAGCTTCTTTTATGTGTTTCTTTAAGCTCGTTGATCGATTTATTTACAAATTAATCACTTCTTAAAATCAAATAAAAATTTCAAAATAAAATAAAAATAAAAATTTGCAAAAATTAAAATCAAATGAAAATCAATAATAACTATAACCACAAAATGATTTCATGGAGGAGAAATCAATCAAAAAAAGAAAATCTCTAATCTTACTTTTACTTCTTGCCTCTATGTGTTCGGCTTAGGGACACTCAACTAGTAAATTTGTGAAGCCTAGGGGTGAACGCTAGATAAATTAGCCAACTAATAAAGAATCTACTTCCCTAATCCACACATATGCATAAAATCATATATATTGGAAAATAAATCAATTCTTACACTAGAATTATCTATTTAGGGTTACTATTTTATCACTATGACAAGTATTGGAAGTAGATTTAAAAATTCTTTGCAGATCACTTACTTGTAGAGTGCTAGAGCTAGGTATGATTTCTATATTTGCATGCATCATTTTTTTCATTACATTAAGTGATTTTCCCACTATGTGACAAACTTTTCACTGAAAACGAAAAGCAAACACTTGTTAGTTTTGTTGAAAAATATAAAAAAGTGAAAACTACAAAATAAAAAAAACATATTTGAAACTTCAACCAAAAAATAAAAATAAATTGGACTTATCTGCCTTAGGAGAGCAAACCCCTCATTGTTGTAGGTACTATCCTATAGATAGAGCGGGTGAGGATGTAGCCCTAAGGAATAGATCCAAAAATCCCTAGAATTGTGACCCAAGCACTTGTATATTATCTTTCGATACATGGTCCAGCTGCAAGCTCTTGCCTTTGACAATAAAGAGTCATACCCTTTGGACCTGTTATAACCCAACAACCTGGGTAGATGGATCCATTGTTTAGTGGAGTGTGAAGATGTACACTAGGTGATAGGGTGACACCACTTATTAGTCTGTTTAAATAACTTCTTGAATCACCTAACTTTTAAATTGAAAAGATTAATGGCCGAACTCTTACGGCCATCACTGTGTGAAGTCGGTTAATTGGGGGATGCTATTGTGTTTGTTTGTGGTGTGTGTGTGATTGTGCGTCTGACATGCCTTCACTATGATTCTTGAATTGATATCATGCTCATATCGTGTATATTTTGGCATAAAATATGATGTATCAACGATCTTTATGCTCGGACTTTTTGAGCCATCATTTCTCCACCATGGTACATATGTCATTACGGACTTGGGATGACTCTCTTCCCAAACCTATTTCACCTAGACATGATGTGGATAAGACCCAGACTCCCTTGCCTCATAGATCGTTAGTCGAGGAGGACCTTCATCTTGACATTCTTTTTCTCCTTCACATTTTTCACTCAGTGCTAATAAGTCTTTTTTTGCTAAGTAATTGACATATAACATCGTAGCAAGAGGGCAAGCACTAGTTAAGGAGAAATCGATTAATGAGAGTGCAGATACCGGATCAGATGTAACAGCACGGATTCTACAGACATTATAACACATGAGTACACAACTTAGGGTGGAGTTTAGAGCTTAGAAAGAACTTAGAGCAGAGATTGCAACATTGAGGGCGATAGGAGGGAACCCACAAGTTGCAGTTGTTCTCTTAGCCATAGTACATGATAAATATGATCCTGGAGCAATTACCATACAACATTGGATCAATTTCCCACCGAATCAAGATCCATGTGATATCAAACCATCATTCATATCACTTCTTCCTAAGTTCTATGGAGCACTACTTAGGAGTTGTTTACCTTCGACTACTATGACTAGTAGACCTTGATGCATATGATGTAATCTCCATGCTTCCATGATGCACGAGTCAGTTTCATAAAGTCAACTGCCTACATTAATGATGCAGTTGAGTCCTTAATCTAATTGTTCTAATAATTAACTCTACACTAGCTTCTATGATCCAACTTTTGCATTAACAATTGTATGATATATAGATGGCAAGGGTACCTAACTCTATTTGTACTAAGGAACCTATTAATAGGTGCACACATATAGATAAATTATAATCTCTTAAAATGGTTTGAAAATCAATAACTTTTATTGAATATTGAATACAACAATATTTATCGTATAAGTGGTATGCCCAAGGGTCACATAGCTAACAATCTCCTACTAGCCTTTAGAACCATTCAAGTACAATGTTCAAACCCGGATTCATCACATACTGGTAAAAAAATCTTATGCGATAAATGTTTGGTTAGTGGATCAATAGTGTTTTCAGTGGAGGCAACCTTGGTGATTATGATGTTACCATGTTTCTATGCCTCCTAAAAGAAGTGGGATTACCTCTACACATGTTTATTTTTTATTTCATATGGGTTCCTTCACATGAGTTATAGCTTTTATGTTATCGCAGAATAATGGGATTTGTTCATATGAGAAAATTACGCCTAGTTCCAAGATAAACTTACACAACCGATCGCTTCTTTAGCAGCAACTGATGCAACTATTATTAAGCTTTTATTGTCGGATTAGTCATGGTGTCAGGTCTGTTTTTTCTCCAAATTTTAACATTATTGTTCAATAGGAATATGAACCTCAAAGTTGACCTCCTTTCATCTATGGCATATTGGAAGTATGAATCGGTGTATCCAAAGGCCTTGAGATCACTATCTCCATCTACCAAGATGTAATATTGTGTCCTTATTTGATACTTGAAGACTTTCTTCACTGCATTCCGGAGTTGTTCTCTGAAGCTCGATTAGTAACGACTTGCCACTCTTGTTGCATTGTATATATCTGGACTTATACACATCATGTTATACATTAGCTTTCCAATTGATGAAGTGTAACATAATCTTGCAATAGCTTTATTTTTGTCAATATTTTTGAATTTTTTCATACATAACCTTTCCAAGATCTTATTTATGTAGTCATTTTTTGACATTCTCAAAATTCTTTTTTCTCAATTTCTGAATAACTTTAAACCCAAGATGTACTTAGCTTCTCCCTGATCTTTCATATAAAAAGGTATTGGATAACATGACCTTAACACTAGTCATCATTCATGTATTATTCTCATTGATAAGGATGTCATCTATGTAAAGCATGATGAACACAATTGCACTCCAACTAAGCTCTTGTACATACAATGTTCATCATGATTCTGAACAAAATCATAACATTTTATGCTTACATCAAAACTGATGTTCCATACAAGAGAAGTTTGTTTGGGCCCATATTTGGACTTATTAGACTTGCATACTTTGTCTTCCTCGATAATGAAGCCTTGAGCTTGCTCTATATGGATATCCTCCTTAAGGTATCCACTCAAGAATGTAGTCTTGATATTCATCTGCCAAAATATCGTAGTCAAGTGTGAAACTATACCTAGAAATGTCCTCATGGAATTAAGCATCGCCATATGAGATGATGTATCATTGTCATAATTGCCTTATCATTGTGTACTCCTTTGCTATGAGTTGTGCCTTAAGGTCTCTACATCCCATCAAGTCAGCTTTTTCTCTTGGAGATCCATTTACACTGAATGGGTTTTAAGTTGGATACCCTAAGGGCCTGCTTGGTAATTGGCTTGAGCTGGTTTGGGGTATCCTCTTTTGAATAGTAGCTGTGTAGAGGGTTGGGAGTTTGGAATGATAATTGTGATGTGATGTAACATTAATTATGTGTTATATTAACATTTTTAATGATTATAATATGTTTTTATGTTAATAATTTTATTGTATCATGGTTAAAAAATATTATACCAAAGAATTTGTAGGGTCAATACAAGTAATCTAAACCCAGGAATGTATGGTTGGAGCTAGGTGTATGCCAGGGTACCCTGGTGTACCATGGTAACCAAACATGCCGTAAGGTCCTCATGCCATTCTATTGCAAGGATTTTATTTTAGACTTTGTGGGTAGCACCCACCTATCCATGTCATGATCTGTGTATGCTCGTCATATGAAGTCATATCGTTTTCAAACTTCTCTAACACGAGAAATCCATACCTTTTAGGTGGTCCAACCACCACGAACTCTATTGAAGAGGTATGGGTGTTTCATATTCAATTACCTATTAGTTTTTGGCACATGAATCATATTATTATTTGTTCATTCTATGAGTTCTTTTACTTCGTCTTATCTTGAATTTTGAAGAAGTTATCCTCCAAGAATTTCACATCACTATGAAGATAAGGTATTATCTCTCGTACATCACAAAAGCATGGAGAAAGAATCATATCTTATCTTGGTCATCTAATCATACTTGTTGATGGTGCAGCGGGAACCAAAACATCAATGAGATCACATGGCCTATAAACAATTCACTATCTATTCAATTTAACATGGGTATTCTAGTTACCTTTTGAATTTTGTTCCCAATCTACAAGTGTCTAGAAGAAGATACTTCTTGTCTCAAGTTTGATTCGATGTATAGAGAACTAGCAGACGCATGAATGAAACATGTGCTTCCCCTAATCCAATGACACGATCCAAATGAAGAACCTCTTGATTTCATTGCATGAAATCCACCACCTTATTTTAGAGCACAAGGTGTCGAAAAATAATAACAGCTATGTCCAATCAGTTAAACAACACGACGATAGTGTGACAAATATCATGTCTCAATGAATCTAAGGCCATGGGACAACCTTTAGGGTATGGAAGATAAATAGGATGTGTGGTGTATGAGAGATAGGAAATCACATGACTTGTAAACAATTCACTATCTCTTTTATCAATCTCACAAGAGTATTCAGGTTACCTCTTGAAGCTTGGTCCCAATCTACAAGTCTCTAAGAGAAGATAATTCCTATCTCAAGTTTGATTTGATGTACAGAAAAGTTGTAGGTGCATGGATGAAATACGTACTTCCCCCAATCCAAAGAGACAATTCGAACGAAGAACCTCCCGATTTCATTGTATGAGATCCACCACCTTATTCTAGAGCATGAGGTGTCAAAAAATAATAACAACCAAGAGCAATAAGTTCAGCAGCACGACGGAAGGGTGACGAATATCGTGTCTCCACCAATCTAAGGACATGGGACAATCACTAAGGTATGGGAGATAGATAGGATGTATGTTGTATGAGAGAGTGGGAGAGTTTTGTAGTTGTTGCAACAATTGCTTTCCATAATAAGGCTAAGGGTAGCTTTTCTTTTATAATAAATTGGATGTATAGGATGCACTACTAATGCACTCCTAGTAATAATCAATGATTGAGATTAATTTGCATTCGTCAAGAATACAAGTTGAAGGACATGCTTCAATAATTACAATAAACCACCAACATACATAACGGGAAAAGGAGTTGCCTCCTTTCATCTTTTTCTAATATATGGGTATTCTCTATTAGCAACAATTTTATACAAGTTTCATATTTCCAATTTGAATTGTCACTGACATATTTCCAAATTATTTGTGATAATTACAAATAGTCCATTGATATTTATGAATCATATTAAACTATACAAAACTAAATGTAAAGAACACTTATATTTAATTGTATATTGTAAGTCCAATTCATATTCATATTTAAATTGTGAATGTTATTCACAACTATTTATCTCTATGAATATATGTATTTTTTTTCCACATTACCCATGATTGATGTGCATATTATTGTCCACATTAATCTCATATATGATAACTAAATCCTATTTAATTATCTAAGATGTCTCTATAAACATGTCTAAATATTGTTAATCATATCTACATTATTTATTTTTTGTTTCATTCAATTTAGTCACCATTGTATCTCTTTATTTTCCAGTGCTCGATATTGTCTATAATGGAATTATTATTCATCTCTTTCAGGAATAGTGTTACTTGTTCACGGATGCTTGTGTATAAGGATATTTCGATTGTATATGACATGTATAGTGACTTGAACAATGAGATCTTATTTCATATCCAGATCATGGAGACCTCTTAAAGACTTTAGATCGTATCAGATAATATATCCAATCTTCTCATTGCATAGGAATCTCTAGAAAATGTCAACATTTGGAGAAATATTAAATAACTAATCCATTGAGTGGAGTCACTAATATAAAAACATGTTTCATCACTCCCTTGTAAAGGAAGTGTAATTGTATTCGATGATTAAGATCACATCACTCTTGAGTAATATTGATACCCATACGTACAACATAAAGGTAGCGCTTGATTATACCAGAAAATCTGAGCTTATTTGAACTATCTTCTTCAAGGTTTTACTATTAAATTTCTCATTTCATCATTGGGAGTTGGTAAAGATTTTATGCTTTTAAAAAGGATATATGAATCCATTATTTAGCCCCCTTATCTCTCAATCTTAGCTTAATACCCTCAATAACTCATTTCATGACTCTAACAAGCCATACTAAACATTGTATACCTCATATATAGATATGGTTGATTACTATATATTAATTACTCAAATAAAAACCCTAATTAATTTCTCGTATATATTGCATATATTGTACATTTTCCCTTATTCTTCTTCTTATAAAAATTCGTAAAAATTAAATTCATTTATTTATAAATAAATGGAATCCTTATTAAAAAAATACAATAAAAACAAAAATATCAAAAGTAGGTATTTAATATACATTAAAACCTACAAATATATAAGAGCTCTTTTATGTTTTTGTCCTTCATGAAAATTGTCGAACTCATTGAGATGAATTTCCATGTTAACATTGTTTTTGAGTTATCTTATTATTTATTTTTCATTCTCTTTATTTTTCTAATTTTGTATTGGTCCACATGGATCCATCTGGAACAGACACTTAGATGCCTCTATATTCCTAATTGCCTTCCACTTGGACCATTGGATCATTTGATCCTACGGCTCCCCTTTGTGCCACCCCTACTCTCCATGCACTTTTGGATCTCATCTAATCCAAAGGTGCCCTAGCCACCCATCACTTTGCTGATGTGAATGCGTCATATCCATCCATCATTCAATGATCTAATTGTTGCGGATTTTTTCTTCAACTTCTAATTGTTCATCTCACACATGTTACACATGTCCATCAATGCTCCTTATTCACTTTCTTCCCAAGCCATTTGGCCTCCTCATTCACACTAACAACCAATCGAAGACCCTCACCCTCCTCTCTCACAAACTGCATCATAAGCCTTCGATAGTGCAACACAACTCATCCCACTCGCCTCCAAATCACTCTACCACCACCCTCTTTGCACCATGAACTTCACCTCACACTACCTTCCCAATTGGATCAACCTTCGCATAGAGATAGGCTGAGACCCGCTTTTCTCAAGGGGTAGCTAAAGGACTCCTTGGATCAAACGATGACCACCTAGCTCAGTGGGTTCCATCGGAGCAACTCCGCTACTATAGCACACCCATTATCACGATTCTCGGTCTCAATCATCGATGCACCATCGAGCGAAGTTTAAGAGCTTCGCAGCTCCAACTTAGGCATATGCTTTGCCTCTTCGATATTGCTCTTTATTCCATATATCCTTTTATCTTGACCGATTCAAGACGTTTTGCACTAGTCTGCTAATCAAATAAGATCAATGATCAATGTGGTGACCAGAAGTCTCTTCGAACAAGAATCAACTCACAATGTATCAAAATGATATGCATATGAGTCAAAATTTGGTTTAAATCTGCGTAAATATGTATAGACGCAAGTATGGTACAATGCTGAACATAGGAAAGCGAAACATGGTAGAAATTGTTACTTATTACTGTTAATTAATAATATTTTCTGGATTTTTATATTTTTATTGTTTTCATGTCGGTTAATATTTGTATTTAATTTTTAAAACTTTTTATTTTATTTTTTTAATTTCTTTTGATTTTATACTTTGTTTTTTAATTTTGCATATTTTAATCTATTTTTTATTTTTTAAAATAAAATAATTCATATTATAGATATAGATAAAGTATATATAATATATAATATTTTTTTATTTTTTATAGGAATTTAAATAATGTTAAAATAAATAAAATTAAATGTGTTTGAGCATTTTAAATTTTACTTATTTTGGTAATGTTTGTAGCGTTTGTCTAATTTTTACGTAATTTTAAAGTGATAAAAAACTATTATAATAATTATTTTGACTTGTTTAGGGTTTTAGGAATATTTATACATCCAAAATAAACAATAAATTATTTTTAGTATATACTAATATAATAAAAAAATTTTAAAAATCAGAAGATATAGTTTTGGATTTTATAGAATATTTTCTAATTTAGATGGTTTTCTTGGTATTGAAATTTTTATGTTTTATATTTTGTAATTTTTTATAATTTTTGGCTACTTAATAGTTTATACTGTAAACTAATTAATATACTTTTTTGGAATTTTGGAGACATATGATAACATTTTGGTGTTTTTAAATGCTAAAAATGGAAAAATATGCATTTTTTTTAAAAAAAATAGGAAAATAAGTTAAATCCTTGCGAAAAATATGTGAATGTTCTATGTTCCAAGCATATATCCTAATTTCCCATTTTTTTGCAAAATTGAAATAACTACTAAAGACAGAATACACAAAAAATATAGCAGAATAGAGGCATGTTTGTAATTAAAATAAACTAAACATTCATTTCGTGATCGGTCCACAATGTTTAGGACAATACCCATAAATAACCCAAAGTGTATCATGTGTGAGGACCACATGTCGTAACCCATCAAGGACCTATTTATAACTGTACATATTTCTCGTTATTTTGTGAAGCCTAGGGGTGCATACTAGATAAATTAGACAACTAATAAAGAACCTACTTCCCTAATCCACACTTATGTATAAAATCATATATTTTGGCAAATAAATCAATTCATATGCTAAAATTATCTATTTAGGGTTACTATTTTATCACTATGACAAGCATTGGAAGTCGATTTAAAAATTATGCGCAGATCACTTTTTTTATCCTTGTTTTCACAGCCCAGGTAGTTGTTTTATTTCATAAAAAGAAACAATGGGGCCCTTATAGGGGAATACAAACTCTAGATGGAGAGTTAAATAAGTTTAGATAATAATGTGTTCAGAAACACACTATTATCATCCCTTCTAAACTCTCTAGATAACAACACTCCTTAAGGAATTCGATTGATCACTACCGCACAAAAATCTGTCAGTGGCCCTCAATTTTGCACATTGTGCAGACCTCAGGAAAGTTTTCATAAATGATTTCTTGCTCTATGTCAGTGTCTCCCACCATGATGCTTACGCTCCTTTTGGTTGGGTGAAAGATATCCACCTCTACTAGACATCGTGGTGTTCTTGGATCTTAATGTATTTTTGTGATTTCATCAAATCCGATGAACCTTCCAAAGTTGTTGTAGATCTTCGTCAATGAGATCACTTTCTTGTAGAGTGATGGATCTAGGTATGATTTCTATATTTGCATGCATCATTTTTTGCATTGCATTATGTGATTTTCCCACTATGTGACACACTTTTCACTGAAAAGGAAAAGCAAACCCTTGTTAGTTTTGTTGAAAAATATAAAAAAGTGAAAACGAAAAAATAAAAAAAAATATTTGAAACTTCAACCAAAAAACAAAAATAAATTGGACTTATTTACCTTGGGAGAGCAAACCCCTCATTGTTGTAGGTACTTACCTACAGACATAGTAGGTGAGGATGTAGCCCTAAGGAATAGAGCCAAAAATCCCGGGACTTGTGACCCAAGCACTTGTATATTATCTTTCGATACAGGGTCCAGTTGCAAGCTCTTTCCTTTGACAATAAAGAGTCATTTTGGTGTACTCCATTTTACATACCCTTTGGGCCTGTTGTAACCCAACAACCTGGGTAGATGGATTCATTGTTTAGGGGAGTGTGAAGATGTACACTAGGCGATAGGGCGACACCACTTGTTAGTCTGTTTTAAATAACTTCTTGAATCACCTAACTTTTAAATTGAAAAGATTAATGACCAAACTCTTACGGCCATCACTGTGTGAAGTCAGTTAATTGAGGGATGCTATTGTGTTTGTTTATGGTGTGTGTGTGTGATTGTGCGTCTGACATGCCTTCATTATGATTCTTGAATTGATATCGTGCACATATCATGTATCTTTTGGCATAAAATATGATGTATCGACGATTTTTATGCTCGGACTTTTTGAGCTATCATTCTCCACCATGGTACATATGTCATCAAGGACTTGGTATGACTCTCTTCTCAAACCTATTTCACCTAGACATGATGTGGATAAGACCCAGACTCCCTTTCCTTATAGATCATTAGTCGAGGAGGACCCTTATCTTGACATTCTTTTTCTCCTTCACATATTTCACTCAGTGCTTATACGGATTTTTTGTAGAGGAGTTGATAGATAACATCCCAGCGAGAGAGAAAGCACCAGTTGAGGACAAATCGACTAATAAGAGTGCACATACATGATCAGATGTAACTGCAGGGATTCTACAGACATTATAATAGATGAGTACACAACTTAGGGAGGAGTTTAGAATTTAGAAAGAACTTAGAGCAGAGATTGCATCATTGATTGTGATAGGAGCGAGCCCACAAGTTGCAGTTGTTATCTTAGCCACATTAACTGATAAGTATGATCCTGGAGCAATTACCATACAACATTGGATCCATTTCCCACCGAATCAAGGTCCATATGATATCAAACCATCATTTATATCACTTCTTCCTAAGTTCTATGGGAACACTACTTAGGAGTTGTTTCCTTTCGACTACTATGACTAGTAGACCTTGATGCATATGATGCAATCTCCATCCTTCCATGATGCACGAGTTAGTGTCATAAAGTCAACTACCTACATTAATGATGCAGTTGAGTCCTTAATCTAATTCTTCTAATATTTAACTCTACACTAGCTTCTATGATACAACTTTTGCATTAACAATTGTATGATATAAAGATGGCAAGGGTACGTAACACTGTTTGTACTAAATAATCCCTTAATAAGTGAGCACATATAGATAAATTATAATCTCTTAAAATGGTTTGAAAATCAATAACTTTTATTGAATATTGAATACAACAATATTTATCGTATAAGTGGTATGCCCAAGGGTCACATAGCTAACAATCTCCCACTAGCCTTTAGAACCATTCAAGTACAACATTCAAACCCGGATTCATCACATACTGGTAAAAAAATCTTATGCGATAAAGGTTTGGTTAGTGGATCAATAGTGTTTTCAGTGGAGGCAACCTTGGTGATTATGATGTTACCATGTTTCTATACCTCCTAAAAGAAGTGGGATTACCTCTACACATGTTTATTTTTTTATGTCATATGGGTTCCTTCACATGAGTTATGGCTTTAATGTTATCGCAGAGTAATGGGATTTGTTCATATGAGGAAAATACGCCTAGTTCCAAGATGAACTTGCACAACCGCGTCACTTCTTTAGCAGCATCTGATGCAACTATTATTCACCTTTTATTGTCTAATTAGTCATGGTGTCAGGTCTCTTTTTTCTCCAGATTTTAACATTAATGTTCAATAGGAATATGAACCTCAAAGTTGACTTCCTTTCATCTATGGCATATTGGAAGTATGAATCGGTGTATCCAAAGGCCTTGAGATCACTATCTCCATCTACCAAGATGTAATATTGTGTCTTTCTTTGATACTTGAAGACTTTCTTCACTGCATTCCAGAGTTGTTCTCTGAAGCACGATTAGTAACTACTTGCCACTCCCTCTGCATTATATATATCTGGCCATATACATTATGTCATACATTAGCTTTCCAGTAGATGATGTGTAAGAGAATCTTGCAATAGCATTATTTTCGTCAATAGTTTTGAATTTTTTTCATACATAACATTTCCAAGATCTTCTTTATGTAGTCATGTTGTGACATTCTCAAAATTCTCTTGTCTCAATTTCTGAGTAACTTCAAACCCAAGATGTACTAAGCTTCTCCATGACCTTTCATATCAGAAGGTATGGGATAACATGACCTTAATACTAGTCATCATTTATGTATTCTTCTCATTGATAAGGATGTCATCTATGTAAAGAATGATGAACACAACTGCACTCCAACTCCTGTACACACAATGTTGATCATGATTCTGAACAAAATCATAACATTTTATGCTTTCATCAAAACTGTTGTTCCATACAAGAGAAGTTTGTTTGAGCCCATACTTGGACTTATTCGACTTGCATACTTTGCCTTCCTCGATAATGAGGCCTTGAGCTTGCTCTATATGGATATGCTACTTAAGGTATCCACCTAGGAATGTAGTCTTGATGTCCATCTGCTAAATATCGTAGTCAAGTGCGAAACAATACCTAGAAATGTCCTCATGGAATTAAGCATTGCCATATGGGACGATGTATCATTGTCATAATTTCCTTATCTTTGTGTTATCCTTTGCTATGAGTTGTGCCTTAAGGTCTCTACATCCCATCAGGTCAACTTTTTCTCTTGGATATCCATTTACACTGAATGGGTTTTAAGTTGGATACCCTAAGGGCCTGCTTGGTAACTGGCTTGAGCTGGTTTGGGGTATCCTCTTATGAATAGTAGTTGTATGGAGGGTTGGGAGGTTGGAATGATAATTGTGATGTGATGTAACATTTATTATGTGTTATATTAATGTTTTTAATGATTATAATATGTTTTTTACGTTAATAATTTTATTGTAACATGGTTAAAAATATTATACCAAAGAATTTGTAGGGTCAATAGAAGTAATCTAAAATCAGGAATGTAGGGTTGGAGCTAGGTGTATGCCAGGGTACCCTGGTGTACCCTGGTAACCAAACATGTCCTAAGGTCCTCATGCCATTCTATTGCAAGGATTTTATTTTAGACTTTGTGGGTAGCACCCACCTATCCATGTCATGATCTGTGTGTGCTCATAATATGATGTCATATCATTTTCAAACTTCTCTAACACAAGAAATCCATACCTTTTAGGTGGTCCAACCACCACGAACTCTATCGAAGAGGTATGGGTGTTTCATATTCAATTACCTATTAGTTTTTGGCACATGAATCATACTATTATTTGTGCATTCTATGAGTTCTTTTACTTCATCTTTTCTTGAATTTTGAAGAAGTCTTCCTCCAAGAATTTCACATCACTATGAAGATAAGGTATTAGCTCTCGTACATCACAAAAGCATGTAGAAAGAATCATATCTTATCTAGGTCAACTAGTCATACTAGTTGATGGTGCATCGGAAACTAAAAACATTAATGAAATCACATAGCATATAAACAATTCACTGTCTGTTCAATATAACATGAGTATTCTAGTTACCTTTTTAGGTGTGGTTCCAATCTACAAGTCTCTAAAAGAATATACTTCTTATCTCCAGTTTGATTCGATGTACAGAGAACTAGCAGGCGTATGGATGAAACATGTGCTTCCCCTAATCCAATGAGACGTTACAAATAAAGAACCTCTTGATTTCATTGCATGAAATCCACCACCTTATTTTAGAGCACAAGATGTCAAAAAATAATAACAACTATCTTCAATCGTTCAACAACACGACGATAGTGTGACAAATATCATGTCTCCACTAATCAAAGGCCATGGGACAACCAGTAGGGTATGGGAGGTAGATAGGATGTGTGGTGTACGTGAGATAGGAAATCACATGACTTGTAAACAATTCAATATCTACTTTATCAATCTCACAAGTGTATTCAGGTTACCTCTTGAAGCGTGGTCCCAATCTACAAGTCTATAAGAGAAGATAATGCTTATCTCAAGTTTGATTTGATGTACAGAAAAGTTGCAGGTGCATGGATGAAACATGTGCTTCCCCCAATCCAAAGAGACGATTCGAATGAAGAACCTCCTGATTTCATTGTATGAAATCCACCACCTTATTATAGAGCACGAGGTGTCAAAAAATAATAACAACCATGACCAATCAGTTTGGCAGCACGACGGAAGTGTGACGAATATCATGTCTCCACCAATCTAAGGCCATGGGACAATCAATAAGGTATGGGAGATAGATAAGATGTATGTTGTATGAAAGAGAGGGAGAGTTTTGTAGTTGTTGCAACAGTCGCTTTCCATAATAAGGCTAAGGGTGGCCTTTCTTTTATAAAAAATTGGATGTATAGGATGCACTACTAATGCACTCCTAGTAATAATCAATGGTTGAGATTAATTTGCATTCTTTAATAATACAAGTTGAAGGACATGCTTTAATAATTGCAATAAACCACCAATATGCATAACGGGGAAAGGAGTTGCCTCCTTTGATCTTTTCCTAATATTTGGGTATTCTTTGTTAGCAACAATTTTATACAAGTTTGAAATTTTCAATTTAATTTTTACCTAAAATATTTTGAAATTATTTGTGAAAATTACAAATAGACCATTGATATTTATGAATCGTATTAAACTATATAAAACTAAATGTAAAGAACACTTATTTAATTGTATAATGTGAGTCCAATTCATATTAATATTTAAATTGCGAATGTTATTCACAACTATTTCTCTCTATGAATATATGTATTTTTTTCCACATTACGCATGATTGTTGTCCGTATACATTAATCTCATATATGATAACTAAATCCTATTTAACTATCTAAGATGTCTCTATAAACATGTCTAAATATTGTCAATCATATCTACATTATTTATTTTTTGTTTCATTCAATATAATCACCATTATATCTTTTTGTTTTCCAATGCTCAATATTGTCTCTAATGGAATTATTCTTGAGCTCTTTCAGGAATAGTGTAACTTGTTTACGGATGCTTGGATATAAGGATATTTTGATCGTATATGACATGTATAGTGACTTGGAAAGTGAGATCTTGTTTCATATCCAGATCATGGAGACCTCTTAAAGACTTTAGATCATATCAGATAATATATCCAATATTCTCATTGCATAGGAATCTCTAGAAATGGTCAACATTTGGAGAAAGATTAAATAACTAATCCATTGAGTGGAGTCACTAATATACAAACATGTTTCATCACTCCCTTGTAAAGGAAGTGTAATTGTATTCGATGATTAAAATCACATGACTCTTGAGTAATACTGACACCCATATGTACTACATAAAGGTAGCGCTCGATTATACCTGAAGATCTGAGCTTATTTTAAATTTCTTCATCTAAGATTTTACTATTAAATTTCTCATTTGATCATTGGGAGTTGGTAAAGATTGTATGCTTTTAAAAAGGATATATGAATCCATTATTCATCCCCCTTATCTCTAAATCTGAGCTTAATACCCTCAATAAATCATTTCATGACTCTAACAAGCCAAACTAAACATTGTATACCTCATATATAGATATGGTTGATTACTATATATTAATCACTCAAATAAAAACCTTAATTCATTTCTCTTATATAATGCATATATTGTACATTTTCCCTTGCTATTCTTCTTATAAAAATCCGTTAAAATTAAATTCATTTATTTATAAATAAATTGAATCCTTATTAAAAATATAGAATAAAAATAAAAATATCAAAAGTAGGTATTCAATATACATTCAAACCTACAAATATATAAGCCAAACTAAACATTGTATACCTCATATATAGATATGGTTGATTACTATATATTAATCACTCAAATAAAAACCTTAATTCATTTCTCTTATATATTGCATATATTGTACATTTTCCCTTGCTATTATTCTTATAAAAATCCGTTAACATTAAATTCATTTATTTATAAATAAATTGAATCCTTATTAAAAATATAGAATAAAAATAAAAATATCAAAAGTAGGTATTCAATATACATTCAAACCTACAAATATATAAGATCTCTTTTGTGTTTTTGTCCTTCATGAAAATTGTAGAACTCATTGAGATGAATTTCCATGTTAAGAATTTTCTATTTAAGTTATAGTATTATTTATTTTTCATTCTCTTTATTTTTCTAATTTTGTATTTGTTCACATGGATCCATCTGGAATAGACATGAATAGACACGTAGATGCCTCTATATTCCTAATTGTCTTCGACCTGGACCATTGGATCATTTGATCCTATGGCTCCCCTTTGTGCCACCCCTACTCTCCAGGCGCTTTTGGATCTCATCTAATCCAAAGGTTCCCTATCCACCCATCACTTTGCTGATGTGGACGCATCGTATCAATTTATCACTCATTGATCTAAATGTTGTGGATTTTTTCATCCACTTCTAATGCCTCATCTCACACATGTTGCACATGTCCATCGATGCTCCTTCTTCACTTTCTTCCCAAGCCATTTGGCCTCCTCATTCACGCTAACAACCAATCGAAGACCCTCGCCCCCTCCTCTCACTTCAACTGCCTCATAAGCCTTCGATAGTGCAACACAACTCATCCCACTCGCCTCCAAATCACTCTACCACCACCCTCTTTGCACCATAGAACTTCACCTCACACTACCTTCCCAACTGGATCAACCTTCGTGTAGAGATAGGCTGAGATCCACTTTTCCTCAATGGGTAGCTAAAGGACTCCTTGGGTCAAACGATGACCACCTAGATCAGTGGGTTCCATCGGAGCAACTCCGCCACTATAGCACACCCATTATCACGATTCTCGATCTCAAGCATCGATGCACCATCGAGCGAAGTTTAGGAGCTTCGCAACTCTAACTTACGCATATGCTTTGCCTCTTCGATATTGATCTTTATTTCATATATCCTTTTATCTTGCCTCATTCAAGAGGTTTTGCACTAGTCTGCTAATCAAATAAGATCAATAATCAATGTGGTGACCAGAAGTCTCTTCGAACAAGAATCAACCCACAATGTATCAAAATGAAATGCATGTGAGTCAAAATTTGGTCTAAATCTGCATAAATATGTATAGGCGTAAGTATGGTACAGAGTTGAACATAGGGAAGCGAAACATGGAAGAAATTGTTGTTTATTACTGTTAATTAATAATTTTTTCTGGAGTTTTAGTTTTTTATTGTTTTTATGTCATTTATTATTTGTATTTATTTATTTATTAAAGATTTTTTATTTATTTATTTTATTTTTTAGTTTCTTTTGATTTTATATTTTGTTTTTAATTTTGCAGGTTTTAATTTCTTTTTATTTTAAAATAAAACAATTCATATTATAGATATAGATAAAGTATATATAATATATAATATTTTTTTGTTTTTACAAGTATTTAAATAATGTTAAAATAAAGAAAATAAAATGTGTTCGTGCATTTTAAATTTCAGTTATTTTGGTTATGTTTATAGCATTTGTCTAATTTTTATGTAATTTTGAAGTGATAAAATACTCAAAAAATGATTATAATAATTATTTTGACTTGTTTAGGATTTTAAGAATGATTATTCATCCAAAATAAACCATAAATTATTTTTTAGTATATACTAATATAATAACAAAAAATTAAAAATCAGAAGATATTATTTTGGATTTTATGGAATATTTTCTACTTTTTATAAGGTTTTCTTGGTATTGAAGTTTTTATGTTTTATATTTCGTAATTTTTTATTATTTTCGGCTATTTAATAGTATATACTATAACTAACTAATATAATTTTTTTTGGAATTTTTGGAGATATATTATAACTTTTTGGTGTTTTTAAATGCTAAACATGGAAAAATATGCATGTTTTTATTTTTTTAAAATAGGAAAATAAGTTAAATCCTTGCGAAGAAAACATGTGAATGTTCTATGTTCCAAGCATCTATCCTAATGTCCCACTTTTTTGCAAAATTGAAATAATTACTAAAGACAGAATAGAAAAAAAATGTAACAGAATAGGGACATGTTTGTAATTAAAATAAACTAAACATTCATTTCATGATCAGTCCACAATGTTTAGGACAAAACCCATAAGTAACCCAAAGTGCATCATGGGGAGGACCACATGTTGTAACCCATCAAGGACCAATTTCTAAATACAAAAACGTTTAGGGGTCCACATGCAAAATACCTTCATTATTTTACACATCGCTTAATATTTACATGCATAAAATAAAATGCAAAAAATACAATGGAGGTTGATGCAATATAACCAAAGCATGCATGCAAGGCATGTGCTTATGATCTAACGGCCTACATGTGATCACTTAAGATGATCTGATTGTCGAGGTTTCACAACGTTTCGCCTACAATTAATGTCCCATATTAGATCTGGATCCATGTTCTTCATTCAACAACTCCTAGACGGTCTTCAAGAGCAGGGAAGATGGTCTTCTTACCAGACCTTCGATCCAGTGCAGTGCCTCCATCTGGCCACCTCTCTCACTCTAGATAGGTGAAAATGATGCTAGGAGTCTTATGCATCGGTTGGTTGCTTCAGATGTGTCTGGGCCTCATTGGAGTATGCTTGGAACTTAGTTTCTTCTTCATCCACCTATGACAAAAAGATTAAATCAAATCACCCCCAAGTGGAGTGCTCTAGGCCTTTAACCTGCACAAGAAGAATGGGCAACTGAGGGAGATGCCCACAACCTCGGATAAAAGCTGAAAAGAAGGGGGGATGATGGGTCAGAGGTCTCTGGTGATGAGATGGAAGTGGAGATCCAAGAACTCGGTTCTTTCATAATCTAGGTGACTAGATTGATGGGAAAGGTGGAGAAGATGAAGGTGGTGATTGTGAGGTGGTTGGTGAATCGATACTATAGAGGTTTCATGGTGGAACAGAAATTGGAGCCTAATGCTTTGACGAACCAATTTATTTTATTTAAATAAAAACTCAGCGAAATTAAAGCAAATTAACAAAAAATCAATGTTTAGGATTAAGGTACGATGCTAAAAGACTAACTAAATAGTGTGTACTTGGTCAAGGGATCGGGAAGCACACAACCTGGCAGAGGAGCTCCACTGATTTTGGATCTTGTTCATACTCCTTCTTCTCTATGCCTAGCATTCAAGGATATCTCCTCCTATCACTAGGGAGTCTCGTGATGTTGGATTATGTGGTTACAAGTAAGCAGAATAGGATCAAAACTTGGCTGGAGGGAGTGAAGTTTATTTTATAGAGGTGATACAGGCTAATTTTGGGACTGGGTTATCTCGCAGATCGATGGTGGTAAGTGGATGATGGCATAAAAATTCAGAGAAAGGAGGGATTCTCACATGTACGGGGCGGCACATGTGAGGGAGATGTTGATTGGGCGAACAACATTCCATGGATGTTGATTGGGCCATATCTGCTATGACAAGACAAAGCAAAATAAAAACAAAAAGATTAGATAAACTTATATATGATCTTATTTAGCCAGACATGAAAAATGTTTCTTATTTTGTAAACTATTTTTGGTGATTTTTATTTATTTTGTATTAATATTTACATATTATTATATAGATATATATACATGTATATTATATATTTGTATTTATTTTGTTTTTGTAGATAATTCAATGTTTAAATATTTACAATGTTTCTATATAGTTAAATATTATTTTTAGTACTTTTATTTTTTTGATTTATATATATATATATATATAAATTCATGTATTTACAACACAGATAAAGTTTAACTATATATATTAGACTTTATTATCTATTTTTGTATTTTTAATTTCTTTTAATTTGTATTAGTATTATTTATAGATGTTATATAATTTATACAATAATTCAAAAATATAAAGTGATTAAAAATGTAAATAATAAAATAATTGGTTGCATGTACAGATGCCCAAATACAATAGTAGCCTGAAAAACTGGCTTTTGCATCTTAGCACTAATTCCAATGAAAATAACTCCATTTGATAGATAATTCAATTTTAAATACAATGCACGTGAGTTTTATTCATTTTGAGTTCTTATATAGAAGATATTGACCAATGATGTTTTGTATGTGGCGTTTCAACTATGTGTAGCAAGTGTACTATGCATGATTTAATTTGGCTAATATTTTTCTTATGTTCTTTAATTATTATATGCAAATTTTGTGTTGAAAACTTTACTATTTGAGGTTTGTATAATAATAAATAAAATAATGTAAGTTTAGGCTAATTGCATATTATATTGTTCTTAAAAGAATTAGGGTTTCTTTGTATCTCTGTAAAATATTTCACCCTATCTCCCCTTACTCTAAAACCTGGTTGACCTAGTCAATATTTGACTTGGTCTCGGGGTTTAGGGTTAGTTAGTATCAAGGATAATTTCTTTGTTTTTTCTTTTATGTATTCTTTTATTTTAGGTTTAAATACCTATTTTAATACATTAATTACCAATTAATGTTAGATGTTAGTTCCTGAAATTGGTTGTATTTTCATGTATTTTACTAAGGATTTGAATCCAAAATGATGAATAAAGGAAAATGAATTGATATTCACCTCCCCCCTATTATTGCCTTTGCTAGTCAATAACATACATCTATTTGGAGAATAAGTAGCTAAAGAGAAAATAAAGAAAACAAAATTAAAGAACTTAAATTATTATGATTTTTCAACTTATCTTCATGAAGTCAAAGTTTGGATAATAGTTAGTTCTTTGGCTTGTTAGTTTGTTGGAACTTTATTGAGAATAGGATTTAAGTTTAAATGCTTAGAAGTTCCACGATCATATGTTGAGTTAGAGTCGGGCCAAAAAAAGTCTTTTCATACACAAACTCTTATGACTATGAGACTCACTTGTACAATTTATGTGAAATGTAGCTCACCACATTTGAAGTGGCAAAGAAATAGTCTTCGTCAATGAGATAACCCTAATTCCCAGATCTAGCTACTCTTTCCCCGAGGAGCGAGGTATTTCCTTCTAACATCAATTACAATCGGATCAAGGAGAGGAGATAGAGAAGAAGAATGGACTATTATCCACATATCTTCTAGAGATCGGCCAGTGTACCCAAGTCTCCAACTGCAGGCAACCTTGTAACTTTGACTTAAAGCAAAAGACTTGTTTATTGATACATAACTCCAACGAATGATTTTTCATTGCATTTTTGCCCATCTAACTTTTTCAAAGTCTTTATTTCATTCTATTTTTTATATATGTACATTAGCATTTACATGAGAAAATTTTCTTCTTGAGCCAATAGACTATACCTATTTTCAAGCTTTATTACAACCCATAGCATTCTGTCTTTAGACAACCATGATAATAGATGGGTTGAAGTGCACTATCCTCCTAATGGCGATGTGTATGTTTCTACACACATGTCTTCTAAAGATAAAGAATTTAGCCCTCACCACCTCATATGAGTGGAGATAAGTTTAGAGTGCTTGTCCAAGTTAAGCCACTGTCAATAAGGGTCATGTGTGTGCTTTGAAACATTCATTGGCTAATCAAGATGAAATGTGAACATAGTCTAGTGGACTAAAAGTATTATATCTCATTTACCTGAAAAGCCTTAGGTCCGGTTCTTATAAGGTTCCTATGAAATTAAGTGAATCAAGGTCTACACCAAGCTCTAATCTTCAGATCTCATTCTAGAATAGTTCAATTGTCAAATGTATTCTAAAATATATGAATGCAAAGTTATTTTTGGGTGTTAAGTTTTCTGTTTTTGAACTTTTTAAGTGCTTTTTGAAGAGTTTTACAAATTTTTATTAGTTTCGAAATTTTTTTAATTTTTAGGCATTTTTGAAAAGTTATTGAATTAGATGTATAATGTACATATTAACAACAGAATTTATACAAGTATACAGATTTATACAAGAGTTTTTTAAAAAAATATTTTGATAATTTCATAACATGATTATTTATAAGATTTCAAAACCATTTGAAAAAATTTTTGCAATCAATTTAAAAAATTTTTGAAAACTTATTTTACAAATATTTTTCAACATATTTTTTAAATATATATAAACAATTTTACATTATTTCTATAAACATTTTCAAAGTAATATTTTTCAATGGTTTGCAAATATTTTACAAATATTTTTTGATGTTTTACAAAATATTTTTCATAACATTTTACAACCACTAAAGCATATGCAAAACATTTTGAAATCGAATTTTACAAATATTTTTTGAATTTCTTTGCACACATTTACAAAGAGTTTTCAATCTTTTCTTATTTATATACCCTTATTCATTTTATAATTGACATATTATTTAAAATAGAAAAAAGTACAAATTATGGCTAATGTATATATACCATATATATGGCACACCAATACTTAGCTTGAACTATGTTTTAATAGTGACCAAGGAGCAACAAAGGAAGACATAACTAGTCCTAAGATAGAAGCATATTATACTACAATGACTCAATAAAATAATAAGAAATATATCACCCCCATACTTAGGATTAACGATAGTTAGTATAGCTTATTGTACACTAAGCAGGGATGATCGAGGATTAATAAGTTGAAAGACAAGTGAGATAACATAAAAGTAAACTCAAGCCACTCATCCCCACTATACTTAGTATCTAGTCATCCTAAGTATAACATTGATAAAAGGGATGAACGAATAAAATTTAAGAATGACAGAATTTGAAAATTTTTGAAAAAGAACAATAGAGAAATGTTATTGATTAGCTCATTATTTGAATATTCAACAATTGCTGGGAGATCATCTTGAAATGCCACAACTATTGAATCAACAACAGACAAGAATGTATCATGCTTTAAACAAGTCTTCAGCAACTATCCATTGACTACAAACGATTGTGCGTCAAATGACACTTAGATATGATGATCCTACCATTATCATGTAAAATTGTTTACTCTAAAAGTTCTTAATCCATTAACTCTTTAATTTTTCTGCAAATATCTTCAAATTTGCATCAAATAACCAAAACTTCTAGCAATTCTCGAATCTTTTGATATGCTTGTCATGTCATCGTTTGGCATTCTCCTTGTACATAAGGTTGTTATCATATGCATAGACTATGAATTCTAGGAGTATATTGTTGAACAAGGAATCTCAAGGGTTTAATTTAATAAAATTAATCAAGTGTCGATGCAAGCATAAAAATCCCTCAATAAAATTTTTTATTTATTTCTCCAGCTATAAATAAATTAATGAAATCTAAGCAAGATAACTTGTCATTTTATTTTGCCTATATAACGTACCACAACAAACTCAGGGTGGATACAAAAATCCCAAGATTTATTAAATCATTGAAAATCAATGAATAAAAGAAGGAATTCTATGGACACTACTCTTGCTTTTGTGGATTTTTTATCATTTTATTTTTTATGACTTTTTATTATTATATTTTTTATGTATTTTTTGATTTTATTTTTTTCTTATTTTTTTGCAAATTTTTTAATAAAAGAAATAAATAAATAAAAAGAATAAAAGTAAAAGAAAGAAAAAACATATTTTTGTAATTTTTTATATCGAAAATAAATACAGAAAATTCAAATAAAATTATTTTTGGGTTCTTAACATTTTTATACTATTTTTACAAGTTTTTAACAATGTTTATATTCTTATAAGATTTTTAAAATAATAAAAAATGTGGAAATCGGTAAACAAAAAATGATGCAAAAGTTATTATCATTTTAAATTAAATCAAAAAATTCAAAGAATTTATATATAAATGAAGAATATTTTTCAAATTTACAGAAAGAAATTTTGTGATTTATTTTATTTTTTATGACTTAAAATGACTTTATAGATGGTTTATTGTTTTATAATTTTTATCGTTTTTTAGGAATTAGCAAATGAAATTTAGATAGAAATTAAAATAAAACAAAATAAGAAATAATATTTTTTGGAATTTTCAAAAAAGGTTTATGTTCTTTAATGATTTTCAAACCAAACAACAAAGATTTTTTAAGGTTTTTGAATTATTACAAATAAGAAGAACAAATAAAATGTGGAATAAAAATTACTGAAGAAAGAACTAATTATAAGGAACTTAAGATGAATGTTTGGTATTTTTTATAAGTAGTTGTTATTTATTAAAAGTCAATAACAAGAAAAATGAAATTAGAAAGAAGGGGCATAAATACAAAGAAAACTATTTTATGAACCAAACAAATAACAAAAATAAAGAATGTGAGTATTACTCATTATAACAGACATGAGTCGTGATGGCACATACTTTTATGCAATATGATGAAAACTCAAATAGCAAAAACAAAGAGGGCTAATACGTAAATGTTCAAACAAGCATGGTATGACACACATGCCATTTGGTACTTATTTACAAAATTAATAAAAGATAGGGTTGAAGTGCATTTGTTCTACCAATCTACAAAGATGAATTAAAGGTAGAGATGTGTCCTTGATTATAATGTAATGGTTGAAAAGTGGGCGCAAATAGATGTTTTGGATATGATCTAGAAAGTCTAATTTACGACGTGAAATGGGGTCTTTTTGGACAGTCGTGATTCAAACTGACACTTGTGTTCCTGATCGGACGGTGAAAAGAGCAGTGGAGGAACCCGGTAGAATGGAGGGCAACCTAAGCTTCGATCGACCAAAAGTTGATTGATCACCACTTAAATCGATGTGTTGAAGTTGAGCCTCGTTCCAGTTGAGCTCCTCTCTCAATTCAGTAACTCCATGATGCTCGACGATGGCTAAAATGCCATCTGGTATTCAACACGTCTGCAACTCCAAGTGGACCTCCAAAATCCTAGTTTCCTACTCCAGCTATGCTCTTGGAGCCTACAAAAGCTTCAATGCTCATAGGAGAAACTCCAGCCAGCATTATTAGGCAGAAAAAGAAGAGTGGACATGAATGTCGACTCTGGTGAAGTGGTGGTCAGAAATGAGTCGAAAATCCAAGTCACAGGTGATTTTGAGGGTCAAATTGTGGAAGAAGGAAGAGCATGGCAAGTATGGTCGAATGGTTGGATAGGAGAAATGATGAGCATGGAGCACTAATCAGGTAGATCGGAGCCGAGTCTAGGTAATCTAAATTACGCCAATATATATAATTAAAATGCAAAAAGAAAGGTGAAATTGAAATGGGCTTTACCTAAGAGAACCTAAGGTGAATGGATAGTGGAGGGAAACCTTGATTTGCAGTGGATTTCAGAGAGGGGAAATGCAGTTGCAGCGCTCCATATTTGTGGTAGATCATGAATCCCAAGTGTTCATATCTCTCCCAATTAAGGAGGATGATGAGTTGTCACCTCCTCACCTCTCTTGTGATCAATTTCTAGCTCAAAAACTCAAGGAAAATGGATCAACCCAAGAAAAGTAGAGATCAGGAATATTACATGGGCATGAGTATAGCGATCTTTGAAAATTAGAAAGCGTTCTATCCAAGTTATGAATTGTGGAGATGACGACCTGGCAATGGCTATGGATGTTGGGGATAACAACTCAAAGAAGAAAGCGAGAGGTGTTGATGACTGGAGCGTGCATGAAAATGTGGAGAAGAGTGACTAGCGAGCGACAAATGCAGAGAGAGGTTGTTGATTGGAGAGTTGATATGGGTCAACAGACCCAGGCTCAACCAAAAAGAATGCACATAGAATAAGACAATCACAAAACGACAAAATATTATGAAAAAATGAGAAATAAATCAAAATAAAATTGAAAATGAATTCAAATGAATTTTTTGAATATAAAAAATGTTATAATTAAATAAGCTTATTTATGGTTATTTTTAATTAATTAAATAACTTATATACATGGGAAAAATAATTAAAACATGTTATTCATAGGTAGATATAACTATATATTCAACACCATTAATTTTAATATATTATTTTAATAAATATACATATAATTTAATAATTTATTATTTTACAACATTTTTAAAAATTGTAATGATATTTTCATGTTATTTTTATGAATTGATTTATTATGTCAAATAAATACTGATATTTTCAATATAAGTAGTGGTATATGTACAATATATACATGATCTTTTTTATTATTTTTTGATTCTGTGATTTTTATTTGTATTTTATATAAATCAAATATAATATATAAAAAACTTAAAAATACAACATATACAAAAATACAACGAAAATAAATATGATAATATACATAGGTATAATATACAATAACATCCCAAAAAACCTAGTTTTACACCTTAACTCCATTTTTTATGAAACTAATTCTATTTTAAAGATTATTTAATTTTGATTACAATGAAAATGAGTTTCCTTTATTTTCAGTTTTTGCTTAGAAGGTATTGATCTGAGAAGTTATTCTTTGTGGCTTTTCCAAAGTGTTGTTATTTACAAATTGTACAATGATTATTCTGGCAATTATGTTTTTAATATTTACAACTTATTTTCATGTACAAGTTCTAAGAATAAAACATTTTGGAGTGAGTTCGGTGATAAATAAAATGGTGTAAGTGATATGTATTATAAACAAGTTATGAATTTACACAAGTACGGCTTAGTTTTCTTGATTTCTGGTAATTAGGTCATATCTTCCCCTACTTTATTCTTTGTTGATCAGGTCAAGTCTCGACCTTCTATCATGGTCAGAGTTGGCATGTATATATTATACATATATACAGTCTTTTATTTTCTTTTTTTCATTTATTGCTTTATTTATTTTAGATTAAAATAGTGATAAATATATGACATTTACAGAAGAATGAAGGTTAGTAAAAGAGATATTTATTCATATTTACAGGTTTTATGTAAGGGATTTCGAGCTAAAATAAAGGAATAAAGATGACGAAATATATATTCAGCATCCCCGTACGCTATACCTTTGCTAGTCCCTTAGCACACACTTATTTGATGAATAAGTGACTAAAAGAAAAAGGAAATAATAAAGGAAAAGTAAAGAACTAAGAACAATATTAATTATTAAACTTTTCATCATAAAATTAAGTATGGAGCTCTTTCAGACTTTCGGATTATTAGTTTGGAGGAACCTTATTGGGAATAAGATTTAAGACCCAACAACCCTCAACTTCCATAATTTTATGTTCATTTCTCCTCAATGGTGAGTTCAGAAAAAGTCTACATAAGCAAACACTTACGACTATGAATCTTGTATTGTGTAAATAAAATATAGCACCCGACTTCATAAAAGACAAAGAAACTACCTCCTTTAACAAAGTAACTCTAATTCCCTAGTTTAAATACTCTTTCATTGGGGAGCGGGGTATTCCCTTCTTAGTTCAAGTACAACCAGCTCAAGAAGAGGGGGTAGATAAGAGAATGGGTTATGGACAACATTGCTACATATACTTAGAGCTTGATATAAGAGTGTGGGGCATATGCCTTGCATATGTGTTAATTTTTTTCTTTTTTTATATATGCAAAGAGGCATCATGTAAACAAAGAGTTTTTTTTCTTGAGCCAATATACTACCCCTCTTTTGAACCTTTATTACAACCCACAACATCCCATCGTTAGACATCAGTGACACTAGACTAGGTTGAGGCACACTAGCCACTTATTGTGACTAAGAATGCATCCACGTGCATGTTTCCCTAAGCTAAAGGATTCTGCCTCCTCACACCTCATCTGTGTTGAGCTACATGTCGGGTACTTGTCTAAGTTATGTTACTATCTAAAAGTGTCATGTGTGTGTCGGTAAATATTTTACTTAGACCAATCAAGATGACATGTGAACATAGATTTACGAACTAAAAGAATAAAGTTACTTGACCTGAAAAGTCCTAACTCTAGTTCTACAAGGTTCCTCTGAAATTAAGTGGAATAAAGTCTTAACTAAGCTCCATTAATCGATTTTATTCTATACTAGTTTAAATGTCCATACTATTCTGAAAAATGCACATGCAAATGCGAGAAATACATATAAAACATTTTTTAGAGAGAGTTTAGCAACTTTTTTGGGGTTTTAAAATTTTTGAGATTTTTTTTAAAGAGAATAAAAGGGTTAGTCGATTAAATGTATTTACACAGATTAATAATAATTGCATACATAGTTAAAAGGATTTTATACAAGTATAAATACAAGGATTGTACAAGTTATATACAAGAATTTATTTAACAAAAGTATTTTATCTACAACTTTTGCAAATAATTTTATAAGAGTAATTTACAAACAACAAAGAATTTTATATAAATAACTACAACTTTTATACACACGTGGATTTTCTAAAAATTAGACACACCCTATAATTTATATCCCACATGAAAAAATAATTTTACAAAAGTTTTACAAAATATTTTACAAACAATTTACAAAATATTTATAAAAATTTTACACAAGTGTTATAAATGTTCTTCAAACAATTTTACAAATCATTTTACAAACAATTTTACACATAGTTCTTGTAAACATTTTATTTTTAAAGATTTTACAAATATTTTGTACAATATACTTAATTTTGATACAAAAATAATTTACGAACCATTTTACAAAAAAAATTTTTCAAACAATCTTACAATGATTTGTATAAAATTAATTTTAGAAACGTTTTACAAACAGTTTAACAAAAAAATTTAGCAAATATTTTACAAAACAATTTCTACAAATAATTTTACAAAGACTTTTGAAAATCATTTTACAAATCATTTTTCAAAACATTTTTTAATAAGTAAGTGTCACATTATTAAGAAGCAAAATTACGTTGGTTGAAGTATATAAACAGTATATACGATATCCCCTATACTTAACTCGAACTTTGTCCTCACAGTGATAAAGAAATGACAAAGGAAGAAATAACTCATGATAAGTAAAGAAAAGTGAAAAGAATCTATACAATAAAGACTCAAAAAATGAAATGAAAAGAGGAGAAGTCAATGATAACCCATATACATAGGATCAAATAATTCTAAGTATAGAAGATTGCATAAACGGGGAAAACCGAGGAAACGAATGAACAAACTCAACGAATCAACTTATCCTCCCCTATATTCAGGGTAAATGATCCATAACTATAGAAAAAGAATATCAACAAGTTAAAGGACACGCAAGGAGACAGAAGAATAAAAAGAATAAAAATGAAAAAGAAGAACGAAATGAATGACATCACTCCCCCTATAGCTTTGGGTAAACTATCCCTAAGTATAAGCAACAACGGGAGTGATGAAATACTGAAATCATTCACCTCCTCTATACTTAGGATAGAGTACATCCTATGTATAGACACACACACATGAAAAAAAAGGTGAATGATGGGAACAAATGAAGAAATAATAAAATGAAAGGAATATATACAAGGGAGTATATCTCATGTATCGGATGCAGAAGATATCAAAGAATCATCATCTGATACCACATATATGGAACCAACCTTATACATGAATGTATCATGTTCTAGATATGGCTTCAACAACTATATGTTCACAACAAATGGTTGTGCGTCAGATGACAACCCAGATATGACAATACTACCATTGTCATGCACAACTATAACAATTAATGTTCTTGACCATTTTCTTTTAAGTTTTCATGGGAACAACTTCAATTTACCGTCAAACAACCATACTTTCTGATCAGGTGATAAAGTCTTTCTTCAGATGTGTCTATCATTCAAACACTTGACTTTCTCCTTATACATGAGTGAATGGCGAAATATCAAAATTCCAGGAGTCTATTCAGGTCCACTTTCCTACTCTTGCCTGCTTTCTCAAAGTCCAAATTAAATACACGGTGTGCCCATAATGATTTGTAAAGAACATCAACTAGCAAGTGGGAAGGCTTTCCATAAGACAATCTTTATGGAGACATGTCCAATGGAGACTTGTTCACCGTATGATATGCCCATAGAACTAAGTCAAGCATCTGGGACCAGTTCTTTCTTTTTGTATACAAGTTTCTGAAGTATCATCTTAATCTCCCTATTTGAAATCGCAGCTAAGTTGTTACTTTGTGGGTGGTAGGGAGATGCGACTCTATGCTCAATGTCATGCTCCTTCACCAGCTTTCTATCTTCTGTACTAATGAAATGGATTCCCCCATCTGAAATGAGTATCTTGGGAATCTCGAATCATGTAATAATGTTGTCCTAAAAAAGGAACAAACCATACGACTATCAGCGACTTGGATGGAGATATCCTCCACCCATTGTCTAACATAATCCAGGGCAAGCAAGATGTATTGAAATACCTTACTGATTAGAAATAAGACCATGAAGTATGAATGTATCTCAGGGCATTTTATCTTTGGAACCAATGGTTCCTCTCATTTTCCAACAGTCGGTACAACCTCGAACATAATCTGTGCCATCCTAAAATAGAGTTGTCCTCCATAGGTCGCATTATAAAACCTTAGCTATCGTGCGCTTCCCCAAATGATGCCCATGAAACTCCTATCTGTGATAATGCTCAAGCACACTGGAGTATTCCTCTTGAGGAATGCACCTCCTCTAGATACAATATGTACCTACAAGAAATAGGTGCAGATCCTCCCATTAGTAAAAATAAATCTATGATAGGAATCTGTCTACCTTGTGCTTGAGCCAATCTTCTGGAACTTTCTTAGAGACATGATCGTTCACCAGGTCAGCATACCATAGGAGTAAGGCAACATGTAAAATAGCCTTATCTTGAAAGGTCTCAAAAATCAAAAATATGATATGCTTAGAGGACTTAGCATGTGTGATCCAAGAAAGGAGATCTGCGACAATATTTTTCACTCTAGGTTTATCTCGAATCTCTAAATAAAACTCATGGAGAAGAAGGATCCATATGATAATGTGTAGTCTACATCGTTCTTTGCCTGTAAGTACCGTATGGCAGTGTGATCCGTGTAGACCATGACATGTGAACCGAGTAGGTATGAACGTGACTTCTCTAAATTAAACATTGTTGCTAACATTCCCTTCATTGTAATTGTATAGTTGCATTGTGCTTCATCCAGAGTCTTGCTTGAATAGTATATATCAAATGTTATCACATCCATTATCTTCCCTAAAATGGCATTAAGTGTATAATCTGACACGTCTGTCATGATCTCAAAGGGAAGAGACCAATCAAGTGTTCGAAGGATAGGAGCTCTAGTAACCATGTGTTTCATCTTGTGAAATGCAAGGAGGACTTTCTCATCAACTATATACTCACTCTCATTACACAGAAGCTCAGCCAAAGGCCTGGTGATCTTACTGAAATCCTTAATCAATCGCCAATAAAATCCAATGTGACCACGGACGGACGTCAACTGCTTCAAATTATGCGGCAGCTCTATCTTAGAGATAACATCAGTCTTAGCCGGGTCAACCTCCATACCATGTTTGAAGATGACATGTCCTAATGCAATTTTATTAGTCACCATAATGTGACTCTTCTCCCACGAGTGCACTAAGTTCACCTCACAACAACGTTGAAGTACTCTGACTAAATAATTAAGACAATAGTCAAAACTATCCCCATAGACTGACAAATCATCCATGAAGATCTCAAGAAAAATACCCACCATGTTGATGACCAGGGATTTAGCCGAACTCGTGTCAACCCACAAGGCAGATAGACAGTCACGGAAGTGACCTCAAACAAAACCTTGATCGATCAACAATTAACCCACAACAAGAATAAAGCAATGAATATAAAAATGTGGAGTTAAAATTTATTATAACTCTACAACAAATGTGTATAGGTGTAAGCATGGGTACAGGTCGAACTAAGGGAGCAAACGATAGGAGGGCAAAAATAATGCGCACAAAAATTTATCTTCATCTCTTGTCCATTTTTATTATCTTTTGGGATTTTTATTTTTATTTGATTTTTAATTTTCTATTTTTATATTTTCTTTTTATATTTGTATATATTTATATTTTTATATTTCCTTTTCCTTTTCAATATACAAATATAGATATATTTAAGGCTATATATACATACAGAGTAATATATTTATAAATGTTACTAAATATAAATAAAATATAAAATTAAAACATTTTTGGATTTTCTAAATTTTTCGTATGTATTTGTATTTTTTAGATTTTTTATAGTTTTATGCATTTTTAAAGTAAAAAATATCCCAAATAAGGTTTTTAATCAATAATCGAAATTATTTGTATTTTAAAAATAGTTAATAGGGATCAAAATTATCCAAAATAATTTTGATATGTAAATATTTATATAAAGAAAATTATAAAACATAAAACATATTTTTGGATTTATTAATGATTTTTACGATTTTTATAAAAGATTTTGGGTTTTTTTATTTTTAGTATTTTTTTTCCATTTTTTGTGATTTTTTATCTGTATTTAAAATATGATAAAATATACTAGATGAATTTTTTGGAATTTTTAGACACATTTTTATATTTTTTGGTATTTTCAAAGATAAACAGTATAAAAATAGGCTCCTTTTCATTTTTAATAAATGATTGAAATGCATAGAAATGCAAATAAAAGTATGGGCGTGAATATACATGGCAACAAGCCTTTTTATCCTATTTTTGCTTTTTTTTGGAGCACATTAGTTATTTATAATAAAGAGATAAAACATACAAAAATAACGTCCTAGCAAGGGCATATTTGCAAATAAAATAAATATCAGGGGTTCACATGCAAATTAGCCAAGAATGTACAATGTATTTAAACATTTATTAAATTATGTAATAATTACAAAAAGAACAATGGCACATAATGCAATTTAACCATCACTTGGGACTACATGCGATTGAGCTTGGAGGGACCATATGTAATTCCAAGAAGTACATGGGTCTTTTTACAAGATTCCCATTTTATTTAACATGTTATATATTATTTACTAAACTATTTAATAAATACACAAAAAGATGAGGCTAAAGTGCAAATACCCCAGAATGACACACGATAGGATGGCTCGAAGGATTTCTATTGACATGTGTCGTCTTCTCATCACATGATGTTGCTTCGTCGATCAACAGCTGAGATTAGATGGCAGGACGTGATCTGATGGTTGAGAGAAGCTAGATCGAACGACTCCTACTGCATATGGTATGTGGTGCCAGATTGAACAACAAAGGAGGGGCCTGGAAGAACGGAAGAAGAACTCGCCTGGGGCGAGTTTTGATCTAAAATCATGGGCACCTCCGGTGTTCTCCGTCGTCACCTAGCATCTCTATTTGTTCTTGGGAATTCTCTACGTCGGTAGGTGGTCAGTTGATCACTTGGAGCTCCGACATGATGAAACAATGTCGAGGAAGTAATGGGGATCCATGTGCTTCTTCTTCTAGGAAATCGACTCCATATGGAGTCCTTTGGCCCTTCATACCTGCAGAGAAGTCAAGGGTAAGTAAATGATTGGTCTGGGGTTTGTTTGGCATGGATTATATGAACGTGGCATGTGGCGGTGAGGTCCGGTGGGGTTGGACGGATTCGAACCTCGTAATCCAGATCCAAGGGGAATCTGAGGAAGCGACGGTGCAGGGGATGTATTAGAAATGACAGGGAAGGCTGTGAGGGTGGAAAGCAAGGCGGAGAACTAGTGTTTAATGGGAAACGACGGTCAGAGCTCTAGAGCTCCAACAAAGGCATATAAGCTACCCTAGCTAATTAATTACTTAAAACACAAAATAAAAAGCATTAAAATGATCCTACAATGAAAAGGCATAGCTCATACCTAGTTGGCGGGCCAAGGAGCAGAGGTCGCCAGCGACAGCGGCCTTGGGTGCACTTCCCTCCTTCATGAGCTTCCAAACCTCTAGGAATACACCATCTATCGCATGGAGACCTGCTTAGCTGAAGAAAGGAGATCTAAGACTCAAGGGATGAACAAAATTGCAAGGAGGAAGGAGATTGGTTATTTATAAAACAAGTGACACACCCTTATTGATCGGATCATAGGCGGTGATAGAGGTTATGTACAAAGAATAAAAGTGTCCAGCGCGGATCAGAGAAGAGTAATGATCAATTTTCATGAAGGTATCTAGGACGTTTCATCAAGGGATCAAGTGGGAAAAATGGCAAAAAAGAGGGGACTTGAAGGTTCTGATAAAAGATAGAGGCCCAAGGAGAGTTGACTAACAGTCATCAATCCCTGGCCTCTAATTGGCCCAAGTAGACTAGTTACAAGACAAAATAGCAATTTTGTTGGAAAATAATAATTTATAAATAATAATTGAGTTTCTTATTTTCTTATTATCAAATAAAAATTGTTTAATATTTAATGTAGTATTTATTTATCGTTTTTATGTTTTTGATGTTATTTATTAGTAGCTAATTTTTAAGGGTATAATTATAGTTATATTTATCTATATTTTGTATTTTATTTGTATTTTGTATATTTTATTTTAGTATTATATTCTTTTATTTTATATACATAACTTATTTTTATGTATATAAATATATATTATTATATTTTTATTATATTATTTGTATCCTTAAATAAATAGGTATATAATTTATATAGGTATACTTATAGGCATTTTATCTATGTTAGATACATTATTTTAAATTAATGTATCTTATTGTGTTTTATTTTGCATTTATATTTTTAATAGGGAATAAATAACATTTACAAGCTTATAAAAATATAATAGAATGATTTTCACTTTTGTTTATATACAAGTCATAACATAAGTATTTTTTTCTTTGTTTTTTATAAAAACTTATTTTATTTTGTATATTTTAGTTTTAATATGTGCGTATGTTATAAGCATTATTTACAAAATTATAAAAATATGAATCTATGAAAATAATAAAGGATGAATAAATTATATATTTTATTCGGGTACAATGTACAATGAACGTCAAAAATCTAACTTTCACATCTTAACTCTAAAAATTATGAAACCACCTCCATTAAATAGCTTATGAAAAGTTATATACAATTATAGTTGATACACATTGAGTTTTTATTTGAAAGATATGGGTCTGTGACGTTGGGATTTTGGCTTTTTATTTTGTGTATAAAATGAATGTTGTGTATCATTTTTGTATAAACTCAATTTTGTATTTTTTAGAGTATTATATACAACTTTTATGTTCAAAGTTTCTTTATTTGATGAATGAATAATAAAGAATAAAATATGTGTCAAAAAATGAATAAATAATAAATAAAAGAATTGTGTGTTTATTATATTTTGGCCCTTATCTCCCCCTACTTTATTCCTTATTGACAAACCCAATTCTTGATTTGTTCTCGGGTTTAGAGTCATAAAATATCTTTGATGTTTTATTCCTTTTTCTTTTCTTCTCTTTATTCTATAATTTTGGCATTAAAAACCATTTTATTTACATAACAAATGCAAAAAATAATGAATGTTATTTTATACAAATTACTTCTATTTAGATGTATTATCTAGGGTTTTTAAGGCCAAAATGATAGAATAATGGTGATGAAATAGAGATTCGTTACCCCCCCCCCTATATTTTCCTTTGGTAGTCTCTAGTAAATACTTATGCAATAAGCGCAAAAATATTAAAGAAGAAAAGAAAAAGAAAGAATAGATGGAATTGATTTCAATTATTAAACTTGTATTAACAAAATCAAAGTTTGGAGCTCGGGTTAGACCTTGATGTGAGAATGTGTGTGGAACCTGGTCGGGAACCAAATTTAAAACACAACAGTCTTCGAGAGTCATAGTTTCGGTTCAAACCACCTCAATAGCCAAGTTAGAACTAGCCTACATCATACGCATACCCTTATAAGTATGAAGTCGACTTGTACAGTATAAGTGACAGTGCCCTCCCCAACTGAAATGACAAAAGGATTGACTTCTCCAAAATGACAACCTAATGATTCACCAATCCAGCACTCTGTCCTCGAGGAGAGGGGTATTCCCTTCTTAGTTTAAGTGGCATCCAACTCAAGAGGAGGGGTTGAAGAGAATAATGGACGATAGCTAGTGTAGATACCTTTCCTAAGATTCATGACCAGTGTAGTCAAGTCATCTAGTTGCAGGCTCACATGGTATAACTTTGATACTCAAGCTTGCTTATTTTCTATACAACATATATACATACTCTGGCATGCATTTTCTTTTTAATCGGGCATGTTCACTTTTTTGGAGTTTTCTTTGAACTACTATTTACAACAGCATTTACATAAAGAGTTTTTCCTCTTGAAACGAAATATTATCCCTCTTTTGAAGCATTATTGCAACCCACACTCTCCTGTCTTTAGACCTCATGGCAACTAGACCAGGTTGGGGTGCACTTCTCTCCCTATACAAGGAAAAATGTTTCCACTTGTGTGCATCTCAAATTGGAAAATCCAACCCTTCACCTCTCCAACTCAGTTGAGCCAAGTAAAAGGTGCAAGTTTCCAACTTAGGTCACGGCTGACAAGAGTCATGTGTGCATCTCGAAAAGTTCTAGTTAGTCAGTTGAGGTGACTTGAACCCAACTCTGAGTCTCAAAGAATTAAGTCCCAATGGACCTGAAGTACCTTAAACCTAGTTCCCATATGGTTCCAATGCAGTTAGGTGTAGTAAGGTCAAACAAGATCCAACCTTCGACTTTATTGGACTAGTTCAGTCATCAAGCCCAATCCAAAAGAATGTGAATGCTATGCAAATGCTATGTACAATGATGCAAAGAATGGTGTAATTTTTCAAAAAATAAAAAGAATTTTTGCACACAAATTCAAAATATGTACAACTATTTACACAGACGTGCTTCTTTTTACTTATTTACAAGAGTTGAAGTATTCTCAAGAATTTACATGTTTAAAATGTTATTTTTTTATTTTTTGTATAGGTATATATATACACAATTGGTAAAGAAATTTATTAATATTTATATATATTTTATTTTTGTGCATTTATTCCTCAAATTTATTTGAAAGCAATTTTTGAAAACTATAGTGCAAATTTTTTTTCAAATATTTACTAATATTTCAAAACCATTTTGCAAAGATTTTTCAAATAGTATACATAAATTTTTCAAAAAAGTTTGACAACCATTTTTAAAAACATTTACAAATAGGTTTTCAACACTTTTATTTCACATAAAGAAAAGAATTTTTACATATTAAAAATTTTTACAAAGGTGGAAAACACTTCACAAAAAGTTTTCCAAATGGTTCAAATCATTTTTCAAATAAGTTTGCAAAAATATTTTTATCCATATCTATTAATCAGTATATACAAAAAGTAATTTGAGGAATGCATTTAATATTATTAAATGAATTAATGAATTGTATTTATATATAGTATTTTTAGCCATATTTATTATTAATTATACAAAAGTACGAGTTATGGGAAAGGTATATACAGAGTATATACAACCCCCCTATACTTAGCATGAGCTATGCCCTCATAGATCGAAAAGCAAAAGACAAGACATAACTCGTATTGAATATAGAAAAGCCTATACTAGAATGATTGAATAAGAGATGAAATAATGAAGACATGGATGAATAAGAAGTTGACTGACCCCCCAATACTTAAGACTAAATAATCTTAAGTATAGTGAATTGTACACAAGACATGGAGGGTGAAGGGTGGGAATAAACATATCACAACTCAGTCTTTCTCCTGCTATACTTAGCGAGAGATATCCCTAAGTATAACATATCAAATCAATAAGAGAGGAGACAGGTGAGGGGATAAAAGAATGAAAGAACTCAGGGTGCGCCCCCCATACTTAGAACATAGTGTGTCCTAAGTATAGAAAAAGTGACAAAAGGGGTGACACCTCTATTGTAGAAAAAGAAATAAAAACAAAAATAATAAATGAAGAAAAAGAACAAAAATCATATAAAAATAGATGAAAAGATCGCAGAGAATATACGCATCACCCCTATATTAAGGGTAAAAGATCCCCAAGTATAAGCAACAATAGGAGTGATGAAACAGACGAGGGAATAACAACACGGGGTATACCCCCTATGATTTGGATAAGGTAGGTCCTAACAGATATGGGAAAATATCTGGGTACACATGACATATGAGAGAAATAATGGAAGTAAGATAAAACACACATATATGCAACAAGTACAGACTAGTGAAGTACAGGATGGTATCTGGTATGCTAATATCGTACTCTCATCATCGTCTCCCTATGAGAACAAGGACGAATTCAGACAGTAAAAAGACACCCTGGTCTACAATAAAGTGGGTGTCAGCTACCTGGAAAAAGAGATTGAAACTAAATCAAGGATCGGTAGCATGAAGTATATCACCTGCTCGTAAGGATGGAATGTGAGAGCAGAGTCGGTACATAAGACATGGAGAAAGAATGAGCAGTGCAAAATTCTCCAGGTCAATCATGATCTCATAAAGGTATAAAAAGTGAAGAACACGAGACTCTCAAGGTAGCATGATATTCGGTGGTCATAAAATTGAAAGGTCATAAGAACACACTGAACACCATGAGACCTGGCTCAATCTTGTGAGGGTTCTCAAGGTGAGCAGACTCATATGAATCAAAAGGTCACAGGATAATCAGAAGACTCGGCTCCATTCTCCAACAGATAAGAGACACCAGAAGTGAGGCTGAGTGCCTAGAAAATGATGTACTCTCCTGTAGATAATCCCCGGGGAGAGTTACATACAAGTCAATGAATAATTAGAACAAAGATCACCCTTGTAAGGGTCTCCAAGGTGAGCGGACTCATAGGAGTCAGATCCATCAGACGAATTAGTAGAAGTGGTCTCGGTAGGAGACAGATTGGCTACCAGAAGAAGAGACCAACAGATCTAGAAAATGTGGTAGTATATTGCAGATAACCCTCCAGGAACATACTGCCAACTAATCATGGAATAATCTTAGAAAGATGACTCGTTCAGGACTATTAAGAAGAGAAGGCTCAAAGGAGTCTAGACATATCGGTCATGTGGACTAACAGATCGGATACAACAAGGCAGTGGGAACCGGAAGATATAATAGACAACTCAGTTCTGTGCTCTACCAACAGTCACCAAGGGGAACCGAGTGTAAAGAATATGTTGAATCCTCCCGCAGATAGTTCTCGGGGAGTAATGCAAACTAAGCAGAGAATGGTCAGAATAGATCTCATCCTTGCGAGGGTCGTCAAAGAGAGATGATTCAAAGGAGTCTGAAAGATCGGTCTTTGTAGATGATAAATAGGTTACAAGAAGAAGTGACCGAAGGGTCTAGAAAAATGTCATAGTCTATTGTAGATAACCCTCGGAGAGTACTATGAACGAGGTAGTGAAATAGTCAGCAGAAGTATAGCTCATCCTTGCGAGGATAGTCAAGGAGAGAAGACTCAAGGGAGTCAATGAAATTGGCCTCGTGTACCGACAGATTGGGCACACAATCAAATAGGGAGGCCAAACAGTCAAGTCAGACAACTCGCTTTCATGCTCCAACAAGGTGGCAGCACGCGAAGTGAGAGAACCAAGCGTATAATCACATCTCAGGTCCTCGGAATCAAGCAATCAATCAATCATTAGTCGGAAGGCATAAGATCACGGACGGACAACAGATCCTTAGGGCAATCAAAATGCAATCACTCAAAATAGTTAGATCAGCTGAGATGGCTCAAGATGTCAATAAAAGTCCTCTAAGTGCTATGTGGATGAAAGAGTCAGGAGATCGAGATGGATCAGTTAGGGAGATGAGTGAGATCATGTGGGTTCCCGAGCACCATTGCTCTGAAGTACATAAGGAGATATTCAAACAAACCTCTGAATCAAGATGTAAGGAACCTCAAAATAGATTGTCTAATCATAGCTCATGAAATCGTCATTGAATCATCAAGATATATCACATCCTCAATCTGGTGTGCGTGATGAAAAAATATGAGTAAGCATCACACCTAGTAATCATGCAATCATCAAAGTCCTCAATAAGCTCTATGCACATGCCAGAATCAGATCCTCCCAAAAGTAGCATATCAATTTCAGCATCCTCTAAGGGGCCCTATCTTACTTAAATAATCAATGTAAGTCATAAACCTCGATGCGGGCTATACCTACAAGCACAACAATTCCGGGTGATAGAGAGGATGACACGGAGGGAATGAGGAGGGTGGGCAATATAAAGGTCAACATAAACAAAATTGTGGATCAAGGAGAGGATCCCCTTCAACCGGACTAGATACGTGTAATCTGGGCAAGGAGAAAAGCTGTAAAATCCAGCTAAGTTGGTGAAGCTCAAGACCCAATATCACGACTCAGATGCAAATGAGGGAATATATAAGAGAGGTAGAGAGACTCAATGATAAAAAAATGATGTCTCACACGGTTGGAACAGCAAACTCACAGAAGGGATGAAAATGCAGATGGACTCAAAGCATAGTCAACGTACAAAGAAGACCCCCAATTCACATACTCAACACAGTGAATACTGAGATGTGGTCTTTTTATCTTGTCGATTTCAGAGTTAGGTGATTTTTAAGAAGTTGTACACACTGAAGATAGGCTTGGGATTTGGTCACTAATCCTTAGTTTGTGGTAGGAATAAAATGCACAAACAAGGAGGGGGTTGCTCTCCCCAAATGAATGAATCCATTATATTTTATTTTTAAAGTCCAATAGAATTAGCCGTCCCAATTTTTATTTATGTTATCACTTTTTCATTTATTTTTCAATGTGCGTGCCTAACAATGTTTTTAATTCCATTTAGCATCCTAAGTGAGCAAAATCAGAGGGAGAAGGTCGGAAAAGCCATGCAAGTCAGAAAACGATGATGCATGCAAAGTTAGAAGACTTACATTGCTTCCTAGCTCTCTCCATGTGGGATGCATAACAGAATTTAAGACCTATGCTATATGAGATGCAAGCCGATGAAATCACCTTAGGATAGTTACTACTACTAATTATATTTAAACAATTCCTAAGGTTCGGTCTTGGAGACATCTCGGTGTCTGTCACAACAAGTCCTACTAGTGTTGTATGATGACACTCGCGGCATGCGGGTTTGAATCTAAATAACTAACGTTTATTATTTGACTAAGTCCATAATCGAATCTATAGGTATAGGCAATGATATTAGGTCTTTGGATCTTATTCTATCAAGAAAACAGTTCGGAGGCTAGGGATCATTCACACAAAATAAATAAAACAAAAATCAACAAACAAATAAAATTTATGCAATAAAAATATGAAAAAGCCAGCGAGGCCCCCAAGGGAATAATCCCTCGACCAATGGACCTCGCAAAGTCGTTGTACCTATGAGAGTGCAAATTATTTCATATTAGTGTTCGCTTTCTCACATAAATATACACGATAAGGCATAATAAAATATAAAGAAAGACTATCTTCCAAAAAATTCCTTCATCTGCCCGTGCTACTCTCTCCTGCCAGCTATGTCTGAAAACTGGCTCTGCCTCGCTTGTGTGGACCAACCCTCCTAAGAGGTCCTCCTTTGGGCAGCGGTCCCTCGCAACAAAGTCAAACAAAGAAAAGGGTCAGAGCAATCGTAATCAACATCAAATAATTAATGAAAAATAAATAAATAAACAACAGAATAAATAAATGCAATAAATAAATAAATGAACAAGAGAGAGTAGACAAAATAAAAGAATCCCCAACTATGTGATGTTGCTCCCTAGCAATGACGCCATTTGATAATTAGGAATTTAGCCGAAGTCATGTCAACCCACAAGGCGGATAGATAGTCGTTGAAGTGACCTCAAACAAAATCTTGATCGATCAACAATTAACCCACAATAAGAATGAAGAAATGAATATAAAAAATGTGGAGTTAAATTTTACTATAACTCTACAGCAAATGTGTATAGATTTAAGCACGTGTTGAGGTCGAACTTAGGGGGCAAATGGTAGAAGCAGGGCGAAAATGATGCGCACAAAAATTTATTTATCATCTCTTGTCTGTTTTTATTATTTTTGTGAGTTTTTTATATTTTTAATTGTATTTTTGTTTTGTATTTTTGTATTTGATTTTTCCTATTTTTATATTATATTTTTATATTTTTATTTTTTTATTTTTCTATATTTTCTTTTCCTTTTTAATATAGAAATATATACAAAGTAAAATATTTATAAATACTAATAAATATAAATAAATACAAAATAAAAATTGTTTTTGGATTTTCTAAATTTTTCAAATGTTTTTTGCAATTTTCTAGAATTTTTGCTAATTTTATGTATTTTTTAATTCTAAAATATCCCAAATAAGGGTTTTAATAAATATCTGAAATTGATTTATATTTTAAAAATAGTAAATAGGTCCCAAACTTATCCAAATCAATTTAAAAATAAATATATTTATATAAATAAAATTATAAAATAGAAAAACATATTTTTGTATTTTTAATGATTTTTAAGATTTTTATGAAAGATTTTGGGGTTCCATTTTTTGCCTTTTTGTTTTTTCCATTTTTAGTGTATTTTGGTCTGTAATTAAATAAGATTATACTAGGTATAACTTTTTTTTGAATTTTTAGACACATTTTTATATTTTTTTGGTATAGTCTGAGCTAAATTATACAAAAATAGGCTCCTTTTCATTTTTACTACATTATTAAAATGCACAAAAATGCAAATAAAAATATGGGCATAAATACACATGGCATGCATTTCATCTTATTTTTGCATATTTTTAGGAGCACATTAGTTATTTACAATAAATAGATAAAACATACAAAAATCAATGTTCTAGCAGGCGCATTTTTGCAAATAAATAAATATCACGGGCTCCCATGCAAATTAGCCAAATATGCAAAGTATTTAAACTTTTATAGAATTATTTAATAATTACAAAAACCACTAGGGCAGAGAATACAATTTAACTATCATGTGGGACTACACTTGACTGAGCCTTGGAGGGACCCAAATGAAATTACAAGAAGTACATGGGTCTATTTACGAAATTTCCATTTTAACACACTATAATTTATTTACAAAACTATTTAATAAAAGCACAAAAAGTGGGGCTAAAGTGTAAATTACCCCATAACAATGCATGATCGGACGGCTTGATGGATTCCACTTGACACGTGTCGTCTTCTCATTGCCCGATGCCGCTTCGTCAATCAGCGACTAAGATTAGATTGTGCGGCGTGATATGACGGTTGAGAGGGAGTTGGATCAAACAGCTCCCTGTTGCATCTAGTACATGGTGTTTGATTGACGACAAAGGAGGGCCTTGGAAGAATGGAAGAAGAACTCGCCTAGGGAAAGTTTTGATCTAGAATCGCGGGCACCTCTGTCCTTCTTCGTCAACACCGAGCATCTCTATTTGTTCTTGGGAGTCCTCCACGTCGGTAGGTGGTCTTAGCTGAGCACTTGGAGCTCCGACATGATCAAACGACATCGAGGAAGGAAAGGGGCTCCGTGTGCTTCTTCTTCTTCTAGGAAATTGACTCTAGATGGAGTCCTTTGGCTCTCTAGACCTGCGGAGAAGTCAAGGTCAGGATAATGAGTGGTCAGGGTGTTTGTTTGGAATGAATGAACTGAAGGGAGAGTGTGGCGGTGAGGTCTGGCGAGGTTGGATAGAGTTGGACCTTGTAATCCAGATCCGAGGGGGATATGTGGAAGCGAAGGTGTGGGGGATGGAGTACAATCGATGGGGAAGGATGTGAAGGTGGATAGTAAGGCAGAGAATTGGTTTTTGACGATGAAACGACGGACGGAGCCCTAGAGCTCCAGAGAGGGAATCTAAGCTACCCTAGCTAAATAACTACTTAAAACATGAAATAAAAAGCTTAAAAATGATCCTACGATTAAACCTGAGCTAAAGGAATGAAAAATGACAGCTTATACCTGGCCAAGGGGCCAAGGAGCAGAGGTCACCAGTGACAGCGGGCTTGGGTGCACTTCCCTCCACAACGAGCTTCCAGACCTCCAGGGATACACCATCTGTCACATGGGGACATGTTTGGTCGAAGGCAGGAGCTCTAAGACTCGGGGGATGAACAAAATTGCAAGGAGGAATGAGGTTGTTTATTTATAAAACATGTGATGCACCCTTTTTGATAGGATCATAGGCGGTGATAGAGATTATGTACAAAGAATAAAAGTGGCCCATGTGGATCAAGGAAGAGCAATGATAAATTTTCATGAAGGGATCGGGGATGTTTGATCGAGGGATCAAGCGAGAGAAATGGCAGAAAAGAGGGGACTTGAATGTTCTGACAAAAGTCAGGGGCGTAGGGAGAGTTGACTGGCAGTCAACAATGCCTGGCCTCTGATTGGCCCAAGTAGAATAGCTATAGAACAAAATAATAATTTTTATTCGAAAATAATTATTAATAAATAGTAAATTATTTTATTATTTTTATTATAAAATAAAAAAATATTCATTATTTAACGTAGTATTTTATTATGATTTTTGTTTATTTTTTGATTATATTTATTAGTAGTTAATTTTTAAGGGTATAATAATATGTATATTTATCTGTATTTTGTATATTTTATTTTTATTTTGTATATTTTATTTTTTATTTGCAGAAATAAATTTTTATTATATTTGTATCATATTATTTGTACACTTAAATAAATTGGTATATAAATTATAATGGTATACTTATACGTATTTTATCTATGTGTTAGATACATTATTTTATTTTAATGTATTTTATTGGTTTTTATTTTGGGTTTATATTTTTAATTGAGTATAAATAATATTTGCAAGCTTATAAAAATGTAAAAGAATGATTTTCACTTTTATTTATGTACAAGTAATAACATTGGTATTTTGTCTATGTTTTTATATAGACTTATTTTATTTTGTATTTTCTTTTTGATTTTGTTTTGGTTTTATACGTACATATGTTATAAACATTATTTACAAAATTAAAAGAAAAACGAATTTGTAAAAATAATAATGGATGATTAAATTGAATATTTTATTCGGGTATAATGTGCAATGAGGGTTAAAATCCCAACTTTCACATCTTAACTCCAAAAATTATGAAACCACTTCATTAAATAGCTTATGAAAAGTTATATACAATTAAATTTTGATAAATTTTGAGTTTTTATTTGAAATATACGGCTCTATGACGTTGGGATTTTGGCTTTTTTATTTTGTGTATAAAAGGAACACTGTGCATTATTTTTGTACAAACTTAATTTTGTATTTTCGTTTACAATATTATATAAACTTTTATATTCAAAGTTTCTTAATTTGATGAATAAATAATAAAAAATAAAATATGTGTCAAAAAATAAATAATAAATAAATAAAAGAATTGGATTTTTATTATATTTTGGCCCTTATCTCCCCCTACTTTATTCATTGTCGACTAACTTAATTCTTGAATTGGTCTCCGGGTTTAGGGTCAAAATATATTTGATATTTTATTCCTTTTTTCTTTTTTTCTCTTTATTCCATAATTTTGGCATTAAAAATCATATTATTTACACAATAAATGCAATAAATAATGAATGATATTTTGTACAAATAAATGGTATTTACTTGCATTAGCTAAGGTTTTTAGGGCCAAAATGATATAATAAAGGTGATGAAATAGAGATTTATCACATGTCAACAAAAAACAACTGACATCCAACTTTGGAATGTATCTAGGGTGTACACAGTCCAATGTTCATCCATCTAAAGGCATGGGTGCGAATAGGCAAGTAAAAGTATCTTTTTCCTGATCCTCAGGAGCGATTACAACCCGGTTATATCTTGAGTACCCATCCAAGAAACAAAAGAACACCTTCCCTACCAACCTTTCTATAATCGAATCAATAAAGATCAAGGGAATGTAATCTTTCGTGGTAGCTGAGTTCAAGCGTTGGTAATCTAAATAGACATGGCATGAAGTGGGTACACAGGTCAGAATCTCATCACCACAGTTATTAGTCATGATAGGAATCCAGAATTTCTTCGTGACTACATGCGATGGGCTGACCAACTTGGAATCCGAAATGGGATAAATAAAGAAAGTATCACACTATTTCATGATCTCTTTCATGACAATATCCTGAAGGTTATGATTTAGATGACGCTAACACTCACATGTTGTCTTATTGTCATCCTGTAGGTTGATATGATGTGAGCACAAAGCTGGACTAATCCCATAAAGATCCGAAATATTCAAGCCAATTGCCTTGCAGTTTCTCTCGAGAACCTGTAGCAAGCGAGATTCCTGAACATAAGTCAACTGCGAACTGATGATGACTTGAAGCATTTGGGGTGCACCCGCAAGGCATACTTTAGTGTAGAGGGTAAAACTTTGAGCTCGGGTGGGGTCTAAATTGACTTTACAACAATCTCTACAATTGTACTACTAGAAGGTAGATGATCTGCACTATGTAAATTGTCCATCGTGGCTACTATAGGCTCTGCTAGTAATCTCTTAGAAAGATCAACAATGAATAACATATGCTTAAAAAGGGATGGCTCATCAAGATGCTCAAAAATCTCAGAAAACTCATCAACAAAAATCTAACATATTTCAACAAGAGGAATATCTTCAGTAATATAAGAATAAAGTATTTCAGGTATATCAAATTACACCTTCAACTGCAACTTAGACCGATCCTCAAAAAGAAGCTCAAAAGTACAATAAATTGACAATTCATAGTAATCAACATGGGAGCTAATATCGATTATGCTTTCTAGAGTTTCCTTATGGGAAAGGAACTCCTAGGTGTCCATGAAATTTGTGAAAAGATATGTCTCTTGAAACTCATAAGAAAATCACATTCCTTAGATTATGTTGTAATTGTCTCTCTCTCATTTGCGGCTACGGGTGGCAGTGATAGTTTCGGATTAAAGGATTGGTTACTAAAGAGCCATAATCATGCGGATAGGAGCTTGAGGATGGAAATCAATTTAAGCTAATTATATGAATTATAATGCAAAACTATATGCAGAAATTAAGGAAGATAGAACTAGGGTTACCTATCGGTGGAATGAAGATGGTAATCACTTTGATTCGAGGGTGGAAGCTTAAAGAAATGGAATGCGGGGGAGATGCAGCGTCATAGAGGATCATGAATCCCAAGGGTTCCTAGCTCTCCCAATTTAGGAGGATGGAGAGATGTCACCTCCTCGCCTCTCCTGTGATTAATTTCATGCTCAAAAACTCAAGGAAAACAGATCAACTTGAGCAAGGTGGACATCTGGAAGTTTATATGGGTGTGAGTCCGGTGATCTTTGAAATTCAAAAACACACAATTCAAGGTAGCAAAGATGGAGACGATGACCCGGCAATAGATATGGATGTTAGGGATAACAACTTAAAGAAGAAAGTAGGAGGAATTGATCACATAAGCATGCAGGAAAACATGGAGAAGAGTGACTGGAGAGCGAAAAATTGCGAGAGAAGCCGTTGATTGGAGAGTTGACCCGGGTCCACAGACTTGGGCTCAACCAATCAGAATGCATGAACAACAAGACATAACCACTAAACGATATAACAGAATGAAAAATGTTAAATAAATCAATAAAAATTAAAAATAAAAATGTTTGTAATTAAATTATCTTATTTATGGTTATTTTTAATTAATTCAATAACTTGTGTACATAGGTAAAAATAAATAAAACATGGTGTTCATAGGTATATATAGTTATGTATTCAACATCATGATTTTTAATATATTATTTTTAAAATATACATATAATTTAATAATTTATTATTTTACAATATTTTATATGAATCTTAATGATATTTTTATTTTATAATTATAAATTGATATTAGGACAAATAGATATTGATATTTACAATATACATACTGGTATATGTACAATATACACATGATTTTATTTTTTAGTTTTTTATTTTGTTTTTTATTTGTATTTTATATAAATCAAATATACTATATAAAAATAGCTAAAAATAAAATATATACAAAAATACAAAGAAAATAAATATACATATAATATACAACAACACCCCAAAAACCACATTTTACATCTCTGATTTTTATGGAACCACTTTCATTCTAAAGATTTTTAAATTTTAAGTATAATAAAAAATGTGTTTGGTTCATTTTGAGTTTTTACAGAGAAAATATTGATCTAACAAGTTGAGCTTTGTGGTTTTTTCAAAGTGTTGTTATTTACAAACTATGCAATTTTTCTTCTTGCAATTATTTTTGATATTTACAGCTTATTTTTGTATAAAAATTCCATGAAGGAAACATTTATATTTGGAGTGAGTTTGGTGATAAATAAAATAGAGTGAGTGATATGTATTATAAACAAGTTATGAATATATACAAGTGAGGATTGGTTTTCTTGATTTTATGGTTATTAGGTCTTATCTCCCCCTACATTATTCCTTGTCGATCAGGTCAAGTCTTGGCATTGATCACTGAAGCATGCAGGAAAACATGGAGAAGAGTGACTGGAGAGCGAAAAATTGCGAGAGAAGCGGTTGACCCAGGTCAATAGACCCGAGCTCAACCAATCAGAATGCACGAAGAACAAGACATAGCCACTAAATGATATAATAGAATGAAAAATGTTAAATAAACCAAAAGAAAATTAAAATGGAATAAAAAAATGAAATTAAAAACTTTAGTAATTAAATTATCTTATTTACAATTATTTTTAATTAATTCAATAACTTATATACATAGGTATACATACATAAAACATGTTATCCATTGGTATATATAACTATGTACTCAAGAGCATGATTTTTAATATATTATTTTTACAAATATACATATAATTTAATAATTTATTATTTTACAATATTTTACAAGGATCTTAATGATATTTTTATTTTATTTTTATGAATTTATTTATTAGGTCAAATAGAAACTGATATTTACAATATACATACTGGTATAGGTACAATATACACATGATTTATTTTTGAATTTTTTATTTTGTTATTTTTTTTGTATTTGATATAAATAAAATATATTATATGCAAATATCTAATTATAAAATATATACAAAAATACAAAGAAAATAAATATACATATAATATACAACACCACCCCGAAAAAACCACATTTCACATCTTTGATTTTTATGAAACCACATTCATTCTAAAGATTATTTAATTTTAAGTACATGTGTTTAATTCATTTTGAGTTTTTACAGAGAAAATATTGATTTGATAAGTTGAGCTTTGTGGTTTTTTCATAGTGTTGTTATTTACAAACTATGCAATGATTCTTCTTGCAATTATTTTTAATATTTACAACTTATTTTTGTATAAAACCTCCATGAAGGAAACATTTCTATTTGGAGTGAGTTTAGTGATAAATAAAATAGAGTAAGTGATATGTATTATAAACAAGTTATAAATATACACAAGTGAGGATTGGTTTTCTTGATTTTCTGGTTATTAAGCCTTATCTCAGCCTACATTATTCCTTGTCAAGGTCAGAGTCAGCCTGTATCTATTATACATATATACAATTTTTTTATTTTTTCCCTTTATTGCTTTATTTATTTATTTTAGGTTAAAATAGTGATAAATCTACAATATTTACTAAGGAATTACGGTTAGCAAAAGAAGATATATATATATATATATTTACATGGGATTGATAAGGAATTTCAAGCTAAAATAAATGAATAGAGATGACGAAATTTGAGTGGCATTGAATCTTCAGATCCGATGGTCCCTCCCAATTTCTGGCAGTCAATGTAGCCTTTCACGTAAGTTGCGATGTCCTTGAATATGTAGGACACCCAAGGTGATACTGCAATACTTTCGTTGTCATTCTTCTTCCAGAATTGTGTCCTCCTGCTTAGGGCCTATGAAAGTGCTCGAGGACACTGGTTTACTCCTCTAGAGCAATGCACAAATGCTGAATGCAATCTGTACCTTCCTTAAAAAGGTATGGATCATCCCATTAGTAAAAATGAATATTACAAAAAACTTGTCTTTTTTATTCGCATCCAGATTTGTGGAACTTTCTCATAAATGAGATAGTTCACAATATCGATGTACTATAGGAGCGATTTAATACTCAAAATCGATTCATTAGGAAAGGCTTTTGTGATCGACACATTTCTTCAATTCTAGATAAATGATTTGCTACCACATTCTTGACTCCATGTTAATCTCTTATTTCTAATCAAATTCCTGAAGCAGAACGATTCAATTGATTAGGCATTATTTAGAATCCTACTTTTGTTGTAGATATTATATAATATAGTGGTCAGAGAAGATAATTACTTTGGAACCAAGAAGGTGAGGCCCTAAACTTCTTGAGGGTAAAAAACACTACTAGCAACTCTTTCTCTGTAATGGTATAATTCTTATGAGCCTTATCTAATGTCTTGTTGTAATAGTGTATTGTATATCGTAAGAGATAATTGGGAAGGAGACAATAACACAACCACAACAATAGGGGAGTTGGTGGCCATCCGCCTCCTTTGTTGGTGGATTGTAATCTCTTTCCAATGAGATTAGATCATCTCATTCTAACATTATCTCACAATAATAATTCACAATTACCTTGTGATCATTGCATTCATGCCATTGGAAATTTGTTAATCACATTCACAACCCAAAATAAATGTAAATTATATTTTCAATTAATTATAAATATGAGTCCTATTCACATCAATAATTAATGAATAAATATAAATTACAGTTAGCACTCCCTAATAGTGTAAATCACATTTACAATATGTATATACGATTAATATGGATTGGTCTATCCACATTATTCATATCCATGATAATTAAATCGCATTTAATCGTCTTGGATCTCCATTCTCAAGTGCCCAAATAATACAGATCACATTAACTTTATTCACATGTTTGATAACTAAATCACATTTAATTATCTTAGATAACTCTCCTTATAATATGAATAAAATTAATATTATTCATGATAATTAAATCACATTTAATTATAAATTTTCTCACTGCTCAGATACATAAATCAACAGTGAAAGTATCCTTGAACTCTTTCACAGATAATGCGCTTTCTCCGTGGATACCTGGAGATAAGGACATGGTGATTGTATGTTCCACGTATAATGACTTGGATATTGAGATCATATCTCAAATCCAAATATCGCAAAGCTCCATAGATGTTTGATTGAATAAAAACCACAAATATGTTCTTCTCATTGCATATGAATCACATTTAGATCACTGTCCAATATTTGTACCATGATCGGATTACTTATCTATTGAGAGGAGTCAATAAAATCCAAGCTCGTTTCATCACTTTCTAGGAATGGAAGAGTCATGATTGTACAATCATTTATGATCACATCATCCTCAAATATTCCTAATACACGTACATCCCGCATACTAGAATACCTAGAATAAACCCAAAGATTTAGATCTCATTTAGATTGTCTCCTTCAGGGTTTCATCATTAAGTTTCTCATTTGATCATAGGGAGTCGATATCGATCATATACTTTCCAAAAGCATATATTATACCCAGGTATTTATCATATACTTTTCAAATAACATATACCAACCCTACAAATTCAGTCAAGCTTCCAAGGCGAGACGACCTTGCATGGAATTTTGATCCCCAATATCTCATGAGTGACCTCATGTCTTCCGCTAGAGTAATTGAATCGTTATGATCCCGTGTGAGGTTCTATTACTCATGTGCCCTCGTATATGATGAATCCATGGTTCATTAATATTATATTTGTATTTTATCTTAAAACCCTTAACAAATACATATAAATATCCATTAATTTGCAATTTTTAACAAAATTCTATTCATGAATAAAAATACACTTTTATGCATTAAAAACATGTAAATAAATAAAAGAATAAAAATAAAGAAAATAATAATAAAGGCAAATTGTAGATATGCATATATGTACAATATGATTTAGAAAATAAATATAGCTCAAATAAATATTTATAAACCTAATCCCCAAGACCAAGACAACATGGATTGGTCAACAAATAAATAAGTAGGAGGAGATAAGGGAGAAAAAAAATTAATTTTGCACTTTATAAACTCTTCATTAATAATCCAATAAATACCAAAACTTCAGAGAAATTTAATTAATTAATTTGAACCTATTTTTCACCAAACTCTTTTCCTAAATATTTCTGAAAATGTACACAAAAATATAAAAATAAGTTAAAAATACTACCTTGTATATATGATAAGAAATCCAACTTTTAATTATCAAAAACTCAAACCTCCAAACATCATAACTTTCTCATACGAATCCAATTTCACTCTACTCACGTTTAAAATTCATAAAATAATATTATCTGATTAATGAAGGTGATTTCACTAAAATCAGAGTTTGTTTGCAAAAAGTCAATTTTGGGACCTAATCGCAACTAGGTTTCTTGGCTATTTATTTTATCTACAACACAATAATATTATTTTAATGATTTTATAATTTCTAATTATTCTCTTAATAATGTATTTCAACCATAAATTATTTAATAATTTTTGGATCTTACTTATTATTTTAAATAAATAAAAAATCCTAATTTATAGGTATAAATGAACTATATACTTTATATCTATATTTATTAGTACACCTAAATTAATATATTAAAATCATCAAAAAAATTATATCTACTTTTTTTATTAAAATAGTAATTAATAAAATGTAAAACAATATATTATTTATTAATTCATTAAATTAAAAATCCAAAACCTCTTTAATAAGTATTATTTATACTTATTTATTGATATAATATTTATATTTCATAAAATAATTTATTAAAACTAATTATACCATAATTTAGATAAATTAATTATATTTTTTTATTATATTTATTTGAAATAATTTCATCTATTATGTATTCCTTAATTATTGAATCATTTATCAAACTGGCTAACCAGGTGGTGACACGTGGTGCCTTCTTCTACTAGAAGGCTGGTCAGATTCTGTTCTAACCCTTCGACTTTGCCTTTTTCTACACATCATTTCTTAACCTCTTCCTCCGACATCCACCCTCCATCTTCTTCCTCTAACCACCACCAATCCCTGTTGGTCGTTGATCTTAAACTAACTCTCTCCAGTCATCTATAAATTCCCATCCAAATCAACCTCTCCAATGAACTTCTCTTAACTCCTAATGTTACGAGAATTACCTGGTCGACCACCCTTCTTATCTTCCTTGTTCAGATCGACTCCAGTGGTGACAGTGCTCGTCGACCGGCTCGCAAGGAAGCTTGGAGACCAGGGAGACATTCCAAGTTCTTTTTCGGTCTTGCATCGCTGCCTTCACATGTGTACAGCTCCAGGAACGATGCCCCGTCGAGCGACAACTAGCAGGATCCTACATCCTACTATCCACAGGTACTCCTCCATCCTTTGTCATTTTATTTCTCGTATCGCATGCCTCAATTAGCTATCATAGTTATATCATTAGAACCCCTAATCATCTTTCTTAGGCGTCACCTTTTAATCTCCTTTAGAATATGATTCCAATCACTCAAAGTCAGCCTTCCATTCTTGCATTTTTTTTCATTAACACACACTTTCTGGAAAAGAATTTATAACTTGCAAATCACAATTTCTTGGTCGATTCACTTATGGATCGAGCATTATCAAACTTATTTGCAGGTCCATCTTCTATCTGGAGCAACATTTCGCTGTCTGGAACTCAAACTAATTGAAGAACTATCAATCCAGATAAAATTTATCAGCAACAAGAGTTGATTGGACCGCCTTCTTCTTTGGCGTTCCAACGCTGTGATCTGCCATCTTTGGAGAAGTTCACCTGCATTCGAGCTCAGATCGTGAAGGAGTCCCCCTCTTGGCCCTGTAGGAGGCTCAAGACCATCGTCATTCATCAGGATAATTCAGAGAAACAACCACCGTCATCACCTGTGAGAGAAGAGAAAGAATATCAAGAGCAGTCAGGAAGTACAAAATTGCGCCATGTGTCCCGAACGGATGATCCATATCGTGCACCCCTTTGTAATCTCCTCCATTGATTCAAAACCGGTCTGAATTTTGTAGCATAAATCCGATGGACTTCCAGAAACTTCATCCTGCATCATAATTTCCAGAAATTACATTTAGGTCCCCACTCAGGGAACTAAATGTAATTCATTTAATTTTCTTTGCAAACTAGTCCCTGCTAGGGACCTAAATGTAACGGACTCAAAACATTTTCTTTACATTTTTACCCCTGTGTTGTAGGGGTGTTTTGGACCTTTATTTTGTCGTAATTTTCTTTGAATTTTCTAGGGTAGTTACATAACTACCCTATCGACATTTCTAGCTATTTTTGATGGATTTTTGTCGAGTATTTTCATCGCTTTGATTTTTGTAAGTTCATGTAAATTTTCGAGTGTTTGTTGAGTCTTCTTGTAATATAAAGAAGATAGTGAGATTGTCAGGATTTCTTTCTTGCATCGAAAACCGTTGTATGATTATTATGCCTCCTCGAGTTCAACCCAGACACACTTACCTAGATAAATAATATAGTGTAGATAAAATAGGAGAGAGAAGCTGCTTCTTATTCTCTTTCTCATGCCTCCTCGAGTTCAACCCAGGCACACTGACCTAGATAAATAATATAGTGTAGATAAAATAGGAGAGAGAAGATGATTCTTCTTATTCTCTTTCTAATGCCTCCTCGAGTTCAACCTAGGCACACTTACCTAGATAAATAATATAGTGTAGATAAAATAGGAGAGAGAAGTTGCTTCTTCTTATTCTCTTTCTCCTATTTTATTGATTTTTATTTGATCAATGGAAATCTAATCTCCACGATTCTTTCTACAACCGAAAACTCTCTTCTCTAATTAACTGCATGTCAGATTTCGGTTATAAAAATAGCATCGTTGCCGGGGAAGCGTTAGCTCTACTTCGGTTTTGAACTTTATTTCGAGAATTTTTGATCTTCTTGATTGTAAGGTTTTATGACTTCTTTTCAATTTTTGTCTGATTTTGTTTTATGGTGTTTTGTGTGTTTATCTTTCTAACAAAATTTTGTAGGGCCTATAGGATCAGTCGGCTTCTTTGGAAGCCGACTCAGTTGAAAGTGTATAGACTGACCCCTTCTCTCACGGGTCGTTTGGAGAGGGCAGAATTAGTTTTAATTTTTCTTTACTTGTAATATTCATATAAAAAAACTAAGGTTACTTGCCCATTTTTTTGTATTTTTTAGAAAGGGGCCCCGTAAGGGCATCCCGATTTGTACCTCCCTGCCTCTTTTCTTGAGGTCTGTTTCACCAAGTGTCATGCATTCGTGAGAGCAAGGCGTCCACCACGGTTTCCGCACATTGGTGATTTTTCCATAGCTATTTTACTTGTGTAGGTGTTTTTTATTTTTTTTCTACTTATGCCTTCGTAGTTTGTTCCAGGACTCATGACCTAGGTGCATGTTTATCTAGGATAAATAAAGAAAAAAATCATTAGATGTGTTTGAAAAAAAAGAGAGAGATAATTGAAAAGAAATCGGGACTGACTTAAATATCTGACCTAAAAAGCAACGTAATGAATCATTTGATTTGGGAGAGCAACCATCGCTCATCAACAATAGGTACACTTCCAGATATTGTGAGTAATGGACGACACTTAAGGTTAGAACCAGAGTCCGATTTAATTTCTAAATACTACAAAGTCTGTACACCTAGTCATTGTTCTTCAGTGGGTACGCTCGGGTAGCCGGAAATGCTCCGAGTTTACTTAGAAGAGTGGGAGGTTTAGAAGACACTGCATAAGGCTTTGTCCTCAAGTAACACGGGTAGCTGGAAATGGTATGTACTTGCTCCCATACTGGGTGAGAATAAAAGGTTCTCTATAAGAACTCAGGATAGTGTTGCAGGGAATTCTGGCCATCTATCAGCTCATGATAATTTGCGATAATACATGTCTGAATCAAATGAAGCATGTATAAATGTTGAAATAATCTTAATTGAAATCTTTTGAGTTCAACATAAGAGAACCTTTGTCTTAAGCAATGGTTGTTTATAGATAATGGAAGTGCAGTGGAAGCATGGGTATGACCCAAGTAAGAAGGAGAGTCAAAGAGTTGACTAAACTTCTGAGACTTCCATATAACAACCAAAGAATTGGTTGAATGCCAACATTGCAATAAGTTGATATATTGATAGTGTGACTATCTAGTCTATCTAGGATCCTTAGTGAAGGACTCGGATAGTGCATCGAAATAATCTACATTTAGTCATTGAAATTGACTTTCTTACAAGATAAGATTAAAGTCTAATAATTGTATCTCATTCTTCTAATGACACTTGCAATTGTTGCATATGTTGTAGAAGATTAGTAAATTTGATGTTAAGGATTAATAGTCATCTATATGGGAATTGATACAATTCTTGCAACAATCTCCATAGGATAGATAGACTTCATATTTTCAGTGGGAGAGCCCTTGGTCTTAGACAATGTCTCTATGACCTAGATATTAGAATACATTCATTGTTAGAGATGAACATGTATTCTGGAATAGACCTATCATAAAGATTTATGATAGTGGACTCTACAAAATTAGTGAAAGGTTCATTAACATTTCTAATGTTGAATATTAAACCTTAATAGATCAATAGGAGGATGAAGATCATTTGACAATGATCTGGCATCGAGTCTTGGACAAATGTCTATTGATATGATCGATAGACTAGTGAGATATTGAACTTTAGATTTTCTAAAGGTTCAAATCTTACATACTTGTGAATATTGTATTCAAAGTAAATATATCCAATACACTCTTCTCTGAGAATTGTGTAAGATGCCAAGGTATTCAGTATCTTATACATATTGATGTAAGTGGATCATCTGTATCATAATAAACATTGATGATATGTGATATCATTCGATGATTATTTGTGATATTTGATTCCTTCCTTTCACCATAGAATCCTTTGAAATGTTCAAAGATTTCACAATTTTGGTTTAGAACCGAAGTTTTAAGGAAGATGAAATGAATTTGATCTAACCTAGGTAGCAAGTACCTATTAGATGAATTCAAGGAATACCTTATGGAGATAAGAATATCATTCCTATCTCACTTCTCCTAATACACCTAAACTCAATGGATACAATTAGATCATGTGTGACATGAATGATTAAGCTTAGCATAGTTATCTCTTAGTTTCCAAGGTATATATGTAGTAGAGACTACCATATATATCCTTAATAAGGCTCCATGAAAGTAAGCTGGAATCTAGCACCAGAGAGTGCTACTTCATTAGGAAAATAAAGTATGGTATCGGATGCCTACTTTATGACCTTGAGATTCTTAAAGAATTTCATCTGTAAGAATATGATTCTAAGAAGATGGCTTTCTTGAGAATCAAGATGAAAATGAAGTGAAGGAACTTATTGAATCTTGAGAAGATAATGTGGCTTTTTAAGTCGGAAACTAAAAGGACAACTAAAGATGAACCATGACGGGCCCGAAAACGCTGCGTTAAGGAGTTGTTTTAACTTTGTGAGTGAAAATAATTTATGTGTCGTTCGTTGTAGGCGGCGATCGGAAACGGTCAAGAAATAACCACAAATTTTTAATCAATTTTAATCAAGTGGTTTTTATGTTTATTTTACTTGGGCAAGTCCCAAGGTCGATCACAAGGAGGCAAAGGAACAACCTAGAATTATGTCTATCCAATTTCATGTTCGGTTTTCGATGCGGTTTATTTTTGGAATTTTTCAATGCAATAAGGGATGCAAATTGCAAATTCGACCTATTTTAGGGACTAAAATACAAATTTCGATCAAACGATGTCCGAAAAATATGAAATTGGCCAAGATGATAATTATGACAAAATGAATGCACTGTAATTTTTTTGGAATTTTTGGATGCAATATGAATTTTTTATGAATTTTTAAATGCAAACAAAATAATTTTCAATATTTAATTATAATAAAAACTAAACCTACTTCTTTCCGAGGATTAAAATTATCTAAGATTTATCACTAGGTGATGGACCTCAAAAAAATCCTAAACCTTGAAAATGTGGGGTTTAATACCTATTAAAAATTAGATACTGAAATGTACAAAATGATTTTTACAGAGCAATTGATGCATGCAAATGAAAATATTTTTGGGCACAATGTTAAACACAATAATCTTTACAATATGTGATTTTTTAGGGATTTTTAGAGCTACGATTAACCAAATATGAATTTTAGAGCACAGAATGGGAAAAATATGCAAATTTCCACAAAAGAATTAATTATTAATTAACCAATGATCATAAAAATAACCACGATATGTCAGAATGTAGATAATTGAATGTAGAATAGAGTGCCAATTTTTGATAAATAAAATAATGCAATGTAGAGGTCTAAAATGAATGATAAAGACAGGGGTACCGATGCAAATAGCAATAAATATAAAACATGCAGGGGGTACCTAATGTTAATTACCTAAACACAGGGGGGTGTTTCTACAATTTTCCAGCCAATCACGCACAGTGCACGTGATAACTGGTCGGTGGGGGCTGAGGCGCGAATAATGAAATCTCCAGGGGCTTCTTGCAATTTTTCCAAGAGACACGTGCTGCGCACGTGCCCTTGGCTTGGGTGGACCGATGAGCAATTAGAGGAAGCTCCGGGGGCGTATTTGTAATTTGCCCAAGGGCACGCGCCCAGCGCGTGACCCCTAGGCTGGCTGATGAGTGCTGACGTCCCCCTCGAACGCACGTGCCTCGCACGTGCGCGAGGGGTCTCGGGACTGAGCCCCGGCGTGCGGTGGAGCAGCAGAGGGGGGGTGGCAAGGCGTCATCGGCAAGAAGCGACCGGTCTGGTGGGCACCCTGGCGAGGCGGAGTGGGCTCCTGCTGGCGATTGGGAGGCGGTGGTTGGCGGCCGAGGTGGGCCAACCAATGCGGAGGTGGCCCGTTGCTGGTGCTGGAGTCGTCGATGACGGTGGCGCGTGAAGCGTTGATGTCGGTGACGGTCGGTGGAGTTGAAGACGAGCGGCGGAGAAGATGCGAGGTGGAGAGTGGCCGGAGGAGGAGCAGCTGGTCGATGAAGAACTGTGTCCTGGCGGTCGTCAGACCGCTTGTGGTGGCGTTGAAGCAGCGTCGGTGGCGAGGTTGCGAAGGCGGAGGAGTACGGTGTTGCTTGGGGCGGAGAAGAAGATCGGAGGTTGTCGGCGAAGGCTTTGAGCGTGTCAAAGAAGAACGTTGGGGTTAGAGGCATAGCAGATGGAGTAGGGATCGTCGTTGGCTCCACGATCGAGGTCGGAGCGGATGCATGATGGCGGAGCTCACCGTTGACCGCAACGAGGGAGGAGGACCCTCAGACCTCGTCGAAGGAGGGCGCTCGGAGATGTCACCTCCGAGCGTCGTCGCTATCGGCGGATGAGGGGTACAGTGGCGGCGGTAGCGATTAAATAGGGGAGAGAGACAGGAGAGGGGTCGGCGATGGAGGCGAAGCCCGCGGAGGTTGTGGGGGTGGTTGCGGGGCGGCGGTTGCGGAAGGTGGTTGCGAGGGTAGCGTTGACGGCGAGGGATTAGGCGGCCGTTTGCGAAGGGGAGGCGGAGGAATCGCGGGTAGGAGATGACGCACAGCGGCCGTTCGATCGGTCGCTGATCGAACGGCCGCGGAAGGGGAAGGGACGGCGTGGCACGTGCGAAGCACGTGCTTGGGGGCACGTGCGACGCACGTGTCTGGGTTTAATTAATTTTTTTAGAAAATGAATATTTAAAAAGCCCAAAAACCGCTGACACGTGGCGGCCTCTGGGGCTGTCACGTGTCAGTACTAGAAAATTCGAAAATAAAAACTTTTGTAAAATCGATAAAAGAATAGCAAATGACCTCGGATCGAAAAAGTTCCTTCACGAAAAGTGCTCGTCTCGACGAGATCTACAACTTTCATGAACACATCAAAGCAAAATCGGTCAAATGTAAAAAGTGAATTTTTGGGGTATCCCATGTACATAGCATACCTTGATTTTTAGGTTTTGTATTTATTTTATTTTTTTTGTTATTTTTAAACAAGATAAAAATCCAGAAAAATATAGAGAAATCAAAGATAAATAAAAGACATCTAAATCTAATTTTTTTGGAATTTTATTGACTAAGAAAATATATACATAAAATATAGGTCAGAAAACCGCTAAAATATACAATGTACAAAAGAGGCCCAAAACCCAATTTTCACATACAAGCTCCAATTCACTTGAACTTGGTCTTGTTTTGAAGGTAATTGAATATGCATTAGTTCAAAAGTGAGTAGGATCAAATCGGATACTGGATGAGGAAGATATGTGGCTTTTAGTTCGAAAATCCTGAAACTAGGGTTTGAGTTTTTAGTCCACTTCTTTAGGTTAGTGATTTTTTTGTATTTTTCATTTATTCTAGTTAGTGATATGTACACAGTGGAAGTGGTTTTGGGTTATGTGGTGTTGACATGAAGGAGTTAAAAATCCGGGAAGTTAGGCTATTTACAGTCAAATTTGGCTTGGATTTTTGGCTTCTTATTTTGTGCAGAAATTATGGATAAAATGCAATTCTTATGAAAACATGCATGAATGATAATTATGTAGAATAAATGCAGAAATGTTGTTGATTTTGAGGGACTTGAGCTTAATAAATGAGATTTAGAGTGATGAATCCGAGATTCATCAAACCACTAATACCTATTCAAATGAGTTTGAAGATGAATTCCATGGGCCAGATAAGTCTGATAATGATCTGACTTCATGTGATGAAGCTTCTGAAGATCATGACATGGAGAGATGGATGTTAGCAGTAAAGTCTAAATGTAGACTTCATATACAAGTGTTGTATATGGACCCTTGAGGATCCACATAAAAGGGTAAGACCCGTTAAGATGTAATTGGATCTTCAAGAGAAAGAGGGAACATGATGAGAAGGTTAAGAACTTCAAAGCACGGCTCGTATCCACAAGATGCACATGAAGAGAAGATAACACTTGCGATGAGACTTATTCTTCAGTGACCATGCTTAAACCCATCAGAATATTACTAACTATAGCTGCACAACTTGACTTTGACATCTTCGAGATGGAAGTCAAGATTGCATTCCTCTATGAATACCTCTCCGAGGATATTCATAAGTAGTAGCCCCAGGGCTTCATGGTTGAGGAAAGCAAGGTGTGCAATTTGAATAACTCCATCTATGGACTCAAATAAGCTTCTTGTAGTTGGAACATAAGATTTATGAAATTATAAATGTTATGATATCAAATAGAATCTTGATGAACCATGTGAAGCTTAGTGGGAGTACCAATGCGTTCATCGTGCTAAATGTAGATAATATCCTAATCATTTAAAATGATATAAGGATGATAATAAGTGTTTTATGATCTGCATATTTTATACCTTGAGATATGATCTTAAGGATACCTCTTAGATCTTAATCTCAAGTTGTTCAGAAGCAAAGAGAAGAGAGAGAATTGTGATTGTCACATTATTAGTACATCCTGGATATATTTTATCCAATGAAGGCTCCTTTACATTAAGATTTGGTACTAATCAATCTGAAGGGATAGCATATCAAGTGTTGATGATGCTAAAACCGCTTGCCCTTGTGCATCAGTTGCTAGAAGCCTGGTATGTGCTATGTACAAAAAGGCAGATATCTGCCATGCAATGGGAGTAGTAAACTGTTCCTAATTCTATTATGGAGATAAAACACTTAGTTGCAGTAAGAAAATAATATCTTCAAAGATGACAAGACTTAGAGATAATGATCTCATCATCAAGAACCTCAGACTTTATAGATAGTGATCTAAAAGGTCTTAACTGCAGATACCTTAAGAGATAGAGGTCTCTGGGAATAAGAGTATTCTTATAAGGATAATTAAAATTACACATTGAATACAACGATGGTTGAGCTATAGTGTCAAAGACATTATGACTGCCTCAATATTGAGTATTGGTTGCATAAGATGCAACTTTCGTATTGGATGCGAGCACTGTTATTGAGGGATATGCAAGTGTCGTAAAAGGACTTGGCATATTCTCTCGGGAACATAGTGACTGATCAGCTTACCTTGCTATATTAAATATCCTCAGATTGTCACATGAATGTAGCTTTAATGATTAGCCCATTAATGATTCTTTGGGCTAGTGGGGGCTTATTAGACATACGATCCCACGACGAGCCATTATGCAATAAATGTTATTGTAATTCACTCCTTTATCTGAAATGAAGAATAACTAATTTGCATGATAGGTCCCTTAGAACAATTAGGGTTATGTACCATGGCCATCTTAACGATCATACATCTGTTGATTCAATTATTGAATCATAGAGGCTGGTGCTTGGATTAATATCGAATGAGTTAGATTGAGGACTCATCAAGCATTGTCAAATGATTGTTAAGATGTGATCTCCATCCTGAGTAGGAGATGGCAATCCTTATCTCTAAAGGCTGATATCTGACCAACCTCTTGATGCAGGTCCTCTACATAGGAATAGAGATTCGGAGGTGTCAGATTAGCTAGGTTAAAGAGTTGACATAACGAGATCGAGATAACCAAAGACCTATGTCATATGCTGTCATAGTATAGGCACGCATCCTCTGACCAGAGACAGATGTGTTACTATATGTCTGAGTATGTACATTTGGTAGACCGATAGGTTGATGGCCTAATCAAGGTCTATATACCGGTGAGCTGGTGTGCATATAAGGGCATATGAGTAAGACGATCTCTCAAAGGGATCGTACAGGTTCATTAACTGAACCGGAAGACATGAGCTCACTCATGAGATATTGGGAAGAATTAAATTCAGTGCAGATCGTCTTGCTTTGGAAGCTTGACTGAATTTGTAGGCTTGATATATGCTTTTGGAAAGTATATGATCAACACCTAGGTATGATATGTGCTTTTGGAAAATACATGATCGATACTAACTCCCATTGATTGAATGAGAAAAACTTAATGATAAAACCCTGAAAGACATAGTCTAAAAGATCTAATACTTCGGGTTTAATCTGGGTCTTCCTGTATGTAGGATGTACAGGTATTGGGAGTACCTGAGGGTGATGTGATCATAAACAAATGTATAACCATGATGCTTCCATTTTTAGGGAGTGATGAAACGGGGCTGGATTTTAGTGACTCCTATCATAGAGAAGTGATCTAATCTTATTCCAAATGTTGGACATTGATCTGAATGTGATTCAGATACAATGAGAAGATTAGATCTACGGGCTTGATTTAATCAAACATCTATGGGAGGTCCGCAAGATATGGATTTGAGATTTGATCTCAATATCCAAGTCACTATACATGGAACAATACAATCGCCCTATCCTTATCTCCAAGTATCTGCAGAGAAAGCGCATTATCCTTGAAAGAGTTCATGGATAATTTCATTGTTGATATATGTGTTCGTGCATTGAGAAAATTGATCATTAAATTTGATTTAATTATCATGGATAATATGAATTTGATTAATATTATAAGAAGAGTTATCTGAGATAATTAAATGTGTTTTAATTATCAAAGATGTGAATAATGTGATGTGATTCATATTATTTTGGCACATGAGAATAGAGATTCAATATGATTAAATATGATTTAATTATCATGGATATGCATAATGTGGATAGCACTATCTATATTAATCATATATATTATAAATGTGATTTATAATATATTAGAGAGAGCATATTATGATTTATATTTGTTAATTATATATTGATGTTAATTGGATTCACATTGGAGGATTAATTAAAATATAATTTACATTTTTTTTGGATGTGAATGTGATTCACATAATTTCAATGGCATGGTTGATATTTTCCATAAGATAATTTGGAATTATTTTTTGGTGAAAATATTGTCGTCAAGAGATGATATATATATATATATCATGAGATAATGAGATCTCATGATAATTAGAAGAGATGGACCAAGTCCACTAAAGAGAAGTGGACGGCTACAACTCTCCATGAAGAAAAGAGTAGTCGTCCCCTCTTTTTTAGGGAATTTGTTTATTCTCTTCATTATATTTTCTCTTATCAAAGGTTATTTAATTTGAAATTAATTTTTTTGATTTATCAATGAAAATAAATTTAAATTAAGTTATCAGTCTTTGTGTTTTTACAACAACATCTTAGCCATTGAAAGAAACACAAATCAATCTCATCCATTGATTATGTATTGTCCATGGATTGGGATCTATGGGTTCCCAAAACCCTATATAAGAAGAGGCATCCATTGCTCTTCGAGTGATACGTTTACAACGTAAATTAATGCTCTCTTCCTCTCTCTTTACATGTTATGTGCCTCTCTCCCTCTCTCTCTCTCTCTTATGGCATCCACCATGGATCCATTGAGAGAGTCGACATCACCGCAGCATCGTCGTTATGCTGATGGAGTTCTTGTTCATGGATCTCCGTCTCCTTCGGTGCACCTCGCTCATGGAGAAGACGTCAGATCTCATGTGACGAGATCAGGAGATTCGCCACTTGGATCATCAACTTGGATTGCGAGAAGGACGCATCTCATCAATGCGCTCGTAAGCGTCTCCTTTATTGGATTGGCCTTGAGATAGGAGGTCTCTTGGTTTAGAGACTCGATCGCAACCACACTTCAAGAGGTGACCCTAGTACCTATTTGTGGTTTGGATGAAACGATCCAAGAAGTGATCTTGGATCATGTGGTTTCATAAAATTTTTAAATTCCGTTGCCAGGAGCAACTAGTGCGACTAGTCCCTCCTGATCGCATACGATGTGATGCTCACGCTTCTGTGATGCGCTTGAGGATCTTCCTATATCCTTCACTCACAACCGAATCATTATCAGTAGTAGCAGTCTTTATACACACACCAGCGATCCCGTCAGCCTTACGCTCTGCAACAGCATACACCGAGGCAGGAGAGAGTAGAAAGCCAGGGTTACCGCGTTGAACCTGAAATATCTTCACAAGCCCTGACACTGAATCAAATCATGGACATGATGAGTATGCTTCAGGCCACGCATAAGACTTAGATGGAGCTAGTTAACCATGGTCTAGATGTGTTAATCATGCCCAAGACCACTCTTCAAGCCCAGCCTCACGATGAACCCGAATAATAATAGGAGGCACACAGATCTGGTAGACAATACTACAGATACGATCTCGTTTCCCAAATTTTTAGCTAACTTCATTCACCTTAGGAGCAGTAGATCACCACAAGCACCTGATCAAGAGGAGGAGATGGCATAGGATGATGAGCAAGAGCCAAGCCATGATACACATACTGATGCTGAAAAGGAGGACCGCAATGATGATGAGGATCAGCAGCTTGATGATCAGGGAGAAGGGAGAGATGCCGAAACAATAGATATGGACTTAGGCGAATTAGACAATGATATCATACCATACCATGCAGACACTCCGGAAGATGATGTTTCTTCTCCAATTTTAGAGAGTTTTATACATAGTTTTGAGACTATTGATGTACAGGTTGATCTTGATTTTTTAATCAAAAATAAAATTTTGTTGTTCCTGAAATTGTTCCTTTTCTCGATGCTTTGAATGGAAAAGGTAATCAAAAAATCCAAAATAACATGGTCATTCTAGAGAATGAACGATTATTGAAAGATCATATTTTTCTGAAGATTCTACTTCATGATGTCTTGGTTTTCCTACTCTCAAGAATCAGCTGAGGAATGGATGCACAACAGGTAGGAAAAGGAGATCACGAGTTGAGAAACATGTATTGACCAAGGCAACTTCGTATGCTATTCGGAACAAGGTACCAAAGAAGAAAAAAGATCCTAGATCTCACTATGTTACATGTTAGGTTGAAGATGTCACATTCCATCATACTCTCTTAGATAATGGTTCCTTGATTAATTTGATCCCATCTTCTTTACTAAATAAGCTTAAGCTAGGTCTTCTTTTCAAATAACAGGTGATACATCAATTTGCACATCAATCTGTGAAGAGACCTAGAGGTGTGTTGAGGAACATTATTGTAACCGTTTAGGTCTTACAGTTTCCAGTGGACTTTACTGTCCTAGATATGACATACCCTACACAGTTACACCTTCCTCCAATCATTTTTGAGAGACCTTTCTTGCAGACAGCGAGAGCGCTCATTGACTATGATGTTGGGAAATTATCATTCTGCACAGATAGTGGAGAGATACACATTGAGATGGCCGAGAGGATGTAGCAGTTCTCGATCATTATTTTCATTTACTTCAGAGGACACCAGTCTTGTAGAGGATTGTTAGCACATAGATGAGACATAGTCTCTTGATCTTGAGAGCGTTTATTTTGATACCCACGATATCCAACATGAGGATAGGGTAGATGATAAGGTATATAGTTCTTCAGATGACTGTTCAGAGTTCACATCGGATCCAGATGAGTAGTCAGTTACAGTAGACATCTTAGTGCCACAGATTGAGAGTACACATAATCCAGCATGAGAGTCAGCTGATTGTATTTCACAAATTATTCAGTCTATTCAGCGTAGAGTCTCGGATGGTGTGATGGTTACATATATAGACAAATGTTGTAGTCCAACTCCAGAGACACGTATTTTAGTAGAGAGACCTATACGATGCACATATATCACTTACAGATGCAGTTCTACTTGTTCAACTAGGGATCCGCATGTGCATGCACATCAGATGATTTCGTATGACCCAAGTTGAGATGAACTACTTCGTACAGGATGCATGACTACTCTTCCACTTCATTTTATCATGTACAGAGACCCTTAGATCCTTTGTAGATCACAATCATCCTTATTTTTGCTCGTCTTATATGCTTAGGATACTGGATTCTAAGTATAAGGGGGTCAATTGCCTGCTGATTCTTGATTTTTGATTTTTGATCTTTTTATTTTTCTTGTGTATATCCTTTCCCTTACACCAATCACTGATCCCTAATTTTGGCCACACTCTTTTCTATTCTATACTTAGGATGCCTTATCCTAAGTATATGGGGGACTAAGTGATTTCGATGATCTCGTTCTCTTTCTTCCTTTTCTTCCTTTGTTTGTATATTCTTTTCCTCATTCACCTCATTTTTTGTCTTCCACTATACTTACGATGACCATATCGTAAGTATAGGGGGTGATTGAATTCACATCATTTATTCTTTTTCACCCACTTTTACTTAGCACGAGTTATGTCCTCTTTTCTCTTTTGATGCTATGAGGATATAGCGCAAGCTAATTATTGGGGGTGAGTATATATTGCATATATACTTTTGTCCATAACTCATACTTTTATGTATTTTCTATATCTATAAAATCCATAAAAAGTGGGTGTGAGTTAATTTAAAATCCACTTATGTATTTAAATTATTTATAAAATCCTTGTAAATAAATAAAGTATACCTAAAATACTTATTTAAAATTCTTAATCGAATATGTGTATTTAAAATATGTAGAACCTTTTTTTAAAATCCTATCTATTAAAATATGTGTAAAATTCATTTAATCCTTGTAAATATCTTGTATATAAAATTTGTAAAATCCATTAGTTATTTAATCCAAATAAAATATGGGTTATCTTGTAAAATCCTTGTACATAAACTTAATTATAAAAATTACAAAATACATAAAGAATGTAAAGTCTAAAATCCATACAAATTACAAATTACTTAAAATCCATAAAAATGAGTAAAATTCAAAAACAAATATTCACAAAAAAAACATGGTTGCATTTGCATTAGTTCAGAATAAGTTTGATTTCTAAAACTAAAGATTGGGAAAAGTCTAAAGGATGGAACTTGAATATGGCCTTAAACTTTCATTGTAAGGAGCCTGATTAGGAACTGGAATTTAGACTCTTCAGGTCAATGACTTCAATTTTTGGGTTCCATGAGACCATGTTTGGGGAAGTCAACTCGAAAAGTGCCTAAGTAGAACATTTGGTGTCATCTGTACAACTCTTAATAAGTGAACCGATTTTGGACACATGCACTCTGTACTTAGCTCGACTTGCATGAAGCTCCGAAGGGAAGTCTATCTAGGTGGTGCATTTCTATCCTTGTCTGGCAGTATTGATGTCTAAAGACAGGAGAGATTATGGTTGCAATAATTGCTTCGTGTGAGGGAAGGATCTGCTGACACAATTTTCCAAGACCTAAAAAATGGACATAATAAGAAGATGTTATATCCGTCAAGGCACAAAAAGATCAATGCAGTGCAAGCAAATTACAAAGCCAATATGAGAAGCCACCAAATACAAATAGGACCACAATAGTCCAAGCTTCCACCAAAAAGCATGCACATATTAGTGGATACTTAACTACACCGGCTAGGCTTCACAAGGAGACGCGTCTACACTAGTTGCACTCCAGTTCTTTTCTCATTCTTTTACTTCTTCTTTATATTCAACTGTGGACATATCATGAACTGACCTCAGAAGGGAATACCTCCCTTCCCGAGGAAAGAGTAGCTGGATGAGGAACCAATGGTAGTGTATTATTGGAAGGGGAGGTTTCTTCGCTTCTTTAAGCAGGAAGAGCTAAATCAATTCACACACTGATGAATTTCATATTCATCACTCTAAAAATGATTAATTAAGCTCAAATACCTAAAATTCATTGGCATTTCTTCGCTTATTCTGTATAATTAGCATTCATGCATGTAATAATAAGAATTGCATTTTATCACTCATTATTGCACAAAATAAGAAGCCAAAAATCTCAGTCCAAATGACCGATAAAATAGCCTAACTTCCCTGAGTTTTAACTAATTCATTCTAACTCCAAATGACTTGGAAACACCTCCATTGTGTACTTATTACTAACAAGAATAAATAACAAATCCAACAAATTCACTAACCTAAATAAGTGGACCAAATACTCAAACATAATTCTAGGATTTTCATATTAAAACCTCGATATCTTCCTCATACAGTGTCTGATTTGATCCTACTCACTTTTGAACTAATACACATTCAATTACCTTCAAAATAAGATCAAGTTCAAGTGAATCGGAGCTCATATGTAAAAGTTGGATTTTGGGTCTCTTTTGTAGATTTTGTATTTTACCTAATTTTGACTTATTATTTTATGTCCATAATTGACTCATTTTATTTTATTTCTTTTTATTTATTTTCTTTTATAAAAATTTTATTAAATTGAATAAAAATCCAGATCCAAACTAAGCCTGAAATCAAGGAAACTTACTGAGTCCGAGTCCTCGTTAACAGTCTGTACAAAAATTGTCTCTTTCGTATTTTATTTATTTCTTATTTTTCTTAACTAATAAAAATCCGAAAAAATAGATTAATGTGTAAATATTTATCTTTGATTTTATCATATTTTTCCATTTTTATCAGATTTAAAAAAATCAAAGACCCCAAAAATCAAGGTGAACTATGTACATGGGATACCCCAAAAATATCACTTTGTGCAAATGATCAATGTTGGTTTTGGTATCTTCATGAAAAATGTAGATCTCATGAAGACAAGGAACTTTCGTGAGGAAAATTTTTTATCTGAGGTTGTTTTCTATTTATTCCAGATTTTTCTTTGTATTTAATTTTCTGATTTTTTTAAGGTTGACATGTGGTTGCTCCTGGAGCCGCCATGTGTCACCTAGTTTTAGCACTTAATGTCATTTATTTTAAAAAAATAAAAATATAAATAATTTTTTAAAAAATATAATAAAATAAAATAAAAGAGTCCCACGTATTGGGCACGTGCCTCCAACACACGCACCCCGCACGTGCATTCGTCTTCCCCAATGTCCCATCCGCCCCTTTCCTCCTCGGGCGGCTTCGCCACTCCCCACCCCCCCCATCAAGCTCGATCTCTATTTTCTATGATTTCCTTCCCCCTTTCCCAAACAACACCGCCTCCATCATTGATTTCAATCTTCGGTTCCCTTCCGATTCGACCCTTCTCCTCGTCCTATTTAAGCATCGTCATCGACTCCCTCAAGCTTCATCCAACGTATGTACTAACATCGAGATCAGGGCCGGTGGTGACATCCCAGAACCCATCCCTACTGTGGCGAGGTCTGAGATCTGAGGTCACCGCACCTCGTAGCAGCTTGAGCCCCAGCTGCTCGCTGCCATTGCTCCGGTTTGCAAAGTCGTCGAGCCCGATACCCTTCTTAGTTCCACCTTCACCACTTCCATCATTGCTCTGCTCTGCCCGTACCACGACCGCTACCAACCATCTACCCGATAAACATCCTCCACTGTCAACAGTTCCTGCCCTCTGCCTTAGATCGTGCCACACCACCGCACCACACATTCCACCAACGCCTCTGATAACCAAAGACTTCTCCACGACATACTCCCCCTCAGTCGGCCTCCTCCCACTATTTTGGACCTGTTGCTTCGACCACCACTTCAGGAAGAACCAACTCCAGCTCCTGGAGCCTCCTCTACAAGCATGCCAACCTTCAGCGAAGAGGCCCACTGACCATCGACTTCATAGGGGCTCGTGCCTTCTTCACCGACACTAGGCATCCTCCAGGAGTCGTCATACATAGATCACCGGTTGGATTTTTCTTCAACACGATTCTGCAGCTCCGAGCTCCATAAACAACATCAACTCCTGGAAAAGCAGTTTTCCCTTCGACGCAATTGCTTGGTTCACCGTCACGCCTACTCGTGCACCAGCCACCACGCTTGTTTCTCGAGACCCCCCCACACGTGAGGTGCACGTGTTCTGTGGGGTAACTTACATCGAGCCCCCTAGAGATCTTCTTATCTCATAATCACCCTCGCTCACGTGATACAAACGTGCAGGGTGGGTGATTTGCGACCACGCCCATGAAGGTCTATCAATTCTCATAAAGGTCCCCGACTTCGAAGGAACACATGCGCAATACGTGCTCCCTTGGCAATTTTGTATAATTCCCCCAAAAGTATTGGTATTTACACTTTAGTCCTTATTATATATTTTTGCAATATTTATTTATTGTAATATTACAGTGAGACCCATGTGTTCCCCCTATATTTTAAAACTCTGCATCTCATAATTTTATTTATTAAAAATAGGTATTTTTTCTACAACTAATTTTCTACATTCTTGCATGCTTGTAATATTTTTGTGATATGTGGTTAATTGATGATTAATTTTCTTATGAAAATTGCATATTTTACCCAATCTATGTTCATAAATTCATAAGTAATTAATCACAGCTCAGATATTGACAAAAATTGTCAAAAATTCAAGGATCATATAATTGGTTGTTTTTAACATTGTGCCCAAAAAGAATTGCATTTGCATGCATGGTTTGCCATATAAAAATCATTTTGTTGATTTCAATCGTTAACTTTTAATAGGTATTAAATCTCGTATTTTTATGGTTTAGGATTTTTCTGAGATCAATCACCTAGCGATAGATCTTGGATAATTTTATCTCTTGGAAATAAATAGTTTTAATATCTATTATAATTAATTATTGATATTCACTTTGTTTGCATTCATAAATTCATAAAATATTTCTCTTGCATCCAAAAATTATAGTGTCCATTTCATCACTGTTTACATCTCGGCCAAGTTTCATAATTTTTGGACATTATTTCATTGCAAATTACTTTTTAGTCCCTAAAATTGGCCTAATTTGCATTTTACATCCAAAAATTGTATTAAAAATACCAAAAAATACCGCATCAAAAATCGTGAACATACTTTGATGGACAACATTCTAGGGTGTTCCTTTTCCTCCTTGAGTTCGACCTTGGGACTTGCCCAAGTAAAATAAACATAAAACTCCACCGAATAAAATTGATTAAGTTATTGTGGTTATTTATTAATCGATTCCTATTGCTCGACGTAATTAAAACAACACATTCAACATTCATATTTCAAATGCTTATTTATTCTCAACAACTAAGAGGGCATTTTCGGACTCGTCACACACCATACAGATTGAATTCAAGATTGATAGAGGTTGCGATATGAATGAGTGGTTCTAAACTTACCGTTGAGGTGAACTTAAATGAGGATGTGTGGAACTTGAGGGCTATTGAGGCTAAAATCCTAATCCTAGTTAAGGCTACAAGAAAATGCTCGTTTCAGGCCCGATTAAGCTCTGTCCTTTGTCTATTTTCATGAAATGGTTTAGGAAAACAAATTCATTCTAACTTTCTTCCTTTGTTCCTTATTCTTCAAATAAGTGTTTGCTAAGGGACTAGCAAAGTTTAAGTATAGGGGGTTGATGAATACATGATTCATTAACATTCTATTTGCATTTTGTCTTAAAACCCTTAACAAATACATGTAAATATCCATTAATTCCCACTTTTAACAAACGCATACTCATGAATAAGAATGCTATTTTATCTATTAAAATCATGTAAATAAATAAAAGAATGAAAATAAAAAAATAAAAATAAAGGCAAATTTTATATATGCATATATGTTCAATATGATTTAGAAAATAAATATAGCTGAAAGATATATTTATAAACCCCGAGGCCAAGACAACATGGATTGGTTAACAAATAAATAATTAGGAAGAGATAAGGAAGAAAAAATAAAAAATAATTAATTTCACACTTTATACACTCTTTATTAATTATCCAATAAATACGAAAACATCATAGATTTTTAATTAATTCATATGAACCTATTTTTCACCAAACTCTTTTCCTAATTAATTTTGAAAATGTAAATAAAAATATAAAAATAACTGAAAAATACAATCTTGTATGTATGCTAAGAAATCTAACTTTTAAATTATCAAAAATTCAAACTTCCGAACATTATAACCTTCTCATACGAACTCCAATTTCCTTTTACTCACCTTTAAAATTCATAAAATAATATTATCTAATTAATGAAGGTGATTTCACTAAAATCAGAGTCCATTTGCAAAAAGTCAATTTTGGGACCTAATCGCAACTAGGTTTCTGGGCTATTTATTTTATCTAGAACACATTATCTAATGTTTTAATGATTTTATAAAATCTAATTATTCTCTTGATCTTATAATTCATCCCTAATTTATTGCATAATTTTTGGAGCTTATTTATTATTTTAAATAAATAAAAAATCCGAATTTATAGGTATAAATGAACTATATACGTTATATCTATATTCATTAGTACACCTAAATTAATTTATTAAAATCTACAAAATTTTGTATCTACTTCTTTTAGCCTAATAAATAATAAAATATAAAAATAATATATTATTTATTAATTCATTAAATTAAAAATCCAATACCTCTTTAATAAGTATTATTTATACTTATTTATTAATATAATATTTATATTTCGTAAAGTAATTATTATTTATTAAAACTAATTATACCATAATTTAGATCAATTAATTATCTATATTTTCATTATTATATTTATTTAAGTCATCTATTATTTATTCCTTCATTATTAAGTTATTTATCGAATTGGCCAACCATGTGTTGACACTTGTCAACACCTAGTGCCAAGAAGGCAGACCGGATTCTGTTCTAACCATCTGACTTATTTTTCTACACGCCATTCCATAACCTCTTCCTCTGATCTCCACCCTCCATCTTCTTCCTCTAACCATCACCATCCACGCCAATCGTTGATCCTTCAACTAACTCTCTTCGATCTTCTATAAAATCCCCTCCAAATCATCCTATCCAACAAATTTCTCCCAAGTCCTCTTGTTACCAGAATTACCTGGCTGACCACCCTTCTTCTTTGCCTTATTTAGATCGACTCCAGTGGTGACAGCGCTCGTCGACCGGCTCACGAAGAAGCCTGGAGTTCAGGGAGATGTTCCAAAGTCTTTTCCGTCCTTTCATCGCCGCCTTCGCATGTGTAGAGCTCCAGGAACACTACCCATCGAGTGACAACCAACAAGATCCGATATCCTGCTATCCACAGGTACTCTTCCATCCTTTGCCATTTTATGTCTCGTATTACTCAATTAGCTACCGTAATTGCATCATTAGGACCCTTAATCATCTTTCTTAGACGCCTCCTTCTAATCTCCTTTCGAATCCGATTCCAATTGCTTAAACTCAGCCTTCCATTCTTGCATTTTTTCATTAACATACACTTTCTGGAAACAGATTTTATAACTTATAAATCACAATTTATTGGTCGCTTCACTTGTGGATCGAGCATTATCAAACTTATTTGCAGGTCCATCTTCTATCTGGAGCAGCATTTCACCATCTGGAACTCACTAATTGAAGAACAATCGAATCTAGATAAACATTCATCAGCAAGAATACTTGATCGAACCATCATCTTCTTTAGCTTTCCACCGCCGTGATCCGCCATCTTTGGAGAAGTTCACCTGCAGGCGAGCTCGAAGGGAGAAGGAGTCTCCCTTCTGTCCCTACAAATGGCCCAAGACCGTCGTCGTTCATAGGGATAATTTGGAGAACCAACCACAGCCATCACCTGTGCGAGAAGAGGAAGAATAGCAAGAGCAGCCAGGAAGTGCAGAATTGCGCCACGTGTCCCGAACGGATGATCGAGATCACATGCCCCGTTCTAATATCTGCCATTGATCAGGAACCGTTGTGAATTTTGCAGCATAAATCTAGTAGACTTTTAAAAACTTCGTCCCGCTCCAGGATTTCCATAATTGTATTTATGTCCCTGCATCGGGACCTAAATGTAATTCATTTATTTTTTGCAAACTAGTCCCTACTAGGGTACTAAATGTAATACACTCAAAGCATTTTCTTCGCATTTTTACCCCTATGCTGTAGGGGTGTTTTGGACGTTTATTTTGTTTAATTTTCGTTGAATTTAGGGTAGTTACAACACTACCGTAGTGACATTTCTAGATATTTTTCATGGATTTTTGTCAAGTATTTTCGTCGCTTTGATTTTTGTAAATTTGTGTAAATTTTCGAGTATTTCTTGAGTCTTGTTGTAAAATCAAGAAGATAGTGAGATTCTTGGGTTTTTTTCTTGCATCGAAAACTGTCGTACATTTATTCTTCCTCCTCGAGTTTGACTCAGGCACACTTACCGAGATAAATAATATAGTGTGGATAAAATAGGATAAAGAAGATGCTTATTCGTATTCCCTCTCTCTCCTATTTTATTGATTTTTGTTTTATCAATCAAAATCCGATCTATGTGGTTCTTTCTACAACCGAAAACTCTCTTCTTTAATTAATAGAGTGTCGGATTTTGGTTATTAGTATGCTCACCAGTGCACCAGTGTATAGACCTTGATTAAGCCATAAACCTATCAATCTACTAAATGTACATACTCATACATATAGTAGCACATTTGTTTCCAGTCAGAGGATGCGTGCCTATATCGTGACAGTATATGACATGGGTCTATGGTTATATAGATCTCGTTAAGTCAAGTCTTTTTACCTAACTAAACCGATACCTCTGAATCTCTATTCCTATACGTAGGATCTGCATCAAGATGTCGGTCAGATATCAACCAAAAGAGAAAGGATTGGCATCTCCTACTCAATCTGGAGATCATATGTTAATAATCATTTGATGATGCTTGATAAGTCTTTAATTTAACTCTTTAGATATTCATTCAAGCACCAACCTCTATGATTCAACAATAGAATCAACAACTATGTGATCATTAAGATGGCCACAGTACAAGACCCTCATTGTACCAAGAGACCTATCTGCAAATAAATTATTCTTCATTTCATATTAGGGGATGGAAATTTGCAATAATATTTATTGAATAATGGCTCGTCATGGGCTCGCATGTCAAACAGTCTCCCACTAGCTCAGAGATCCTTTAGTGCATTAATATTTGAACCCGCACTCATGAGATAATCAAAAGCTATTTAGAAAAATAGCTAGGTAAGATGATCACTCATTCTGTTCATGAGAGACTATGCCAAGTCCTTTTACGGTACTTGCATGTACCTAGGTAACAATGCTCGCATTCACTGGAATGTTATATCTTATGCAACCAATACTAAATCTTGTTAATTATAGTGTCTTTAACACCACAATTAAATAATTGTTATAACTTGTATGTTATTTCTATTATCCTTATCATAATACCTTTATTCCTAGAGATCTCTATCTCTTAAGGTATCTGCAGTTAAGACCTTTTAGATCACTATCCATAAAGTCTTAAGTTCTTGAAGATAAGATTTATAGATCACTATCTCGAAAGTCTTATCCTCTTTAAAGATATAGTTATTACTGCAACTAAGTGTTTTATCTCCATAGTAGGATTAGTAGTAGTTTACGACTACTGCTGCAAGGTATACATCTGGCTTTCGAACACATCTAGCAAACACCCGGCTTCTCGTAACCGATACACAAGGGCAAGTAGTTTTAGCATTCACATCCTCAACTCCTTCAGGTTATATCCCTTCAGATAGGTCAGTACCATATCTTAAGGAAAAGAATCCTTCCTTGGGGTTTTCCAATAATGGAATATGTCCAAGACATACCATTTAATGTGACGGTTCCAATACACTTTTTCTCGATGCTTTTAAGCACATTCAGAACTAATATCTAAGAGGAATCCTTGAGATCATATATCAAGGTATGGAATAGCCAGATTATAGAACATTTATGATCATCCTTATATCATTCCAAATGATCAGGATGTTATCCACATTTAGCGTGATGAACACAATGGCAATCCCACTAAGCTTCACACGATTCATCAAGATTCTATATGAAACCATAACATTTATAATTTCATCAAATCTGATGTTCCAACTACAAGAAGCTTATTTGAGTCCACGGATTGAGCTATTCAGCTTGCACACCTTTCTTTCCTAAAAAATAAAGCCCTAGGTCTACTTCATATGAATATCCTAAGAGAGGTATTCATAAAGGGAGGAAATATTAACTTCCATCTTGTAGATGTCAAAATCAAGTTGTGTAGATATAGCTAGCAATATTCTGATGGGTTTAGACATGGTCAATAAAGATCAGGTCTCATTGCAAGCAATGTATTCTCTTAGTGTGTATCTTGTGGATACGAGTTGTGCTTAGAAGGTCCTTACCTTCTAATTATGTCTGTTCCTTCCTTGAAGATCCATTTACACCTATCGTGTCTTACACTTTTAGGTGGATCCTCCAGGGCCCATATGCAACAATTGCATATGAAGTCTACTGTAGACTTTATTGCTAACATCCATCTCTCCATGTCATGATCCTCAGAAGCTTCATAACATGAAGACAGATCATTGCCAGACTTAACTAACACATGGAATCCATCCTCGAACTAATTTAGAGGGGTATGACTTTTTCACCTTTAATTGTCCTTTTAGTTTCCCATTTTTAGAATCCTCATTTTCTTCTCAAGATCAAGTGAGTTCCTTCACTTCATCATATCTTTAGAGATGAAATCTTTCAAGAATCTCAAGTTCATAAAGTAGGTATCCAATACCATACTTTATATACCTAATGAAGTAGCACCCTTTGGTGTAAGATTCTAGCTTAATTGCATCTATGAAAAAGTTGTGAACCAAGCAATCTTAAATCCTTAAGTGTCCAACACTTGGCTAGGGTCCAAACCATAGCATATGAGGATGTTCAGGTTTAGATTTGCATGGAATCTTATTAAGGATGTATACAATAGTCTCTACTATGTATATACCTGGAAACTAAGAGTTAATTATGCTAAGATTCATCATTGATCAAATCATGTCACACATGATCCCATTGTATCTTCCTAAAAACCCATTGAGTTAAGATGTAGTAGGAGGAATGAGATAGGAATTATTTTCCTTTCTCCATAAGGTATTCCTTGAACTCATATAATAGGTACATAATATCTAGGTTACATCAAATTCATTTTATCTTCCAATAGACGTTGGTTCTAAACTAAAATTGTGAAATCTTTTTACATTTCAAAGCTTTCTAAGGTAAGGGTAGAATTCTCATATCATAAATAATAATAAGATGATATCACATATCATCTATGTTTATTATTATATAAATAATCCACATACATCAATATGTATGAGATCTTGAATACCTTTGCATCTAACACGCATTGGACATTTTCTACTTTGAATACAATATTCACAAGTATGTAAGATTTGAAATTTCATACAGTCTAAAGTTTCATCTCTCACTTGTCTCTTGATCCCATGAACATACATATGTCCTAGACTTGATGCCATATCATTGTTAAATGATCTTCATCCTCCTATTGATCTTTTATGGTTTAATTTTCAATATTGGAAAAGTTAATGAACCATTCATTAATATTCTAATTTATATAGTTCTCTAGATATCAGATTACTATATGAAATATATCCATCATAACTCTTTATGATAGGTATATTCCAGAATTCATGTTTATCTCTAACATTTAGAAATAAACAATGAGTATATTCTAATATGTAGGTCATCGAGACAATCTCTAAGACTAATGCCTCCCCCCCTAAAAAATGAAGTCTGTCAATCCAATAGAGATTGTTGCAACAATTGCATCAATATCCATGTGTATGACTATTAAACCTTAAGATCAAATTATCCAGTCTTCTAAAACAAATGCAACCAATTGCAGGTATTATTAGAAGAATGAAAGATAATTTTAGACTTTGATCTTATCTAATAAATAAGTCAATTTTATGATGATATGTAGATGTATATTATTCGGATGCTCTATTCAAGTTCTTCTCTAAAAATCCTATATAGTCCAGGAAGTCGTACTATCAATACATCTACATCTTGCAGTATTGACATTCATCCAATTCTTTGGATGTTATATGGAAGTCATAGAAGTACAGTAAACTCTTTGGCTTTCCTTTGTACTTGTATCAGACCCATGATTCCAATGCACTCCCTTCATCTATAAACAACCATTGCTTAAGACAAAGGATCTCTTATGTTGAACTTAAAAGATTTCAATATAAGGGTATTTCAAGATTTATACATGCTTAATGCAATTCATACAATATGAATATTATGAGGATTCATGAATGACTTGAGTATGGATAGTAGAATGTTGACACTCATCATATCTAGATTCATCTAAACTCAAAAAAAGACTTTGGTTCTGGTAGGTACTCAAATATTTTGAGTACATCATCTCTTATCGAGCCACCATTCTACATAATGCAGTGAACCATGTCATTCATGATTAAATGTTGAGAGCATATATGTATGCCAAAACATCTTCTTAGATTTTATAAAGATTATTTAACAATTATGATCATCATCGACATTATACTTCCAAAGTACACCTGACGAGACATCAAGACTATAGAGACATACAAAACCCAGGTTGTCGTCATATTGTCTATTTAATTATCATTCTCATTATTATGAGGAAACTTGCACATTGCAACCACATGCATTATATGTCCAACTGCAAGTACAATATCTTGATCGTAGATCCAATCCATGGTATTTTGCTGGTTATTATTGAGTATAATTTTGAGTGGGTTTAATGTAGGTTATCTGAAATATGATAACTTACATAAATACATATTTTACTTTGATTTAGGATTTTTATATCAAAGTTGTCTTGCCTTATAAACACTGAAAGTTCATTCCCTTCTTTACGTTCATTGTAAGAAATATACTTACCATTATATCTCAAGCAAGATTTAAATCCGAATAATATGAGAAACTGTAACTCATATAAAAAGAAACAGGAACTCACTCTATCTTGCAAGTCCAACTTGCACTATCAATTCGGTCTTTAAATCATGTGGCCACCATCCCTAAGGTGATGTTGTCCCATCGTTAATTGAACCAATTGTCAACAGGAATAGCACTCGCTATGCACAATCCAATATCACCCTATGATACATATCATGTCATCTGCACCTCATCTACATATGCATAGTGAAAAGTTAGTGGTTTTTGAACCAAGTTATGAATAGATGTCGAGGATGGATTTGATTTGACCTTAATCTACCTAATATTAGAGGAACCTTATAGGAATTGGAGTTAAGATTTTTCAGGTTCAGTGACTTAATTCTTTGGGTTCGCAAGTCTATGTTCACATGTCATCTTGATTGGTCTAAGTAGAATATTTCGTACACACGCATGATTCTTTTAGACAATGATCTAACTTGGACAAGCACCATGTACCTAGATCTTCATTGATGAGGAGGTGAGGAGGTAGAATCCTTTAGCTTGGAGTTGAACACGGGGGGAAACATCCGTCCTCCTCTAGGGAAGGTAGTGCATCTCAACCTAGTCTAGTGGTGTTGACATCCAAGGATGGGATGATGTGGGTTGCAATAAAGCTTCAAAAGAGGGATAGTCTACTGGTTCAAGGAAAAAACTCCATATGTACATGATGCACGTTGTATATATGTCAAAAAAAAGAAAAAAGAAAAAATACACAATCTCTAAAAGTGGACATGCTTGATTGAAAAGTAAAATGCATGTCGGAGTGTATATAGATGTACTGAAAAAAAAAAGAACTTCAAAGCTTGCAGTTGGATAACTTGGCTACACTCGCCAAGCTTCCTAGGAAAGGTAGCTACACTAGCTACCGTCCATTCTTCTCTCCACCTCCTCTTCTTAAGCCGGTTGCACTTGAACTTAGAAGGGAATACGCCTCTCTACGAGGAAAGAGTTACTGGACCAGGGCATTTGATGAATCCAGAAATTACCCTTTTAATTTGTGTCTATTATTGTAGTCGGGAAAATAGGATCGATCAAAAATTAACCACATAAATCAATGAATCAATTAATTAATTAATGTGTGATTTTATGTATTTTTAATCGGATAAAGCCCTAGGGTCGACTCAAGGAGGCTAAGGAGCAACGTCGGATCAAGTTTGACGAATTAGCACACGGTTTTCCAAGAGGTTTTTTTGTAATATTTTTATATGCAATAAAAATGCCAATGCACAAAAGCATATGAATTAGGTTATTAAGAAAATCAAGCAATTTAGCTAAATTGATTTTAATGTGAAATTAATCAGAATTAGGTAAATTGTAATTTTCTGAAAACCTAATCCAACGATGAATGCAAAATGTACATTTTGGATTTTTTTGGATTTAACATGCAATAATGAAAAGTGCAAACTTTTAGGGATTTTTATGTAATTTTTCAAGAAAACAGAATACAAAAATTATGAAAACTTTACTGATACTTAAACATGATGAAATGAAGCTACAGTAACTTTTTTAGAATTTTCTGACAAAACATGATTTTTTATGAATTTTGTACTGAAATAGAGTGACCATAAGTATTTCATTCCTAATTAATCCACAATATGAATTTATCCAAAAGCAAAATTATCTCAAAAATATATGTTAATAGGCAATCCATTAGTTGAAATTTTGGGAAAAAAATAATATTTGCAAATTTATTTAAAAATCATTTACTGAAATCACTTATCAATTTATTTTAGTCAGAAGACAACTCCAATTTAGATGAAATTTGGACATTAATTAAATCACAACTAGAGGCATCACTATGATTTTTTCATAAATTTTGAACTAATTTTTAATTAAATATGAATTTGAGACCTTGAAAGGGGTAAAATATGCAAAGCTTGACGAAAATAATTTTATAACTAATTACTACTCACAAAATTACAAATAAATATCCAAAAGATAAAGAATTAAATGTCCTACAAATGCAATTTTTTGATAAAAAAAGTGATGCAAAAATAATATCCAAATTAGAACATAAATGCAGGGGTGTCTTTGCAATACAAGAAATAAAACTCAATAAACAAATTGTGCCTAAGGACACTTTTGCAATTTCAAAAGTATGAAAGGGTTAACATACAGTTATACCAAAATAAAATAAAATGAAGCAGCAGAAACAACCTTCTTTTAGGGCACGATTGAGAGGATGAAGCGGGTATGGCGGCGAGGTGCGCGGGTAGCGCGACCGAGGGCGTAGGCGTGCGGTGGCTTGGATATCGCGGGCGGTTGGAGGATGCAGCAGCCGCGTCTGGGAAGGCGGCACAGCCGGCTATGCACGCGGAAGAGGGTGACGGCCTGCTCGTGGCTGGGAGCATGCGTGAGGGAGGCGCTTCTGCGGAGGGCTTGCAGTGGCGTGGCCGTAGAGGGAGGCGTGCGGACGGTGCACGAGGACGGTGCTGAACGGGCGGTGGTGGTCGACGCTTGAGCAGCCAGGGGAGAGGTGTGTGGAGGTCGTGCGGCGGGAGGGCTACGGCCAAGGGCACATGACCAGCGGAGGAGCGCGTCCAGGGTATGCGCGTACGGAAGAGTCGGCCGCAGCCGCGAGCGTGCGGGTGGCGTTGCCACCCGAGGACTGAAGGCGTGGTAGGGGGCGGCGGTGGTAGCTCGCTGCTTCCTCCTGTTCCTGTGTTTTTTTGTTTTTTTTTTGATTTTTTTGTGTTTTGTTTTTACAAGGAATTAAAATGTGGAAATAGTGGTATTTGCTATGTAGTGGTGGTGATGGTGTGGATCATGGATGATTTAAAATATATGTGGAATTGATATGATGATGGTGGGAGGCAATTATGGATCAACCAAACAACAACAAAAATGTGACATAAAAATGCGAAAATAGAGATGGAAAATTTACCTATGTGATTCTCCTGAAGGTGGGGCTGTGATGCGTGGCTCCCGTCGTGGCCTCAAGAAGTTGGCGAAGAGGGAAGATTTGAGGCTTGAGCAGCTTGTGTGGAAACTGCAAGGAGGAGTTGTGAGCCTCCTTAGATCTCACCACGGTTGAAGATGGCCGAGCTTGTCATCGCTTAGATCGTCTCGTCCATGTTGTCAACAGGAACGAGACAAGGGTTGGGGCTCTCTCTCTTCGGAATGGTGGATGGTTTGCACGGGGCGGAGGAGATCCTTTTTAAAGGAGGTTGGCGATGGTGGAAGATGCGGGAGAGATAGAGATCGTGGAAAGGAAAGAGAGAGGAATGCACGACGGTTGCGCAAGGTATTCGTGATAGGGGGAGTTGCATGATGTGTGCACTAGCGCGTGAAGCAGGCGGTTGCAGTGCCGCAGTACGAGGCGGGGGACATGTGGGTCCTGCAATTACGGGCTTGCCGCGAAGGAGGGACAAGGGGGTTGTTGGTGAGTGGTGCGGCGGTTGCGCATTGTGCGGAGATGGGAAATATAAGCAGAGGTGTACGGGAGATCGAGCGGACCACAGGCACAATCTGGGAGGAAGTGGTCAGGCGCGCAAGGTGGAGGAAGGCAGATGGCGGTGGTAGAGGTGCTGCACCAGGCGGAGGTAGGGGGCAAAGATGTAGCACGTGACCGAGCGAAAGGCGGCGCAACGTGGCACGCGGGAGCGACCACGTGACGGGTTATTTTTAATTATTTAAGATAATTAAAATAAAAAATAAATAAAAAATAAATGGGTGACACGTGACGGCTCCAGGAGCGGCCACGTGTCGCTCCTAGAAAAATAATAAATAAAATGTAATTAAAAATCAAAAAGAAATAATGAGAGGGGTCAAATCAAAAAGTGATCAACATGAAATTGCTCGCCTTGATGAATCCTACAACTACAACTTTTTGAAGGATAAAAAATCAAAAGAAATCATTTGTACAAAAATATTTTTTGAGTGATATCTTATAGGTATAAAATACCACATTTTTATATTTAATATTTTTTGTCATTTTTAAATAAGATAAAAATAAAAATAAAATTAGAAAAAACATAAAAGAGATATTTACAACTTAATCTAATTTTTTTTGAATTTTAAAAAATTAGGAAAATAAAAAGATAAAATGAAGGGTATTTTAGTGAAATTGTACAATATACAATAGGGGCCCAAAACCCCAAGTTTCACATATGAACTCCAATGTTTATGAAATTAGTCTTGTTTTGAAGGTCTTTGAATGTATATTACTTTAAAAGTGAGTAAACCTAAATCGGACATTGTATGAGAGAGATATGTGCATTTTGATGTTCTTATACTCAAACTAGGGTTTAGGTTTTATTGTCAATTTTACAAGTTAGTATTTTTTATATTTTTAATTTATTAATGTTAGTAGTATATACACTATAGAGTTGATTTCATTGGATTTGGAGTTAGTATAAAATAGATAAAAAAAGCAAAATTTGGCTACAATACAGGTGAATATTTACAAGTGAATTTGGCTCCTTATTTAATGCAAATATGAATGTTAAAATGCATATTTTATTTACACATGCATAATGCTAATTACGCAATATCAGTGATGAAATACAGTTAATTTCTCAGGAACGAAGCTTTATTTTCAACTTTTAGTGTGATGAATCACATATTCATCACTCGTTAGGTTCGTGCGTTTTTATTTAAAATCCAAAAAAGTGATAATCTACAAAAATGGGATTGCTAACATTACTCGACCCTAAAGTTAAAAAGAAAAATCTTTGTCTTGGGGAGAGTAACCCACTCATTATATGTGCATTTTGTTTTGATAAGTAAACACTAAGGATTAGTGCCCCAATTCCAGGCCTACTTGCATGCTTGTACAATTTTGCGTTTGTTACTTAACTCTAAAATTTGAAAGGATAAAAAGATCAAACTTTCACGATCCTCATTGTGTTGAGTATGTGAATTGACGGGTTTGTTTTATGTATAATTGTTTGTGTTTGTGCATACTCAATCTTCTCTGCACATTTGCACTTTTTTAACCCATATCTTGATTTGACCTTTGTGATCTCTCAATCTCTTTCTTTTGTTTCAAAGATGGCCGACTGGAGCACTTTTTATCTAGACTTCTTGGATCCCTTGTACCCTCCAGCCTTTCCACCTCCATTTTACCAGGAGGATTTTGTTAGCAATGTGAGCCCCGGGCGAACCATTTCTACAATAAATGTTATTGTAATGAATAAATTATCAATGAAAGTTATTGATTATTTTTCACTCCCTTTCTGAGATTAATGAATGAATGCACTATAGGGTCCCTCTGTACAATAAGGGTTATGTACCATGGCCAACTTGATGATCATACAGCTGTTGATTCATTGGATGAATCATAGAGGCTGATGCTTGGATGAATATCTAAGGAGTTAGATAGAGGACTCATCAAGCATCATCAAATGATCATTAAGTGATGATCTCCAGTCTGAGTAGGAGATGGCAATCCTATCTCATATGACTGATATCTGACTGACCTCTTGATGCAGGTCCTCTGCATGGGAATAGTGATTCAGAGGTGTCAGGTTAGTTAAGTCAATGGGTTGACTTGACGAGATCGAGATAACCAAAGACCTACGTTGAATACTGTCACAACATAGGCATGCATCCTCTGACTAGAGACAGATGTATTGCTATATGTCTGAGTATGTACATTTGGCAGACCAATAGGTTGATGACCTAATCAAGGTCTATATACCGGCGAGCTGGTGTGCATGTAAGGACATATGAGTAATACGATCTCTCAAAGGGATCATACAGGTTCACCTGTGAACCAGGAGACATGAGCTCACTCATGAGGTATTGGGAATGAACAAATTCCATGCATGGTCGTCGTGCTTTGGAAGCATGACATGAATTTGAAGGTAAGATATATGTTTTGTGAAAGCATATGATCTATACCAAATCCCAATGACCAAGATTGAGAAACTTAATGATCTAATCCTGAAGATGACAGTGTAAAAGTGATCTTTATCTTCAGGATGATCATAGGTCTTCCAGTATGTAGGATGTGCAGGTATTAGGAATACCTGAAGGGTGATTTGATCATATACGATTGTATAACCATGACGCTTCCATTCCGAGGGAGTGATGAAACAGGTTTGGATTTTAGTGACTCCTCTCATTAGAGAAGTGACCTAATCTTAGTCCATGAACTGAACATTGATCTGAATGAGATTCAGATGCAATGAGAAGATTAAGTCTACGGTCTTGATTTGATCAAGCATCAGTGGGAGGTCCATAGGATCTGGATTTGAGATACGATCTCAACATCCAAGTCACTATACGTGGAACAATACAATCGCTCTGTCCTTATCTCCAAGTATCTGAGGAGAAATAACATTGTTCTTAAATGATTTAAGAACAATTCTATAAGATCTAAGCAAAGAGAATTTGATAATTAAAAGTGTTTTAATTATCATGATGTATGAGAAATTATCCAATATGATTAAGTGTGATTTAATTAGTTTGGATAAGAATAATGTGGATAGAGATATCCAATTATTCATAATATATTATAAATGTGATTTATAATGTATTAGAGAGAGTTAATTATAATTTATATGTTTTGATTAATTATGATGTGTATTGGATACACATTGTGTAATTAATTAACAATATGAATTACATGTTGTTTTGGGTTGTGAATATGATTCACAATTTTTCCATGGCAAGATTGCAATATTCTCAAAGATAATTGTGAATTATTTTTGAAGAATAAAACCCAAATAAATTTGGTGCAAATAAATAAGAGAGATTTCATGGAGATATGCAATCTCATGGATTTCCATGAGATTGCAATCTCCATGCAATCTCATAGACGGCACCCCACTCCTATATGGAATGGGTGTGCGCCCACTTGGAAGGCACATGGAGATGAAATCTCCATGTGTCTTCTCTCCTTATTTGTTGGGTTGATTTAGGAATGAATTATATTTGATTTTGTCAAATATATTTTAGCCTAAATTTGTTGTCTTTGACAACAACAATCTTAGCCATTGGATGAACATAAATCAATCTCATCCATTGATTTTATGTGTCCCATGGATTGAGATCCATGGATCCCAAAACCCTATAAATAGAGAGGCATACTTGGCTCTCTCTTTACACATGCTATTGTAGCACAAACTCTCTCTCTCTTTCTCATATACACGACAGCCCTCTCTCTCCCTCTCTTCTTGGTGGCCGTCCACCTTGGTGGAGAGAAACGTCGACGCCCGCGCCATCGTGCTGCCGCTTCGACTCTCTGCGGTTCTTTGTCTTCTTGGAGTGCTTCACTCACGAAGGAGACGTTTGATCTCGTGCGACGAGATCAGGAGCAACCGCGCTTGGATCAACTTGGATTGCGAGGACACCACGACTCATCTCCGCGCTTGCAAGCCGTTACTCCGACGATCGGACTTGAGACAGGAGGTCTCTTTTCGTAGAGACTTGATCAACCACGCTTCAAGAGGTATTGCATCATACTTGCTGTGGTTATAGATGAAACGATTTGAGAATGGTTATCGGATCATGTGGTTTCATCGGTTTAAAAATTTTTAAATTCCGCTGCACCGAACAACTAGTACGACTAGTCGTTCTTCGTCATATTCGATACGACGATCATGCTTCCGTGATGCTCTTGAGGATTTCTCCATATCCTTCAAGTGGTATCAGAGCCTTAGGTCGACGGTTTCGAATATGATTCGAAAAACCGAGGACTACTTGGGTTCGTTTAGGTCGCGAAAGTTTTCATCGCATTTGATTTCGCAGATCTGTTTAGTAAATAAATTCGGCACTGTTTAAATTGTTTAAACACGAATTTAATACTTGGATTTTTGTTCCCCATTAAATAAGGAAACCATAGGAACTGAGTTTGCGTAAATCGGATTTTGTATGCTCTAGTTATGGTTGTTTTAATGGACATGTATGCACTGTTGCGGGAACAGTAGATTTTAACATGATTAAAGAGTTAATTACTGTTATCATCTGCCTCGAAATGCGTGCAAATCCACTTAGGTTCTGTTGTAAATCAAGTTAGCAATCTATGAAAATTTAGTTTGCTTAATTTGGATTTAAATTGATTGAGATATGCCAATTTTAGTGAATAGGGGTCATTACTGAAATTGCATTCCTAATCTAGAACCAAGTGATTGTCAATTAGAGAAATTAAATTGTTAATTTCGTGAAATAATCTTGAAAATATTTGTGAAATATTGAAACATGATTATTTGCCTAATTGACTTGGACCCAACCAATTACTTGATTAAGATGTGATCTAAATCATAATTGGGAACCACAATCTTTCAAACTTGATGCTTGAATAGGATTTGGGAATTTGTCTAGCAAATTTCCTTATAATCAAAAATGTTTTGATTATTACTATATGGTACAATTTCGGTTGAAAAACCGATGATCATCTCAAGTACAAATTAATCAATTTGGCATTATCCTTTCCCGAGGCGGATGTGGTGCCTAGTCGGAGAGCATTGGGGTTGCGGGTTGCAACGTATGTGGTTCGTCCCACTCTCGTCGGTACTGGCCATGACAGCGGGTAGGGCCGGGATAATGTCCGAGGGATTAAGATGTATTTTTCTAATTATTAAAATTCGAATTAATATGTATTTTGAGATATTACCATATATGTATTCAAGTAAAATAATCAAGTTTGATTGATTGAATTGGATTGATAATTAATTTAATACGATTAAATTGATTATGTCCAATTGAAATACTCTAATATGATTAGAGTTATTAATTCCCTTGGAAGAATTAATTATGTGAATGTGATTCATAATAATTAATTAAAATTTGAATATGATATGGAGGATCACATAAGTGACATCCATGGTCTCCCGTCAAGGCGAAGAGTTCCGTCGCCAGACATCGTATGAAGGAGACGCCTGTACGAAGTGACAGCTCCTGCATACGATCCGTTTGGATCGGGCTCGTCGCTTCTCGAAAGAGTAAGGACGTATGCGTAGTGACCCCAATATCGGGTCCTCATATTATTGGGGCGATATTGGATTGCGCATAGCGAGTTGTATTCCTGTTGATGGTGGGTTCAATTAATAACGGGTCAACATCGCCTTAGGGGTGGTGGGCCCGGGTATTAAAGACCGAATTGGGAAATGCAAGTTGGACTTGCAATGCGGAATGTGTTCCCGCTTCTCTTTATTGGAGTCATAGGTTCTCATATTATTGGGATATGACAAAGATAAGGAGGAGATCCCAGTTCTTGCTTGAGATATATTGGTAAGTATATCTCTTACTTTGAAAGTAAATAAGGGAATAAACTTTCAAGGTTGACATAGCAAGAACAATTTGATTTTAAATGCCTTAATCAAATATTGTAAATTTGAATATATAATTTTTATATTCTAATATAGTGCATTCTTAATTTCAGAAAAATGAAGTCTTTGAACCCACTTAGTAGGCTTCTAGAGGTCAACCAATTGACCGGCCCAAATTACTCGGATTGGATCCGAAATTTGGAGCTTGTTCTCTCTGCTGAGCGCATAAGTTATGTGCTATCTGAGGACAAGCATGAGAACCCTAAGTCCAAGGAAGAAAAAGCACTTAATGACAAGTATGATGAAGATCATGTCTTGGCTAGTTGCTATATCCTAGGTTCTCTCTCCAATGTTCTGCAGAAGCAACATGTGGAGATGAATACCTGTAAGGAAATAATGCAGAATCTTAAGGATATGTTTGGTGACATTAACCGCACTCAGTGGTACAATGTTATGAAAGACCTCATTCGCTGTAGAATGCAGGAAGGGACTTCGGTCCGTGAACATGTACTCAAAATGTTTGGGTACTTGTCGGAGCTGGAGACTCTTGGGGCAACGATAGATGCAGACATGCAAGCTGACTTCATTCTGCTGTCATTGCCCAAGTCTTTCAATAACTTTGTGGTGTCATTCCACATGAATAAATTGGAATTGACAAGTGCTGCTCTCCTTGCTGCATTAAAGTCCGCAGAGGACGTGATGAAGAAGGATGGTCCCAGTGGCAGTGCAATGGTTGCATAGGTCAAAGGGAAGCGCAGTCGGAAGCATGGTTCTCGGAAGGGACCGGCCCAGAAGAGAAAGAAGAAGGGACAAAGTGTTGCCTCTTCTTCCAATGCATCCACTCTCATGGCATCGAAGAAAACCGACGTCTGTCACCACTGCAAGAAGCCGGGGCACTGGAAGCGTAACTGCCCAGATTACCTGAAGTCCTCAGACAAAGGTAAAGCTCCAGCAGGTATGAAATCTACTTTCATCATTGAAACTAGCTTTCTCGTCGGACGAGAAGGAAGTTGGGTTGTAGATTCTGGTGCTTCTGTTCATGTATGCAATTTGTTGCATTTGTTTCAGGAAACTAGAAGTCTTGAAGAAGGGGAGATAGTCATCCAGATGGGATCTGATGCAAGTGTTGCAGCAGTCGCCGTCGGGACATGTCGACTATCATTATCTAGTGGAAGAGTCCTAGTACTTAAAGAGTGTCTTTATGTACCTGAAGTTAGAAGGAATCTGATATCTGTATCTAAGCTAGTTAGAAGTGGATATTCGTTCCTGTTCTATAATAAATTAGTCATAAATCATTATGATAAATATATTGCAGAAGGTGTTTTAACTTCTGGAGGACTCTATGAATTGTGCATTAATGAGAATGTCATGAATGTTACAACCACTAATGAAAACCCTAAGAGATCCAGGGAGAATAAAAATCATTCAAATATGATTTGGCATCAAAGGCTTGGTCATTTGTCTGTTGATAGGATCAACAGATTGATAAAGGATGGACCTTTAGATTTCCTACAGGTTCAATCTTTGCCTACCTGCGAACATTGTATTCGAGGTAAAATGACTAGGATGCCTTTCCGTAACAAGGCTACAAGATGCGAAGGTATTACTGACCTAATACATACCGATGTATGTGGTCCCTTCAGTACCGCGACTCGAAATGGATACCGATATTATTGACATTTATCGATGACCATTCGCGATACGGGTTTATCTTCCTATTACGTCACAAGTCTTAAACCTTTGAAAAGTTCAAAGAATTCAAGGCTTTGGTTGAGAACCAAACCGATAGGAAGATTAAACGGATTCGATCTGATCGAGGTGGCGAGTACCTATCAGATGAATTCAAGGAATACCTTAAGGAGAATGGAATTGTTTCAAATCTCACTCCTCCTAGAACTCCCCAACTTAATGGTGTTGCTGAAAGACGCAACAGGACCATCATGGACATGGTCCATTCAATGATGAGCAAAGCACATTTACCTCTTAGTTTCTGGGGATATGCAGTAGAGACTGCAATATATATCCTGAATAAGATTCCTAGCAAATCTGTACCTAAGACTCCTCATGAGCTATGGTATGGAACCAAACCTAGTGTCAATCACTTAAGGGTTTGGGGTTGCTTGGTCCATGCGAAGAACGTGGACGCAAGTAAGCTGGAATCTCGCACTCGTGAGTGTTACTTCATTGGGTATGTTAAAGATGGTATTGGATACCAGCTTTATGACCCTGAGACCCAAAAGGTTTTTGTCTCTAGAGATGTAAAGTTTCTGGAGGATGATTTCCTTAAAGGTCAAGATAAAAGTGAAGTAGAGGAACTCATTGAATCCCAAGAGGATTCTGAGCTCCCCAGACCAGAAACTGAAGAAGTAAATAAAGATGAAACGCCCATACCTCTTCGAAGGAGTTCGAGGGTGGTTGCACCACCTGAAAGGTATGGATTCCATGTGTCAGGTGAAACTGACATTGATCCTACTTCATTTGATGAAGCACTCGCGGATCAAGACATGGATAGATGGATGCTAGCAATGAAGTCAGAAATTGACTCCATGCATAAGAATGGTGTATGGACCCTAGAGGATCCACCTAAAGGGGTAAAACCCATTGGGTGTAAATGGATCTTCAAGAGAAAGAGGGGACCTGATGGGAAAGTAGAGACTTTCAAGGCACGGCTCGTAGCCAAGGGCTACACACAGAGAGAAGGCATCGACTACGATGAGACATTCTCTCCTGTGGCTATGCTTAAATCCATCCGGACATTGCTAGCTATAGCTGCATATCTTGACTACGACATCTGGCAGATGGACGTCAAGACGGCTTTCCTCAATAGATACCTCGAGGAGGATATCTACATGGAGTAGCCCCAGGGTTTCATGACTGAGGATGGTAAAGTATGCAAGCTGAAGAAATCCATCTATGGGCTCAAGCAAGCTTCTCGTAGTTGGAACATCAGATTTGACGAAACCATAAAGAGTTATGATTTTGTGCAGAATCCTGATGAACCTTGTGTATACAAGAAGCTTAGTGGGAGCGCCGTTGTGTTCATCGTGCTTTATGTAGATGACATCCGTATCATTGGGAATGATACAAGGATGATGACCAGTGTAAAGATTTGGCTGTCCCATACCTTTGAGATGAAAGATCTTGGAGAAGCCTCTTATATCTTAGGCCTGAAGCTGTTCAGAAACCGAGAAAAGAGGATTTTGGGATTGTCACAACATGGATACATTAAGAAGATTCTTGAACGATTCCGTATGGATAGTTCTAAGAAAGGATTCCTACCCTTAAGACATGGTATCCACCTGTCTAAAGGAATGGCTCCTCAAACTATTGAGGAAAAGAAGGCCATGGCTGGATGTCCTTATGCATCAGCCGTAGGAAGCTTAATGTATGCCATGATGTGCACTAGGCCAGATATCTGCCATGCAATGGGAGTGGTAAGTCGTTACCAATCCTGCTATGGAGAACAACACTGGAATGCAGTAAAGAACATATTCAAATATCTAAGACGGACGCAAGATTACATCTTGGTCTATGGAGATGGTGATCTCCAAGTCTTGGGATATACAGATTCTGACTTCCAATCGGATGTAGATGATCGAAAGTCGACATCGGGGTTCGTGTTCTTATTGAATGGTGGTGCTGTGAGCTGGAGAAGCAAGAAACAGGACACTACTGCAGATTCAACAACAGAAGCCGAATACATTGCCGCATCGGATGCTGCAAAGGAGGCGGTGTGGTTGCGCAAGTTCGTGCTAGAGCTTGGCGTGGTTTCCTCTGATACTCCCATTCCGTTACTCTGCGATAACACGGGAGCCATTGCCCAGGCAAAGGAACCCAGATGGCATCAAAAGAGCAAACACGTGGAAAGGAAATACCACATCATTCGGGAGATACAAAAGCGTGGTGACATCATAATTACCAAGGTGGCCTCTGCCGACAACGTTGCTGATCCTCTTACCAAACCTCTGACACAGAAGGTTTTCGACCAGCATGTAATGAGTATGGGTTTAAAGATTGTACCTGAATGGTTCTGAGGGCTAGTGGGAGATTGTTAGCAATGTGAGCCCCGGGCGAACCATTTCTACAATAAATGTTATTGTAATGAATAAATTATCAATGAAAGTTATTGATTATTTTTCACTCCCTTTCTGAGATTAATGAATGAATGCACTATAGGGTCCCTCTGTACAATAAGGGTTATGTACCATGGCCAACTTGATGATCATACAGCTGTTGATTCATTGGATGAATCATAGAGGCTGATGCTTGGATGAATATCTAAGGAGTTAGATAGAGGACTCATCAAGCATCATCAAATGATCATTAAGTGATGATCTCCAGTCTGAGTAGGAGATGGCAATCCTATCTCATATGACTGATATCTGACTGACCTCTTGATGCAGGTCCTCTGCATGGGAATAGTGATTCAGAGGTGTCAGGTTAGTTAAGTCAATGGGTTGACTTGACGAGATCGAGATAACCAAAGACCTACGTTGAATACTGTCACAACATAGGCATGCATCCTCTGACTAGAGACAGATGTATTGCTATATGTCTGAGTATGTACATTTGGCAGACCAATAGGTTGATGACCTAATCAAGGTCTATATACCGACGAGCTGGTGTGCATGTAAGGACATATGAGTAATACGATCTCTCAAAGGGATCATACAGGTTCACCTGTGAACCGGGAGACATGAGCTCACTCATGAGGTATTGGGAATGAACAAATTCCATGCATGGTCGTCGTGCTTTGGAAGCATGGCATGAATTTGAAGGTAAGATATATGTTTTGTGAAAGCATATGATCTATACCAAATCCCAATGACCAAGATTGAGAAACTTAATGATCTAATCCTGAAGATGACAGTGTAAAAGTGATCTTTATCTTCAGGATGATCATAGGTCTTCCAGTATGTAGGATGTGCAGGTATTAGGAATACCTGAAGGGTGATTTGATCATATACGATTGTATAACCATGACGCTTCCATTTCGAGGGAGTGATGAAACAGGTTTGGATTTTAGTGACTCCTCTCATTAGAGAAGTGACCTAATCTTAGTCCATGAACTGGACATTGATCTGAATGAGATTCAGATGCAATGAGAAGATTAAGTCTACGGTCTTGATTTGATCAAGCATCAGTGGGAGGTCCATAGGATCTGGATTTGAGATACGATCTCAACATCCAAGTCACTATACATGGAACAATACAATCGCCCTGTCCTTATCTCCAAGTATCTGAGGAGAAATAGCATTGTTCTTAAATGGTTTAAGAACAATTCCATAAGATCTAAGCAAAGAGAATTTGATAATTAAAAGTGTTTTAATTATCATGATGTATGAGAAATTATCCAATATGATTAAGTGTGATTTAATTAGTTTGGATAAGAATAATGTGGATAGAGATATCCAATTATTCATAATATATTATAAATGTGATTTATAATGTATTAGAGAGAGTTAATTATAATTTATATGTGTTGATTAATTATGATGTGTATTGGATACACATTGTGTAATTAATTAACAATATGAATTACATGTTGTTTTGGGTTGTGAATATGATTCACAATTTTTCCATGGCAAGATTGCAATATTCTCAAAGATAATTGTGAATTATGTTTGAAGAATAAAACCCAAATAAATTTGGTGCAAATAAATAAGAGAGATTTCATGGAGATATGCAATCTCATGGATTTCCATGAGATTGCAATCTCCATGCAATCTCATGGACGGCACCCCACTCCTATATGGAATGGGTGTGCGCCCACTTGGAAGGCACATGGAGATGAAATCTCCATGTGTCTTCTCTCCTTATTTGTTGGGTTGATTTAGGAATGAATTATATTTGATTTTGTCAAATATATTTTAGCCTAAATTTGTTGTCTTTGACAACAACAATCTTAGCCATTGGATGAACATAAATCAATCTCATCCATTGATTTTATGTGTCCCATGGATTGAGATCCATGGATCCCAAAACCCTATAAATAGAGAGGCATACTTGGCTCTCTCTTTACACATGCTATTGTAGCACAAACTCTCTCTCTCTTTCTCATATACACGACAGCCCTCTCTCTCCCTCTCTTCTTGGTGGCCGTCCACCTTGGTGGAGAGAAACGTCGACGCCCGCGCCATCGTGCTGCCGCTTCGACTCTCTGCGGTTCTTTGTCTTCTTGGAGTGCTTCACTCACGAAGGAGACGTTTGATCTCGTGCGACGAGATCAGGAGCAACCGCGCTTGGATCAACTTGGATTGCGAGGACACCGCGACTCATCTCCGCGCTCGCAAGCCGTTACTCCGACGATCGGACTTGAGACAGGAGGTCTCTTTTCGTAGAGACTTGATCAACCACGCTTCAAGAGGTATTGCATTATACTTGCTGTGGTTATAGATGAAACGATTTGAGAATGGTTCTCGGATCATGTGGTTTCATCGGTTTAAAAATTTTTAAATTCCGCTGCACCGAACAACTAGTACGACTAGTCGTTCTTCGTCGTATTCGATACGACGATCACGCTTTCGTGATGCGCTTGTGGATTTCTCCATATCCTTCAGATTTTGCTCCTGATTTTTTTGTACATATCTACCTCAGCCACAGTATCAAGCCTCGGACCATACCCACCACTACAATCGCATTGCCCACCATCTCACCCACTCGAGACTGGCCTGTTGGAGTCACCTCTCATGGAATCAACTCTAGAGAACTTGACACATATGATGGAGCAAATGAAAAAGAGGATCGATGACCTCACTAGTGTAAATAAGAGCCACAATGCCACTTCAGCATTTGACGATATGGGTTCATTCAAAGATGCCTAGGAGAGCTTGCAAGCGCCAAAAATACAAGAAAATACGAAAATTTTAAAAATCCAAAAAGACTTCGAGAGACACATTTGAGTCATCTTGTGAGGAGAGGGCACACCTGTCAGATCCTATACACGCACGCACACACACACACACGCACACACACTGCATCTCCCACCTTTGACCATAAGGATGACACTATACATACTACTCTTAGTCATCCTTGTGTAGATAATGATTATGATCTTGTTCTTTGTATGGAGGAGATCCAAAATCTTTAAAAAATGTCGATTGAACCTAAAGTGGCGGCAACCATTCAAAAGATTATTGAGGCTCAACTCCACCAGGCCATGATCCAATTATCTTCTCCTAAACCCAAGAAGAGAAAGCAAAGAAGCAGATTTGAGTGACATATTTTGCCCATGGCCACTTCCTATGCGATCTCTCACCATCCACACACTAGGAAAGGGAACAGTGTCACACCTCTTGTGAGTTGCACCCTCTCTAACCTTTCATGTGATCACACTCTCCTTGGTGGCGGTGCTTTATTTAATATAATACCCTTCTCGTTGGTACAATCTATTCATCTAGGGCCTCTTAAGAAGACTAGGATGATTTGTCAATTTGTTGATGGATCAATAAGAGGCAAAGGGGTATTCTAGAGAATATTGTCATTCAGATTCAGGACATAAGCTTCACACAGACTTTGTCGTATTGCCCATGGAGAACTCTACCCCTGTAGAGCGTCCTCTTATTATCTTGGGATGGCCTTTACTCACCTCTGTTGAGTCATTCATTATCTTGGGATGGCCTTCATTCTGATGTCGGGAATGATGTGTTGGTCACTAAACCCACTGTTGGCCAAAGACCCGCATCCCACGAGAGTGTACCTGTGTTGGTCGTCCCCGAGGACTATAACATTGATGATGATTTTAGAGAGGTTTTTTTTCATGGATGATTCTGAGACCCGAGGATTCCACTTTGGTGAGGACGTCGGAAAACATAGACCTTGGAGTTCCCTCTTCCGGTACATGGCATTGTGTTGATGACATCTACGATGTCTACACCATAGACACCTTTGACGGAGGGTAGACATAGTAGAGACTTCTGATGGCGAACTTGTTCTTACTAGTACTACAGATGAGTTCGTTCCTTTTCATTTTGGCATCTGTGAGACTTCTTAGGTTGAACTCAACCATACTACTTCCACTGACCAACTCGTGCCTTTCCACTTTGAGATTGCTGAGGATCTTCTTTAAGTTTATCCTGATTAGTTTGTGTCTATTGATGATCTCGATATCGACCTGCACCTTGTCAGATCCATTCCTCATCTACCACGTAAGAAGGTCTGCTTTCTACTCTCTAGATCTCTATATATTCATCTCTTTATATATCCACTTTCATTTTATTTCCTCCCATCTATTATTTTTTCTTATCCACCTTGTTCCGTGTGTTTTACCTTGCTTAGGACGTACTATGTCCTAAATAAAGGGGAGGTTGATGAGTTGAGTTATCTTTTCTTCTTTTCTTATTTTCTTCTTTTCTTACTTTTGTTTTCATTTTTATTTTTCTTCCAAAAGGTGTCACCCCTTCTTCACTATTATACTTAGGATGTACTTTGTCCTAAGTATAGGGTGTGTATACCCGAGGTGTTCATTCTTTGTTCCGTTTCATCACTTTTATTGTTGTCTATACTTAGGTCTCTTTACCCTAAGTATAGGGGGGTGTGATGCATAAATTCTCCCCTCTTATATTTTCTCTTATTTGATTTTTTTATTGATCCCCTCCACTATCTCTTGTCCTTGTCTATAATTAGGGATATCTCACCCTAAATATAGGGGAATACAGTTTGAGTGTGATATGATCATTCCCACCCTTGACCCTCCCTGTATGTAGATACATCCCGCTATACTTGGGATTATTTCGTCCTAAGTAAAGGGGGACGGTCGACTTCTCCTTCATTCATGTCTTCATTCTTTCATTCTTTATTTGTCATTGTAGTATAGCTTTTTCTATACTTAGTATGAGTTATGTCATCTCTTTTCTCTCTGACCTACGAGGACATAAGTTCAAGCTAAGTCTAGGGGGGTCGTATATACTCTGTATATACTTTAGCCATAACTCGTATTGTCGTATTTTCAATAAGTATGGCTAAAATACTATATATACATATACATTAAATCAATTAATAAAAAGATGCATATTATTCACCATATTCTTTTTGTATATATTAATTAATAAATCAAGTAAAAATGTTTTGAAAAATGTTTGAAAAATGGTTTGAAAATCTCTTTGAAAGATCTTCTGAAATTTATTTGGAAAATGTTTTGCAAAATATTTTTCAACCATTGTAAAATTATTTTGATTTATAAAAAAATTCTTTTATTTATGTAAAATAAAAATATTTTTAAAATCTATTTGCAAATGGTTTTGAAAATGGTTCCAAAATTATTTGAAAAACCTCTATATAGTGTTTAAAAATCTTTGCAAAATGGTTTTCATATGTTTGTAAATGTTTGTCAAAATTATTTGCAAAATTATTTTGAACTATAGTTTTCCAAATTGTTTGTAAAATTATTTTCAAATAAGTTTGAAGAATATATACATCATCTAAATAAACATTTTCACCAACTGTATATAGTTATCTTTAAAAACAACTAACATATCTCTTGTGTAAATCCTTGAAACCTCAACTCTTGTAAATAATAAAAAGCACTCCTGTGTAAATATCTGTACCACTTCTTTTCCAAAAAAACATTTCTTTAGAAAAGGCCCTAAAATTTTGCAAAAGTAAAAATTCCAAAATCATTTGCAAAAAACTTTTTCAAAAATTACATAAAAATTGTAAAACCTTTTTTTTTCAAAAATCCATAAGACGTTCAAAATTTTAAAATTACATCACAAAAATATTTTCAGCATTGTGCATAGCATTTGCACTTTTTGGATTGAAATTGATAATTGAACTAGTCTAAGTAGTAGCTTTATTGCACCTTAAATATACTTAATCACCTTAACCATATAGGAACTAGAATTGAGGTTCTTCAGGTCTAGTTGATTGAATTCTTTGATATCATGAGACTTAGTTCAATGTCATCTTGACTGCCTAAGTAGAGTATTTCAGAGCATACACATGACTCTTGTTGATAATGACCTAGCTTGCACGCATGCACCTTACACTTTGCTCACCTTAGTTGAAGTGTTAGAGGGTTGGATTTGCCGGCATGAGACACAAGCTAATGGAAACATCACAAGTCACACATTTGTGGCCATTTTACCCCAACCTAATCTAATGGCGATGAGATCTAAAGATAGAATTTGTGGGTTTTAATAAAGTTTCAAAAGAGGGATAGTCTATTAGCTCAAGAGGAAAAGTCCTTACGTAAATTGTTGTTGTATATAGTATTCAAAAAAATACAAAAATCAAAAACTCCAAAAAAGTGGACAGACCTGATTGAAAATAAAATGCCTATCGGAGTGTATATATTTGTAGAGTCAATAAGCAAGCTTGAGTTTCATAGTCATATGTATATGAGCCTGCAACCGGATGACTTGGCTACACTAGTCAAGCATCCTAGGATAGGTAGCTACACTGGCTACCATCCATTCTTTTCTCCACCTCCTTTTATTGGGTCAATATTACTTGAATTTAGAAGGGAATACCTCGCTTCTTGATGAAAGAGTTGTTTTATTGTGGAATTGGGGTCACCATGTTGGAGAAAACTGACTTTTACCACTTTAGCCGAGGAGAGATACATGTTACACACATTGTCCAAGATATATTCATAGTCATAAGTGTTTGCGTATGAGTTGATTTGTTCTGACCTGGCTATTGAGGAGACTTGAATAGACTTTTGTGATTCTCATAGGCTAGTGTGTTTCAAATTCATTTTCCAATAAGGTTTCGACCGCACCTCCAAAGCTCTGACTTAAGCTCCAAACTTTGATTTTGTGCAGACAAGTTTGAAAAATAAAATCAATCCAAGTTCTTTCTTTTTCTTTTCATTATATTTATTTTCTGCGCTTATTACATAAATGTTTTCTATGGAGTAGCAAAGTCAAGTGTAGGGAGTGATGAATCTCCATTTCATCACCTTTATTCTATCATTTTGGCCTTAAAACCCCTAGCTAAATGCATGTAAATAGCATTATTTGTATAAATTAGCATTCATTATGTATTCTAATTATTTTATATAAAATATTATTTTAATGCTAAAGTTATATAATAAATAAAAAATAAAAAGAATAAAATTCCAAAGATATTTTAAGACTCTAAACCCAGAGACCTAGGCATCTTGATGACTAGGTTGACAAGGAATAAAGTAGGGGAGATAAGTGCCAAAAATTCAATAAAATCCTATTTTTTATTAATCAATAATTTATTTTTGGGACCTATTTAATTTTATATACTTTATACCTCAAGTAAATAAACTTTGTACATGAAAGTTGTAGATAAAAAGGCATAGAAAAATACAAAATTTATTTCATACAAAAATAAAATACAGTGTACATTTTACACTCGGAATAAGAATCCAAAATTCAAACTTCTTATACTCATATCTTCTCCATATGAACTCAAAATGTATAAAACTTAATTTAATTGTATATAACTATTAATAAGCTATTTAATGAGGTGGTTTCATCAAATTTGGAATTAAGCAAAAGTTAGGTTTGGACCCATGTATAATATACGAGAATAAAAAATTCATTTTATTTATTCTTTATTATATTCTATAATTTTATATTTTTATATTTTTTTAAATATTTATAGTATATTTACATATTTAGAATATAATAAAACCATAAATAAAACATAAAATAAAATAGTATACAAAAATACATAGACGAAATACCTATATGTATACCTATATATACCTATACTTATTTAAGTGTACAAAATACATCATAAAAATACAATATATATAATATTTATAATTATATAAATTAAGAATATAAACTAATAACATCAAAAATACAAAATAAAAATAAAATACCCAATGTATAGGTAAATATGCCTATAAATGAAACCCTAAAAAGTAACGTGCAATAAAACAACTTATAGAAAAAATAAAAGTCACTTTAAAATACTACATAAAAAATTGACATTTTTTTATGTTTTAATAAAAATTAAATAAATAATTTATTAATTTTTTAAAATTATTTCTATTTTTTACTTCTTATTTGTCTTTTTGTGGATGGCATGGCCCAATCAGGGCACGCCATCCATTGACCTAGGGTCAATTCTCTGACCCCAGGTCTAGAGTAGTAAGAAGCACCTTTGGACCTCTCTTCTCTATTTTCTATCTCATAATATAGGGCTCGAGGAGGATAGATCTCTTCATAGATTTTGACCACTATTCATCAATAATCCACGCTGACTCCTTGGTTAGGCATGTGATTCATCGATCCACTTCTTTACCCTAAGCGACGACCACTGACGAATCGTAGAAAGCCTTGATTAATTGTCGTGAATTATCGTTGTCATTTTGAAGTAGGCGACCAATCGGAATCGGTCAAGAAATAACCACAAGTAATTTATTCAATTTTAATCAATGTGGTTTTATGTTTGTTTTACTTAGGCAAGTCCTAAGGTCGAACTCAAGGAGGCAAAGGAACAACCTAGAATTTGTCTATTAATGTTTGTGCACGGTTTTTGAGGTAGTTTTTTTGTATTTTTAATGCAAGTTTGGGATGAAAAATGTAATTTTCTCCAATTTTAGGGACCAAAACGTAAAGATCAATTAAACAATGCCCAAAAATATGAAACTTGGCCAAGATGACAATTATGATGAAATAAATGCATTGTAACTTTTTTTGGAATTTTTGGATGCAAGATAATTTTTTATAAATTTTTGAATGCAAATGATGCGAATTTCAATATTTAATTAGAATAAATATAAAAGCTACTTATTTTCAAGAGATAAAATTATCCAAGATTTACCACCAGGTGTTTGATCTCAGAAAAATTTTAAACCTTGAAAATATGAGATTTAATACCTATTAAAAATTCAAGATCGAAATAGGCAAAATGATTTTTAGAGGGAAAACGATGCATGTAAATGCAATTCTTATTGGGGATGTTATAAAATACAACCAAATCTATAATTACTGATTTTTCGATAATTTTCATAGCAATGGTTAATTAGTTAAGAAATTTCAGGAAAAGAATGGGCAAATATGCCATTTTTCACAAAATAATTTATTATTAATTAACCACTGATGACAAAAATATCAAATATATGCCAAGATGTAGAGAATTAGTTATAGAACAAAATGCCTATTTTTTATAAATAAATAATGTAGTGTATAGGTTCAAAACAACGGGGGAACACATGGATATTTATGCAATTACAATAAATAAAAATAAGACAAAATACAAAGAGGACTATGTTATACTCATCAAATGTTCTGGGGGCCAGTCTGTAAAAATGCCAAGCAGTCACATGCTTGGCACGTGACCCTTGGTCGACACGGACTGGAATGAGAATATGCTGAACTTCGGGCGCTACCACGCAAATATACCCACCCCGCACATGTGTATCACGTGGTGGGGGTCTTCAGAAGTGCGGTGGGAAGAGGGCATGGTTGCGGAGGGCCGGCGAGTGCGGCGAGCCAGAGCGTTGATGTTCTGACAATTGTCTCCCGGTAGAGACCCGCTCTCAAGCGAAGCATTGGATTGCGGAGGAGGGGGCGAGTCGTTGGAGTCGAAGAGCATAGCTCTGGCTGTTTGGAGGCAGAGCGGTGGCTTGATGGCAAGGCGGAAGTCGATGAAGGATTTGATGCGTGCTAGAGATGAAGCTTTTGGCAGAGGATTCGAGCTCCTCGTGGTGGCGCAGCAGGTCGATGAAGATGGATGTAAGCTCGACGGCGTGAAGCCGGAGAAAAGGCAGTAGGTGGAGTTCGTCCGCTCTGCATCGAAGCAAGGGGGAGGCTTTGGATCTCGTCGTTGGTTTAAGGGCCCCCGTGATGTCACCACCGGAGATTTTCTTAGGAAGTAGGGGCTTATCGGCGGATGGGTCCATCGGAAGGGGCGACTTTGTTTAAATAAAAGAGGGGATGGGCGACCAGATCATGAGATTGGGGTGATTGAGTCGGCTATGGCAGCGAATCGCAGATTGACGATTGGAAGGATTGGCGAGATTTAATGAGATCGGAGATGGCGATTAGGTCGAGGAAATCGTGGAGGCGGCGAATATGGAGAGAGGGTGGCTGATGGAGAGATTCCCTGGAGGAAATCATGGGGAGGATCGGGGCAATTAGAAAAGTGACTGGAGGAAGATGGTGAACATGGGTCATCTGATTGGCCGAGATCGGATGGCCCTGGTAGTGCCAAGTGGCATCAAAAAGAGGGGCAGATGACGCACGTGCAGGCCACGTGCGCAGAGGCACGTGCTCCGCACATGTGCGGCATTTATTATTTACTTACTTATTTATTTACTATTTATTTATTTATAAAAATGAAATGAAAATAAATTTCAAAATTGGGTGGCACGTGGCGGCTCCAGGAGCCTCCACGTGTCTGTCCCACAAAAATAAAAAAATAAATAGAAAGATAAATTATTAAAAAATAGTAAATGACCTCGGATCGAAAAGTTTCTTCACGAAAGTTAATGGTCTCGATGAGATCTATACCTTTCATGAAGACATCAAAACCAAATCGATCATTTGCGCAAAGTGATATTTTCGAGGTATCCCATGTGCATAGAATACCATGATTTTTGGGTTTTATAATTTTTTTGTCATTTTTAAACCAGTTAAAAATCCATAAAAATATATGATAAAATCAAAGATAAATATTTACACATTAATTTATTTTTTTAGATTTTTATTGAGTAAGAAAAAGAAGAAATAAAATTAAAGATGAAAAAGACAATTTTTGTATAGACAGTTAGTGAACACTCAGACTTACTTCGTTTCTTTGATTTCAAGCTCAGTTTGGATATGAATTTTTGCGCATTTTAATAATACTTTCATCAAAGAAGACGAATAAAAAAAATGTAAAAAAAGAGTCAATTATGTACATAGAATAATAGGTCAAAAACCACTAAAATACAAAATGTACAAAAGAGGCCCAAAACCCAACTTTCACATATGAGCTCTGATTCACTTGAACTTGGTCTTGTTTTGAAGGTAATTGAATGTACATTAGTTAAAAAAGAGTAGAATCAAATCGGACACTAGATGGAGAAGATATCAAGGTTTTTGTCAGAAAATCCTAAAACTAGGGTTTGGGTTTTTGGTCCACTTATTTGGGTTAGTAATATTTGTATTTTTTATTTATTTTTGTTAGTGATATGTACTCAATGGAAGTGGTTTTGAGACATTTGGAGTTATCATGAATTAGTTAAAAAGCCGAGGAAGTTAGGCTATTTACATGTCAATTTGGCTGGGATTTTTGGCTTCTTATTTTTGTGTAAAAAAGTGATAAAATGCAATTCTTATCAAAATATGCATGAATGCTAATTATGCAGAATAAATGAAGAAATGCCAATGATTTTTAGGGATTAGAACTTAATTAATGACTTTTAGAGTGATGAATCTGAGATTCATCATCCCCCTATACTGAAACCATGTTCGTCACCGAGCATCAAAAGCAATGCAATGAGGTGAAATGAGATTGGATTCCAAACCAAGACCATGAGTAGAAGGTAAAAATGAACTAGACCTAACCTTTGGATTATTAGAAGTCATCTTAGATCAATCCTCTTCCCAAAGCATACCTCATGAACATTGAACAATCGACTCATGTGTGTGAAAGGTTTTAGCTTTTCCCATCCAGAATTCCAGACTAGCATGCAAACCTCCTCTTCAGTAACTCGTCCTCAAGGAGTCAAGTATTTCCTTCTAAGGTCTGTCATGATGTGCTCACAATCGAAATGGGGGAGAAGTTAGAAGGAGAAAAGAACTGGAGGGTAGCCAATGTAGTCACCTCTCCTTATAAAGACGGCCAGTTTAGCCAAGTCTCCACCAAGATCTACAGGTTTTCTTGAAGCTTGGACCTTTTTTATCAGATGTTTATTTGCTAGTAGGCTTTTTTGTATTTGGATTTTTGATAGTTCTGCTTGGATCTTGTTGTGACCCTACGGATATAGAATCTTTTTTCCCGTACATGTTTTGGGGTCTAAGAAAAAATTGTGCCCAGCCATCCATCCCTTTTCCGATGCTTTATTTCAACCCGTACTTCGGACTAGAAAAGAAACTCACACAATCTTCCAACACCTCGTCTGAGTTGAGCTAAGTGCATAGTGCGAGAGTACAAATTAATTCCCTATTCCAAAATCGTACCCAGAATGAAGAGACCAGGTTAGACACTAAGAGTCAAACGTTGCACATTGTCATGTTTAACTCGAAGAATTATGTCATAGACCTGAAGCTTCTAAAATCCTATTTCTCGATGAAGTCCTCTAAAAATTAGGTGGATTAAGGTCAAGTTTAGAACACTCTCGGTTTTTGCTCATAACTTGGTTTAGAACATAAGAACTTTTCAAAAATGTAAATGCATGTAATATTGAATGAAGTGTGGGTGTGTGAAATGCAGACACAATTTTTTTCTGAATGTTGTGATTTCTATCTCTTTCATTTTTTAGAATATTTTTCTAATGCAAGGATTTTTTGTTTTGTTGTTTTTATGAAAAAATGAATAATAAGCCTTTTTTCAAAAATTTTTGGTTGGACACAATCATTGTTACTAGAAAAACTTTTTTTGTTTTAAGTTAGTTACCCTCCCTGTAAATACATATAGACTTACGCGAAAAGTATGAGATATGGGTCAAATATATACATAGTATATATATACACCCCCCTATACTTAACAAGTGTTGTGTCCTCAGAGCACAAGAAGCGAAAAGAAGACAGAGCTCGGGCTAAGCGTAAGAAAGTGAAAAAGAATTATAAATAATAGAAGTCGGCCCGCTGAAGAGCAAAAATGAGGTGGTCGGGATATGTGGATGAGGAGAGTATATACAGATGGACATCGGTTCCCCCTATACTTAGGCTTTGGTCAGCCTAAGTACGGAAGAAGGGTGGAAATGAGGCGATCGAGAGATGGGGAGAATGATATGTATGAAGGACATGGGATTATCATCAAGCGCATCACGGAAGTGTGATCGTCGTATCGAATATGACGCAGAACAACTAGTCGTACTAGTTGTTCTGCCCATTGGAATTTAAAAAATTTTCATGCGATGAAACCACATGATCCAAGAACGATTCTCGGATTGTTTCATCTAGAACTACAACAAGTATAAAGGAATACCTCTTGAAGCGCGGTTGATCTAGTATCTAAGAAAAGAGACCTCCTGTCTCAAGTTCGATCATCGGAGAAGATGCTTGCAAGCGCGGGAATGAACCGCGTGATCCTCGCAATATAACAAGATGATCTAAGCATGGTGAACTCCTGATCTCCTCGTACGAGATCGAAAATCCTCTTCGTTAGCGTAGCACTCCAAGAAGACGGATAACCGAAGAACGTCGAAGCGGCGACGCGGTGGCGAAGGCGTCAACGGCTTTCTCCTCTAGGGTTTGGTGGACGATCACTAAGGAGAGGGAGAGAGAGTTGATGTGTGAGAGAAAAGAGAGAGAGAGAGAGAGAGAGAGATGTGCTTCCAATAGCATAGACTTAGATAGCATGGTATGCCTCTCTATTTATAGGGTTTTGGGATCCATGGATCTCAATCCATGGGATATATAAAATCAATGGATGAGATTGATTTATGTTCAATCCAATGGTCAAGATTGTTGTTGGTAAAATCCAAAAAATTTATGATTTAATTTATATCAAACATATTTGATAAATCAAATACAATTCAATCCCAAATTAGATCAACCAAATAAGGAGACAATCAACATGGAGATTACATCTCCCATGTCAACATGGTGGACGGCCACCAATTCCATATAGGACTTGGTCGTCGTCCACATGTTTCCATGTGGAGGCCATCTCATGAAATCTCATGAGATTGCAAATCTCCATGGAAATCTCCATTGTTATTCCCAACAACTTTTGTTGTGATTTATTCTTAAAAAATAATTCATAAATAATTTTTGAGAATATTGCAATCTTACCATTGGAAATTTGTGTATCACATTCACAACCCAAAACAAAATATAATTTACATTTTCAATTAATTAAACAATGTGTATCCAATACACCTTAATAATTAATCAACAAATATAAATTATAACTAGCTATCTCTAATACATTATAAATCACATTTATAATATATTATGAATAATTAGATATTGCTATCCACATTATTCTTATACACAATAATTAAATCACATTTAATTATATTGGATGATTTCCACACACATCAAGATGATTAAATCACATTTAATCATCAAATCATTAATTCTTAGATCTATGGAATTATTCTTGAACCCTTTCAAGAATAATGCGATTACACCGTAGATACTTGGAGATAAGGACATGGCGATTGTATTGTTCCATGTATAGTGACTTGGATGTTGAGATCACATCTCAAATCCAGATCTCATGGACCTCCCACAGATGATTGATCAAATCAAGACCATAGACCTAATCTTCTCATTGCATCTGAATCTCATTCAGATCAATATCCAATACATGGACTCTCTATTGATAGGAGTCACTAAAATCCAAACCTGTTTCATCACTCCCTCGGAATGGAAGCGTCATGGTTATACAATCGTTTATGATCACATCACCCTCAGGTATTCCCAATACTTGTATATCCTGCATATTGGAAGACCTATGATCATCCTAAAGATATAGATCACTTTTACACTGTCATCTTCAGGGTTTGATCATTAAGTTTCTCAATCTTGGTTATTGGGAATTGGTATAGATCATATGCTTTCCCAAAGCATATATCTTACCTTCAAATTCATGTCATGCTTCCAAAGCATGACGACCATGCATGGAATTTGATCAGTCCCAATACCTCATGAGTGAGCTCATGTCTTCCGGTTCATAAGTGAACCTGTATGATCCCTTTGAGAGATCTTATTACTCATATGTCCTTACATGCACACCAGCTCACCGGTATATAGACCTTGGCTAGGTCATCAACCTATTAGTCTACGAAATGTACACACTCAGACATATAGCAACACATATGTCTCTGGTCAGAGGATGCATGCCTCTGCTGTGATAGCATTCAACATAGATTTTTGGTTATCTCGATCTCGTTAAGTCAACCCATTGACTCAACTAATCTGACACCTCTGAATCACTATTCCCATGCAGAGGACCTGCATCAAGAGGTCGGTCAGATATCAGCCATATGAGAAAGGATTGCCATCTCCTGCTCAGACTGGAGATCATCACTTAACAATCATTTAATGATGCTTGATGAGTCCTCTATCTAACTCCTTAGATATTCATCCAAGCATCAGCCTCTATGATTCAATCAATGAATCAACAACTGTATGATCATCAAGTTGGCCATGGTACATAACCTTATTGTATAGAGGGACCTTATAGTGCATTATTCATTCAATCTCAGAAAGGGAGTGAAAAATAATCAATAAATTTTATTGATAAATCATTTATTACAATAACATTTATTGTAGGAATGGTTCGCCATGGGCTCACAATGCTAAAAATGTATATATGGCATCGGTCCCCCCCATACTTAGGCCTTTGCCCACGTAAAGGAAGAAGATGTACAAGAAGACCGATGTGGTCAGGAGGGAGGGTGGTTAGCCGATGATTAAGGCGGTTTTCAGCTGATCTTTTTGTGAGCCTGTGGTGGGGATATCGTAATGATGAGAAGGCCATGAAGCATATGATTCCCAACTATTATCAGTGTTATCCTTGGAGAAATCATGTTGGATAGTAGATGAAGCGTATGAGTCAGATGAAAGGTAACCATCATCGGAGTTATCCTCTGAGGAATAGTATTTGAAAGTGTACGCACTCCAAATATTCTTGTTTTTTAGTTTCTTCAGTTGTTTCTCAGAATTCGTTCCTTCTTGGGATCAAGTGATTCGTCTACGGATGAATACTCTGAAGAACCAGTCTCAGTCAACTCATAAGAAATTATTCCAATATATATTATGAGACCAGGAGAATCGGCTTTGGATGAATAATAGTGAGTAATGGGAGTTGTCCAACGAGAATCGAAGTTTGGATCCTTGTGAATGTAAGGTTTCAAGACTATCGAACAGACCTCGCTCATGTACATTACCTTTTCCGGACCTAATGAGGGATCATCAGATGATTCCCCTTCTGGAAGGTCAAAGGTGACTTTCGTTTTCGATGAAGTAGCAGTCATTTTGTTTCTTAGAGGTTTTCGTCCTTCGAGTGAGGTGTTGATACTTGAGTCTTCAGATGAATAACCATTGAAAATTTTCTCATTGGTCGATCTTCATCCTGCGTGTTTGTTCTTAGTCTTCTTAATGTTGGTGCATTCCTGAGTTGGAATGATTTGGTCAAGGTAGTCAGAGTAGGTTGACTCAGGGTGAGCCCATATATATGTCTCAGGATCATATAAGAAACACTCTTCTATGGTGAGATCCGCAGGAATTGAAATAGTGGGGAGAGTCTCTGCATGTTCATTATCAATTGATTTGATGTTGTAACATTCCTGTGTCGAGTTGATTTGATCAAGGTATCTAGAATAGGTTGACTCAGGGTGCGCCCATGCATAAGTCTCAAGATCATATAAGAAACATTTTTCTATGGTAAGGTCTACAGGAAATGAAATAGTGGGGAGAGTCTCATGACCAATAGTCTCATCAACAACTGCTATCTCAGGTGTATCAGCGGGGTAGGGCTCATCTACCGCTTGATGGTTATGGGTGTCGAGGACTTTGTGGGTTGCCTCAGAAAATCATGGTTCCTCAAAGATTGGGTGGAATCAAAGTGCTTCCAATGCTGTAAATTTGATTTCTCGAGTCTCACACTTAATAACTTCCTTAACCACTGCTAAGAATGTCTTTCCGAGAATAATTGGAGACTGGGTAAATTCTCCTTGATGCTCAATATCAATGATCGTGAAGTCCACTTCAAGCGGAGCATCTTGAAATGTAATTATGACTGAAATGGTTCCTCTCGACCGCTTTATTGATCAAGTAGTCAGTTGAATGATCTCTCGTATCTTCCTGATAGGTCCGAGTTTGAGCTCGTTAAATACAGAGGTCGGGAGGATATTGATTGGTGAATCTTCATCAATTCAAGCATGGGTGTAAATATCGTGTCTTTGATTCCGCAATCAAATATGGACAACTGCTTCACTATGCGGCTCTTGGTTTTTCTCCTCAACACTGAGGAGGAGGCCATTGACAAGATATGTCTTTCAGTCATTACTCTGGTCCTATCCAACTTTTTCATCGTCAATTTGTCTATTAAAAATCCTTTAAGGTCGGGGAAGTGTTCAATGGCATGTATAAAGGGAAGTTCAAAAATAAGTCTTTTCTCCAGTGCTTCCCGTAAAGTAGGATCTAAATTCTTCAGATCTTCTTCAGTTTCAATTTTTATTATTTTTTAGGAATTTCTATTTTTTAGTTGTTTTTTAATATTTCAATTTTTTTAGTATTTTCTGTATGGTGTGGTGATGTGGTGTTTTCCATAGATGAGTAGGGGTTTTGATCAGAGTCTGAGTTATTCCTAGGAGTGTAGTATGCAGAAGTGTCGTTGTCTGGATTGTCCCTAGGTTTCTGAATATCCTCAGAATTTTCAACATAACATCCAATCTTTTCCTCATCCATTTTTATATCCGAGCTACCAGAGAGTGGAATTAGTCGGTTGGCAAACTTTTAAAATCTATCCTCCATTAAATCAAATCTCTTGTTTATCCTTAAATATCATCCTCCAAAATCTTTTCATGACCAATCATGGGAGCATTTGGTGTGTGTTCTTGTTTTTTAGATTCACTAATTTTATCTTCCATTTTCATGTATGAGCCGGGAGAAGATATTTTTGGAATATCGAATATATTATTTTTATCTTCTGAAAATTTCTCCTCTAAGATCATGGAAGGAGTCTGCTCAATAGGATAGAAACCATGTGATTCAGGCATGTGGAGTTGGTCTGAGTAGAATTCATTCCTTTGATCATGATTGGTTGGACCGTTATACTGTGGAGTCAACATACAAGGTTTATGTATTTCGATATCATCAGTCCAATCCTTTGAATGAGTGTCATGTCTGAAGATGGGGTTGTCATGGTCAATCCAAGATGATTGTTGCTCATTTATGTTCAAGGGTGAGGAAGGTGGAAGATATGAGTAGGTGTTAAATTCGATCATGTGGTTATAATCTCCTATGAATGATAGATTGACATTTACAGAATATGAAGGATGGATTGTATGATCGAAATAAAGAGGATTGACATATGAAGAAGTGGAGACCTCAGTGGGTTGTTTGTTTGTATGATCCGAATACAAAAGATTGTCATTCATGAAGTAGATTGAATTTATAGAGAGTGTTGGATTTGTTGGTGGGAGAGAGTCTCTTATGGAAGTGGGATGATGTGTAGTTGGAGGAGGTTTTGAATCTTTGGATCTACCCGATACGAATTCGTTTTCATAGTGTATCTCTGATGGATACTCGGACAAATGTTCTGCTTTTGAAAGAGCTGACATAATGAATGACGATTTGAGTTTGACCAAGATGGATTCATTTTCATGATATGAATATGGAGGGTATTTGGACAAAAGCTCCATAATTTTTGTAGGAGGATTATTGGTTGACATAGTTGATCTTGGTGCAAGTGCACGGGATATTCAAAAGAAATTTTTAGCAAGGAGATTGATGGCACAAATGTACGACTTTTGATCTTCAATATCAGTTCACGCATGCCAATACAAACACAAATTAAACCCTAGGTTCACCAACTCATGCAATGAAGCTGCAAGAGCTCGGCAATTTATCTTTTCAATTTTAAGTTGGTGATAAATCAATCTTGGAAAGAATTTAGCGAGATGTTAGGTGCCGGCAATTTTCTTAATGACTGACCTGAATTCTTACGACTAGTTGCACCTACTTTCAGCCAGTATGGGTGTAAGTACGGATCGTAAAATGACTACCTGTGTCTTAAGGACGGAGCCTTACGCGGGGTCCTTTAAACCACCCACTCAGCTAAGGAAGTCAGAACCGTTTACCGGTTGTTTGTATTCCTCACTGAGAAGTAGCTAATAATTTTTATTGAGTCGGTAGTCAATATGAAAATTCGGAGTTGGGCTCTATCCTTAAGTGTCATCTCTTGCTCACTCAGAAAAATAAATACATCCAAGGTCGAGGTTGCTCTCCCGCAAAAATTCTTGATTTTATGGGTTGTTTAAAATCGGCTATATTTAGTAGTCCCAATTTTAATTAAGCCATCACTGAAAATTTAAGGTGAGCACAAATGCACGTCTACCGTCCAATCCCAATTTCCTTTTAATATTATGTAACAAAATAGGAGGGAGAGATTCGGGAAAAGCCGATGCATGCAAAATATGATGATGTATGCTCAGTTAGAAGACTTACAGTGATACCTCGCAATCTCCATGTGGGATGCAATACAAGAATTGAAATTTAATCTATACAAATGCAAGCCGATAAAAACCGTACCTAGCAGAAAGTTCTATTAGCCAGGAAGAAATGAGTTAAATTTTTAACTAAATTGAACGATCTAATGTGTGTCTCGATTAAAATGAAGTGTGGTCCTAGGTTCTACCAGCACAAACAATAAATATTAGAAGCTCCAATAGCCATATGTGCAGGTCTAACCTAAGCGCCACTCAAGTCGGGTCCCACCATCACCGGAGAGTGAAACAGGCTACGACACACCACAGAAAAAAGTTAGAGGACTTGTTACACATGTGAGAGTCTAAACAGACACTGCTATAAATGAGCAAATAATTACAAAAATTAAAATTGCAGAAAAATAAATCCTAGAATCTATGCTTTCTCTCACGACTCAATTCGATCTTAATTTTAATTGTGGTTTTTTCAGAAGTCGGTGAAGATACGTTGGTTCTCGAAAACCGATCCACGTATGTCGGGTACCTCGCAAGAAAAATAAGAGAGAGTGTAAGAGAGTGACATAAAATTTATAAAAATAAATACAGAAAAAAAATGCTGAAAAATAAATGGAAATACAGTGGCATGTTCGAGGTCAGACTACCCGAATGTGTGGAAAACGTAGCACGAATTTTCTAAACAAAATTCTAAGTCATTTGCCTCCCCGGAAACATTGCCATCTGACGAATCGTAAAAAGCCCTGATTATTTGTCGTGAATTATCATTCGATTAAATATGAATGTCATTTTGTTGTAGGCAGGCAATCGGAATTGATCAAGAAATAACCGCAAGTAATTTATTCAATTTTAATAAATGCGGTTTTATGTTTATTTTACTTGGGCAAGTCCCAAGGTCAAACTCAATGAGGCAAAGGAGCAACCTAGAATTTCATCTATTAAAGTTCGTGCACAGTTTTTTAGGCGGTTTTTTTATTTTTAATGTAAGTTTGGGATGCAAAATGCAATTTAGGCCAATTTTAGGGACTAAAATGTAAAGATTAATCAAACGATGCCTCAAAAATATGAAACTTGGCCAAGATGACAATTATGATGAAATGAATGCAGTATAATCTTTTTTTGGAAATTTTGGATGCAAGATAAATTTTTTTATGAATTTTTTGAATGCAAATGATGTGAACTTCAATATTTAATTATAATAAATTAAAAACCATTTATTTTCAAGAGATAAAATTATCCAAGATCAAACAATAGTTGATCGATCTCAGAAAAATTTTAAACCTCGAAAATATGAGTATTAATACATATTGATAATCAAAGATCGAAATAGGAAAATGATTTTTAGAGGTCAAATGATGCATGCAAATGCAATTCTTTTTGGACATGATGTAACATACAATTAAATCTACAATTATTGATTTTTCAGTAATTTTCAGAGCAATGGTTAATTAGTTAGGAAATTTCAGGCACGGAATGGACAAAATATGCAATTTTTCACAAAATATTTTATTATTAATCAACCATTAACCAAAAAAATATCAAATATATGCCAAGATGTAGAGAATTAGTTATATAACAAAATGCCTATTTTTTATAAATAAAATAATACAATGTATAGGTTCAAAATAATGGGGGAACACAGGGGTATTTCTGTAATTACAATAAATAAAAATAAGACAAAATGAAAAGAGGACTATGTTATAATTACTGAAAGTTCTGGGGGTGAGTCTGCAAAAATGCCAAGCGATCATGTGCTTGGCATGTGACCCTTGGTCGGTGGGATTGGAATGAGAAAATGCAGAACTCTAGGGGCTACCACGCAAATATACCCACCCCGCACATGTGTATCACGTGGAGGGGTTCTTCAGAGTAATTTGCGAATCCGTGGGGTCTTTAGTGTAAAATCTCCCTCATGTTACGTGCCTCGCACGTAGGGAGGGCCTTGGGCCTCCCGCCGGGAGGTGGCGTATGGCGGGAAGAGGGCACGGCTACGGAGGGCCGCCGAGTGCGGCAAGCCAGAGCGTTGACATTCTGATAGTTGTCCCCCGACAAAGCCCCACTCTCAAGCAAAGCATTGGAATGCGGAGGAGGGGTTGGGTCACTGGAGTCGAAGAGCGTAGCTCCGGCTGTTTGGAGGCGGAGCGGTGGCTTGCTGGTGAGGCGGATGTCGATGATGGAGGTGATGTTGCTGGATACGAAGCTTTTGGCGGAGGATTCGAGCTCCTGGAGGTGGCGCAGCAAGTCGATGAAGATGGACGTAAGATCGATAGCGTAAAGCCAGAGCGAAGACAGTAGGCAGAGTTCGTCCATGCTGCAACAAATCAAAGGGGGAGGTTTCGATCTCGTCGTTGAGTTAAGGGCCTCTGGGCTATCTCCACCGGAGGTTTCCTTAGGAAGTAGGGGCCTTTCAGCGGATGGGTCCATCGGAAGGGGGAGTCTTTGTTTAAATAGAAGAGGGGATGGGTGGACGAATCATGAGATTGGGGTGATTGGGTCGGCTATGGCAGCGAATCGGAGATTGACGATTGGAAGGATCGATGAGAATTGATGTGATCGGAGATGGCGATTGGGTCGAGGAAATTGCGGAGGTGGCGAACATGGAGAGACGATAACTGATGGCAAGATTCACAGGCAGAAATCGCGGGGAGGAGCGGTGTAATTGGGAAAGTGGCTTGAGGAAGATGGTGAACATGGGTCGTCCGATTGGCCGAGATCGGAGGGCCCTGGTAGTGCCACGTGGCATCAAAATGAGGGGAAGCTGACGCACGCGAAGGCACGTGCTCCTCATGTGCGTGGCTTTTATTTTTTTATTTTTTTTATTTTTTTTATAAAAATGAAATGAAAATAAAATCCAAAAATGGGTGACACGTGCCGGCTCCAAGAGCTGCCATGTGTCAGTCCCACAAAAATCAGAAAATAAATAGAAAGATAAATAATTAAAAAAATAGTAAATGACCTCAGATCGCAAAGTTTCTTCACTAAAGTTGATGGTCTCGATGAAATCTACACCTTCCATGAAGACACCAAAACCAAATCGATCATTTGTGCAAAGTGATATTTTTTAGGTATCCCATGTACATAGAATACCATGATTTTTGGGTTTTATAATTTTTTTATCATTTTTAAACCTGATAAAAATCCATAAAAATATATGATAAAATCAAAAATAAATATTTACACATCAATTTAATTTTTTTAGATTTTTATTGAGTAAGAAAAGGAAGAAATAAAATTAAAGACGAAAAGGACAATTTTTGTACAGACGGTTAGTGAAGACTCGGACTTACTTCGTTTCTTTGATTTCAAGCTCAGATTGGATTTGGATTTTTATGCATTTAAATAAGAATTTCATCAAATAAGACAAATGAAAAAGAATTAAAATAAAACGAGTCAATCGTATACATAAAATAATAGGTCAAAAATCGTTAAAATACAAAATGTACAAAAGAGGCCCAAAATCCAACTTTCACATTTGAGCTCTAATTCAGTTGAATTTGGTCTTATTTTGAAGGTAATTGAATGTAAATTAGTTAAAAAGTGAGTAGGATCAAATCATACACTAGATGGGGAAGATATCAAGGTTTTTGTCAGAAAATCTTAGAACTTGGGTTTGGGTTTTGTGTCCACTTATTTGGGTTAGTGATTTTTTTATTTTTTATTTATTCTTGTTAGTGATATATACTCAATGGAAGTGGTTTTGGGTCAATTTAAATTATCATGAATTAGTTGAAAAGCCGAGGAATTTAGGCTATTTACAGGTCAATTTGACTGGGATTTTTGGCTTCTTATTTTTGTGTAAAAAGGTGATAAAATGAAATTCTTATCAAAATATGCATGAATTCTAATTATGCAGAATAAATGAAGAAATGCCAATGATTTTTAGGGATTATAGCTTAATTAATGTCTTTTAGAGTGATGAATCTGACTTTCATCAACCACCTGTCCTCCATCATGTATAAATACACCTCCCGCTCCATTTTTATTTTTTGGGTCCCTTTCTCCATCTCTCAGTCCCTTAGAGGACTTCCACGGTGTAAAGTCTCATAACAAGAGTGCCCTTCCACCCTTCGCAATGAGGAGGAGTGCGGAGCAGGCACATCCATCTCCGGCCATCTTGGCCATCGAGGTTTATCTCCTTAGCTATGGTCAAGCGAGGTTAATTTTCTTCTATTTTAAATTAGTTTTTGTTCTTAGGTTTCTTTTGGTGCATTTGTTTTATGTCTTAATCACTGGTATTAGTTTTGATTTAGGTTTAGCCATTTCCGGAGCTCTCGAGCTCCTGTGATCTTTGTCTTGTTGTAAACCTCTTGTTTCGACTCTCCAACCAATTCATTTTCTTCCCCTTCCATATTCTTTACCTTTTTCTCCACATAGCCCCCACGTACCCTCACCAGATCATGAATTCGAGGTCTACTCCTCCACCATTATCGGAGACCTCTCCGCCACTGTCCATTTAGCTCCATCCACCACCAATAACAACCAGGACCATCCCATTTGCAACATCATTCTTTATAATTTCAATGCATGATGTAAAGAGGGCATCTGAGCTCTTCTCACTCCGAAAAACACCGACCTGGTGCTCTTGTGTTCCATTGAGTCTCATATTCACCACCATTGGGATCTGAGCCATTATGAAGCATCAATTAACTACGGGGAAGCCTATAGAAGCATGAGGAAGCCTTCGGCGGTGCTCCAAGTGGTCGAAGGATCGAGTACTCTTGATTCCAAACTCGCTCTAGGTAAGTTCTTCATGTGTTTTTCCAGCAACCTCGCTAGTCGTTCCATCTTTCTCCGTCGTCCAGACGAAACAATGACTATTCGATCTGAACGAGCTTCGATTGTAGGATACATCCCAAGGATCTATTCCAGGTCGTTAGCTGCGAAGCTTCATCATGAGTTGTGGGCGTGACGCATGGCTATTCAGATGATCTCAACCAGCCGCACAAGCAGTAATGGGGGTAAATTGCAATCCTTCCCCATATTTTCATTGCTTTTAATTTTGGTCATGTAATTATTTTAAGTAGTTTAAAGTTTTTATAGAAAATTACACATAAACCTTCACTTTTTATTCATATTCCTTTTGGGTCCGCACCATGTAACCTCGCGTGTTGTCCCACGTGAGGTGGTAATTTTTCATTAAGTCCCCTACTACTTTTGTAATTAATATTTAGTCAATTAACATTTAATATTTGTTATAATATTTTGAGTCTTGCATAAACCACCTTGCATTTATTTTAAATTGCAAATATGCCCCAGTCGCTTCATTAATTGTTGTTAAAGTTTTATATTTATTAAAAATATCATCCATCTTTAAAAGTTCTAAAAAAAAGATTAAGTGCTTTCTAGCGTCTATATTCATGTTGTATTTTTATTTTTCCATGTTAGCACTTTAAATATTTATTAAAAAAATCAAAAGAGCACATTTTTAACCAATTTGAGTTAAAATGAACAAAAAAATATAAAAATATTTTCTTAAAAAATCCCCAAAAATATAGTTTGTTATTATTGTATTTTCCAACTCTGAACCCAAAATCTCTGAAAATAGAAAAGGAAAAGACTAAAATAGAAATGAAATTAAAATCTAAAATATATAAAAATAAAATAAAAATTATAAAATTAAAAGCAATCAAGAAATATATAAAATAAAAATCTAAAAATATAAAATCAAAAACCCACACAAAAATACAGAGATAAAAAGAACACAAATTTTGGTATTTATTTTCCCAATTTATCTAGTTTGCTCCATTTATTCGACAATCTACACATACTTACATCTATACATACATTTGTAGAGTTATAATAAATATTAACTCCACATCTTATTTTTCATTGATTTGTATTGTGGGTTAATTGTTAATTTACTCAAGATTTCTTGTGGGTCACCTCAGTGACATTTTATCATTGCTTTCTGTGAGGATATTTTCTGACCCACGACGAATCTCCGTTATCACTTGCTCCTGCTCATCTTGCATCATAATATTGCATAATAAAAAAAGAGCTGTATTTATTTCTTTTTTCACCACACAGCATAGCATTATTTTCTTGCATAAAAATCATTTTGAAAAACAAATGCATCATGTTTCTCTTTCTTGAATTAATTACACATTTTATTTAAAACCCAAAAAAAGTTAAAAAATATAAAAACACTAAAAATATTCATCTTCGTATCCTTTAAAAACCTAATTTATCGAATTATTTAGAGATTAATTGTAAACCCCTACATTACCTCCCTGAGTTTGACCTTGGAACTTACCCAAGAAAAAATAAAAGTCTTAATCGCATTGAGACTTCATTCTTTGTATCATTTCTCAGTATGATCTTCTTTTACAATTCACAGGATTTCCTGCTATAATAATTCGACAAAATTAACATAGGGATCTCAACACTCGTCTATCCTCTGCATAAGATAGAGATTCCGAGGTGTCAGATAAGTTAGATCAAAAAGTTGACAACAAGATCGAAATACTAAGACCAATGTCGTATGCTATCATGATATAGGCATACATCCTTTGATCGAAGATAGATGTGTTAGTATATGTCTGAGTATGTACATTTGGCATACCGATAGGTTGATGGCCTAATAAAGGTCTATACACTAGTGCGTTAGTGTGCATATAAGGGTATATGAGTAATATGATCTCTCAAAGGGATCATACATGTTCATTACTAATTGAAAGACAGGATCTCACTCATGAGATATTGGTAATCAAATTTCGTGCACGGTCATCTCTCTTTGGATGTTTGATTGAATTTGTAAGTTTGATATATGATTTTAGAAAGTATGTGATCAATACCTAGGTATGATATATGCTTTTGGAAATTATATGATCGACCAACTCCCAATAATCAAATGAGAAACTAAATGATAAACCCTGAAGGAGATAGTCTAAATGAGATCTAAAGCTTCGGGTTTTATTCTAGGTCTTCCAGTATGCAGGATGTATGGGTATTAAGAATACTCTAGGGTGATGTGATCATAAACGATTGTATAACCACGACACTTTCATTACAAGGAAGTGATGAAACTGGTTTGGATTTTAGTGACTCCTCTCAATAGAGAAGTAATCTAATATGGGTCCAAATGTTGAATGTTGATCTGAATACAATTAAAGTACAATGAGAAGATTGGACTTACGGCTTTTATTTAATCAAACAACTGTGGGAGGTACCCAAGATCTATATTTGAGATATGGTCTCCATATCCAAGTCACTATACGTGGAACGTGCAATCACCATGTCCTTATCTCCAAGTATCCACGGAGAAAGCACATTATTTTTGAAAGAGTTCAAGGGTAATTTCGTTATCGATAATATGGTTGAGCATTGATGAAAATTGATAGTTAAATTTGATTTATTTATCATGGATAATATAAATTTGATTTATATTACTTGACCATATAACGAGAGATATCTATGATAATTGAATTTGATTTAATTATCGAAGATGTGAATAATGTGAATGTGATTCTTGTTATTTGGGCACAATAGAAGAGTCATCTTGTATAATTAAATGTGATTTAATTATCAAAGATATTATTGTAGATATCTCTATCCATAATAATCATGGATATTATAAATATGATTTATAATATGTTGGAGAGATTTAATTATAAATAGAATTACAAATTGTATATTGTTGTGAATTGGATTCACAATAAACAATTAATTGTAAATCCAATTTACATATTATGTTGGATATATGAATATGATTCATATTTATCAATGGCATGATTGATGTTTCCACAAATTTAATTTGGAATTATTTTTGTGAAGATAAATGCAATAATAATTGTTGCATTTTAATATATATGCATATATATATAATAAATATATACTAAGGAAGTCAAAACCACCAACAGAGGTGGTCGTCCTCCTTGACCAATTCAAAGAGGGGACGTCCACCTTTTTTGGGGGTGGTAGTTGCCTCCTTTATTAACTATTATTAAAATTGAAATTAAAATGAAATAATTTATATCTTGATAAAGATATATAATAAATATTTCTAATTAAATTAATTGTTGTAAATTTGTAGAAATAAATCATGGTTATTGATCAATAACCTCTTAATCTAAACCATTAGATTAAGAGGGCACATAGATTGAGATCCATGTACATCCAAATAGTATAAAAGGAAGGGTATCCCTTGCCTTTTAGATCATCATCATTCATAGAGTAATTAAACTCTCTCCATATCTCTCTCATAGTATCCCCCTCCCTTTTCTTTCTATCAATATTGTGGTCGTCCACATATTGACTTAGAGAAACTCGTAGTAATCGTGATGTTGTTGTGCTACCGGATTGACTACTCATGGATCTCCACCTCCTTTCGTACACCTCACTTTTGGAAAAGACGTCAGATCTTGTGAGACAAGATTAAGAGATCCGCCGCTTGGATCATCAACTTCAATCGTGAGGAGTATGTGTTTAATTAATGTGCTCGCAAGTGTCTCCTTCGTTGGATCAGACTTGAGAGAAGAGGTCTCTTCGTTTAGAGACTTGATCGCAACCATGCTTCAAGAGGTAATCAAATATCCATTTATGATTTATATGAAATGATATGAGAAGTATTCTTGATCATGTGGTTTCAATGTTCAACATTTTTTAAAATTCTGCTGCTCGAGAAACTAGTATGACTAGTCGCTCCCGATCGTATATGAAGTGATCCCCACATTTTAGTGATGTGCTTAAGGTTTTTTCTATAACCTTCAAGTGGTATCAGAGCCATAGGTTGAAGGTTTCAGATATGATCCATAAACCTAAGATGACATGGGAATTTTTTGGTTGTGCAAATTTTCATTGCATTTTGTTCCCGCAACCTTGTTTTGTGTGATTTTTTGCCATGTTTAAATGCCTTAAAATATGAGTTTGTAATTGTTTTACATTTTTATATTATTAGAAAATCGTAGGACTTGAGTTTGTGTGATTTGGAACATGTTTGCTCAAGTTATGATCATTTTAGTGAACATGTGTCCATTGTTACTGGAATGTTATTTTAGAACATAATCAAGAGATAACTACGATTTTAAAATGCCTAGTAATGTATGTTTTTCACTTGGATACTATTGCAAATCAAATTGAAAAAATAAGGAAATTTAGTTTACTATATTTGGAATTTATTTGCTCAAGATTTGTTAGTTTTAGTAAACATGTGTCACTGTTGGAAACTTAACAAATTTGAACAAGAATGCTGTGATCGTCATTCAATTAATTCATTGAAATTAATGGTTAGTCACATGAAATAATTATTTTTAAATATTTGTGAAATATTTAATAAAAATAATTATTTTGAATGACCATAACCAACATGATAAGATAATTGATCTTGATTGATTTGGTTGTAATAAACTTTCCAACAAACATTAATACTTGAATAGAATTGGATATTTGTTTAGAAAATATTCTTATAATATTAATCAAAATGATTTAGATGAATATTATATGTATAACTTCGCTTGAAATAACAAATAACATCTCAAATACATTGTGATCAAATCACATTATCTTGACCTAAGGTGGCTATGGTGTCTAATCGGGGATCATTGGGGTAGCAGGTTGCTCTGTGAATGGTATGTTCCACATCTTGTGCATACTGGCCATGACAACATGTAAGGAATGGATAATGCTTGAAATGATCATGAGTTATTTTTTCTAATTATTAAAATTTGAATAATACATATATTCAGATTATATCATCCTTCATGTAAAAATCCAAATTATTTGTTAAATATTGATTGGATCATTGATTTAATATGATTGAATTAATTATCCAATAATTATCATGTGTTCCTCTCTAGACTGGACCTAATTATGAAACAAATAAAATCGAGGGCCAAGTATTAACTCAAAACATCATAACTTTTATTGCAAAAAACCCAATACTCATGTGATGAGCATGCACTTTAGTTCAGAACGAATTAAAATACAAATGAAATAAATGCGAGGATATAAAATGCAAATGTTCCTAATGACAAGATGACCCATGTAATCGCAGGGACATATTTAAAAATAAATAAAATACAGGGTCTAAGGTGCAAATGTACCCATAAAGGATATGGAGCCTTTGATGGTCCAGATTTACTGATATGAGGATCAAATGGCTGTGGATGAAGCGTGCTTAGACGGCTTGATCTGCTATGTATGATCTGATCAACAATGCAACTTTGGGGGTTTTAGAACAACTAAGATGTAAACTGGAGTTGAGTTCTTGATCGTACGGTGCCGAAGACACCTATCGGGACTGGGAAGCAGGCGAACTCTGATAAACTTGAGTTTTCTGGATCTCGCTCGGCTTAGCTCTAAACTTCTTCAGCTTGGTCTCAGATCAAAGCTCTTGCAACTCCGCGTTAGTTGAGTACCTTGGACCGTCGTAAAATTACTAGGCCGAGGATCTGGATGGTGATGAGCAATCTCAACTCCAGGAACCTACTCCGATCTTTAATCTTATGTTACGCATGAGATCTGGAGCTCCTTAGACCTACAATGGAAAACTCATGCTCGGAGGTATTCTCCACCAAGAGATTAGGTCATAAATGCATGAAATGAGGGTGAATGGAGGTCTCCAAAGAAAGTAATCGGAATGAAGATTGGAATCCTGGTCTATGAGGATCTAGAGGCGGGCAGAGGCTCTGAGAGATGGAGAAATGTCAAACAAAGGTGTAGCTGTAGTCGGAGGGTAATTTTGATGATCGGAGCTCCTCTGACCATGTGGATCAAGGGTGGAAGATGTAAGTTTGATCTAAGAGATTCAAGTAATATCAAAGTGAAATAATATTAAGTCGAAGATAGATTACCTATGTTACCGAAGGAGAACACAAAAGGTGGAAATTGAATCGATCTGGTGGAGAGGCGAAGAAGTGTGGTGGAGATCGCCAGTGACGTGGTTGAATCACGACCTTCACTCGAAATCTTTGCATTCCAAATCGAAGAGAATCTGCTATGTCCTTGCATCTAACTCCAAGAATCGATTGTTGGCAAAAATATGGGTCAAGGATGGATTAAATTCAAGGTGAAGGGATTAGATGTCTATTTATAGAACAAGCTCTGGCAAAATTTGAATTCAAAAAAGGTTGAGATCAGAGGCATGGTTGGTAGATCTGGAGGGTTGGCATGGAAGTGCGTTGAATAGGCGAGAAGTTTAGCAAAGGGATTGAGTTCGGTTAATGATCAAGGCACGTGGGGAAATTGAGTGAGTGAATGGCAGAGGAGGAGTTAGTGAGAAGTAGTTGTAGACTGAGCAGTTGATCCAGGCCAACAAACCTGGGTTAGCCAATCAGAAGGCGCCTAGAATGCGTCTAAGATAAGCTAAATGACAGAACTGTAAGTAGAAGTTAAATAATTCAATAAAAATATAAATGAATTTATTTAATTATATAATGTTAATAAAAAAGGTTAGGAATAATTTAAAGTTAATTTGGGTGATTTTTAATTCATTAATAATATATTTACAAGGGTTAAAGTAAATACAAGGTGTTATTAGGTATGTATAACTATATATACATGTTTTAGATTTTTTATTAATTGTTTATATACATATATACATAACTTAATATTTTTCTCTTTATAATATTTTAAAGGTTTAAAAAATATTTTTATTTGATTTTTTAATAATTAATTTGTCAGGTTATTTAAATAGGTATAGGTACTATATATACATGGAGATACATTTACAATATATAGAAGATTTTATTTTTGTTGATTTTTTATTTTGAAATTTTTATTTGTATTTTATATGAATTAAATATAATATTTACAAGTAGTTAAGAATACACTATTCACAAATATACATGAGGAAAAAATACTTAAATAATATACATATTATACATATGTATAATATACAATAATATCCCAATCGGCCACATTACACACTCTAACTCTGAATTTTATGGATTACCTCCATTTTAAAGATAACTTAATTTTGAATACAATGAAAATGAATTTGATGAATTTCGAGTTCAGATGGAGCAAATATTGACTTTGGAAGTTGAGCTTTGTGGCGTTTTGAGATTGTTGTTATTTACACAGTATATACAAGTTTTTGTTGAAGTTATTTTTATTATTTACTAGAGGATTTTATTGACATTTCAAGAAGAAGTAATTGTTGATTACAAAATAATTTGGTAATGAATAATGTAAGAATGTGTATTATAGACAATCATGTACATGTGGTGAATAATTACAAGTTACAATGTATTTCTGGGACATTTTGTGTTTTTGGACTTATCTCCCCCTACTTTATTACTTGTCGATCAAGTTAAGTCTTGACCTTTTCTTGAGGTTTGATTCAGCTGTATCTATTACATATATACAGTATTGTATTTTCTTTATTTTTCCTTTATTTTATGTTAAAATAGCAATAAATTTACATTATTTACACAAGGATGTTGGTTAGTAAGAAGATGAATTTATTGATATATACAAATGTATTATAAGGGATCTTAAGATAAAATAAATGGATAAAGATAATGAAATGCATATTCATTAGTAAGTATATCTCTTACTTTGAAAGTGGATAATGAAATGAACTTTCAGAGTTGACAAGGCAAGATAACTTTAATATAAAAATCTTAAATCAAATAAATATGTATTTATACAAATTTCTTATTTCAGATAACATACATTAAACCCATTCCAAATTATACTCAATAATTACCAATAAATTCTGATGTATTAGATTCATGATCAAGATATTGTACTTGCAACTGGACACATAATGTATGTGGTTGCAATGTGCAAGTTTCCTCGTAATAATAAGGAATGACAATTAAATAAACAATAAGACAAGAACCTAGGGTTCGTGTTTCCTCATAATAATGTATGTGGCTGCAATGTACAACCTGGGTTTTGTGTGTCTCTATAGTCTTGATCTCTCATCGAGTGTGCTTTGGAAGTATCATGTCGATGATGATCATACTTATCGAAAATCCTTATAAAATGGTGGCTCGATAAGGGATGATGTACTCTAAATGTTTGAGTACCTTCCTGAGCTAAAAGTTGTTAAGAGTTAATGTGGATGTAGATACGATGAGTATCATCATTCTACTGTCTATACTCAAGTCATTCAATAAGGTTAATAATATTCATATTGTATGAATTGAATGAAGCATGTATAAATGTTGAAATGCTCTTATATTGAAATATTTTGAGTTCAACATAAGAGATCCTTTGTATTAAGCAATGATTGTTTATAGATGAAGGAAGCGTAGTGGAAGCATGGGTTTGACCCAAGTAAGAAGGAAAGTCAAGAGTTGATTGTACTTCTATGACTTCTATATAACATATAAAGAGTTGGATGAATGTCAATAATGCATCAAGACGATGTATTGATAGTATGACTATCTAGACTATCTAAGATCCTTAGAGAAGGATTGGGATAGTGCATCGAAATATAATACATATACATATAAACATTGATATTGAGTTGCTTATTAGATAAGATCAAAGTCTAATAAATGTATATCATTCTTCTAATAACGCTTTCAATTGGATGCATATGTTTTAGAGGACTGGAAAATTTGATCTTAAGATTTAATAGTCATCCACACGGATGTTGATGCAATTGTTGCAACAATCTCCAATGGATAGATAGACTACATATTTTCAATGGGAGAGCCCTTAGTCTTAGAGAATGTCTCTATGACCTAGATATTAGAATACATTGTTTATTTCTAAATGTTGGAAATAAACATAAATTCTAGAATAGACCTATCAAAAAGAGTTATGATGGATATATTTCAGATAGTAATCAAACATATAGAAGCCTCTACTAAATTAGAATATTAATGAATGGTTCGTTAACATTTTTAATACTGGGATTTTAAAACTTGAAAGATCAATAGGAGGATAAAGATCATTTGATAATGATCTGGCATCAAGCCTTAGACATAAGTTTGTTGATGAGATCGATAGACTAGTAAGAAATGAAACTTTAGAGTGCTTGAAATTTCAAATCTTACATATTTGTGAATATTGTATTCAAAGTAGAAATTGTCCAACGCACCCTTCTCTGGGAATGGTGTAAGATGTCAAGGTATTTAATATCTCATACATATTGATGTATGTGGATCGTCTATATCAAAATAAATATTAATGATATGTGATATTGATTAGTGATTGTTTGTGATATGGTATTTCTTCCCTTCACCTTAGAACCATTTGAAATGTTCAAATATTTCATACCTTTGGTGTAGAACCAAGTTTGAGGAAAGATGAAATGAATTTGATCTAACCAAGGTAGCAAGTACCTATTAGATGAATTCAAGGAATACCTTATGGCGAAAGTAATATCATTCATATCTCACTCCTCCTAATACACCTAAACTCAATAGAGTTGTAGGGGGATACAATTGGATCATGTGTGACATGATTTAATTAATGATGAATCTTAGCATAGTTATCTCTTATCTCCAAAAACCCTCATAAGCTATGGTTTGGAACCTAGCCTAGTGTTGGACACTTGAGGATTTAGAGTTGCTTCATCCATAACTTTATCATGGATGCAAGTAAGCTGGAATATAGCACCAGAGATTGCTACTTCATTAGGAATATAAATAATAGTATTAGATACTTACTTTATGACCTTGATATCCTTAAAATATTTTGTCTCTAAGGATATGATTCTTAGAGGATGACTCTCTTAAGAATCAAGATGAAAATGAAGTGAAGGAAATCATTGAATCTTGAAGAGATAATGAGGCTCCTAAAATCAGAAACTAAAAGGACAATTAAAGATGAAAAAACAATCATTCCCTTCAAATTAGTTTGGGAGTGGTCAGATTATCTAAAGGGTGTGGATTCCATGTCTCAGTTAAGTCTTAAAATGATCTAACTTCATGTGATGAAGTATTTGAGGATTTTGACATGGAAAGATGGAAGTTAGCAATAAATTATAAAGTAGATTTCAGATACAAGTGTTGTATATGGACCCTCGAGGATCCACCTATATGGGTAATACCCGTCAAGGTGTAAATGGATCTTCACAAGAAAGAGTGAACCTGCTGAGAATGTACAGACCTTCACAGCATAGCTCATATCCACAAGATACACACAAAGAGAAGACATCGCTTGCGATGAGATTTTCTCTTCATTGACACAGCTTAATTCCATTAGAATATTGCTAACTATAGTTACACAACTTGAATATGACATCCAATGGAAGTTAAGATTGCATTCCTCTATGAATTCCTCACCAAGGATATTCATATGAAGTAGCCCTAGGGATTCATATTTGAGGAACGTGAAGTGTGTAAGAGAACTCCATTCATGGACACAAATAGGCTTATAGTAGCCGAAACATCAGATTTAATGAAATCATAAAGGTTGTGATTTCATACAAAATCGTGATTAACCGTGTGAAACTTAGTGTGAGTGGCATTGTGTTCATAATGCTAAATGAAAATATCCTAATCATTTGGAATGCTATAAGGATAATAATAAGTGTTTTATAATCTAGTTCTTCCATGCCTTGGTATGAAAGATCTCAAGATACCTTTTAGATCTTAGTTCTGAAGATGTTCAGAAGCAAAGAGAAGGGGGTGTTGGGACCATCACATTAGTAGTACACCTTGGACATATTACATTTTTTGGAAAAAAATCCCAATAAATGCTTCTTTCACTTAAGATATCATACTAACCTATCTGAAAGGAGAGCAGCTCAAGGAGTTGAGAAATTGTGTGTTAGAGGTGTACAAAACTCAAATTTCTGCTATGCAGTGGGAGTAGTAAACTATTATTAATCCTACTATTGAGATAAAACACTCAATTGCAGTAATAAAAACACCTTCGAGTATGACAAGACTTTAGAGATAGTGATCTCTAAGTCTTATCTTTAAGAACTTAAGACTTTATAGATAGTGATTTAAATGTTCTTAACTACAGATACCTTAGGAGATGGAGATCCACAGGAATGAGGGCATTCTGATATGGTTAATAGAAATTACATACTGGTTATAACATTTATTGAATAGAAGTTCAACGACACTATAAATACTTCAAGTTTGAGTATTGGTTGCATAAGATACAACATTCACATTGGATGCGAGCACTGTTACTAAGACATATGCAAGTATCGAAATAGGACTTGGCATAATCTCCCGAGAACAGAGTAACTAGTCAACTTACCAAGCTATTTTTCTAAATAGCTTATGATTGTCACATGAGTATGAGTTTAAATATTAGCCCATTAATGGCCCTTTGTGAGTGGGATATTGTTGGACATGTAAGCCCGGTACAAGCCATTGTGCAATAAATGTTATTGAAAATATCATCCCTGGTCTTAAATGAAGAATAATTAATTTGCATAGTAGGTCCCTTAGTAGAATTAGGGTTATGTACCATGGCCATCTTAATGATTATACAATGGTTGATTCAATTATTGAATCATAAAGAGTTAGATTGAGGACTCACCAAGCACTGTCAAATGATTATTAAGAGATGATCTCCATCCTGAGTAGGAGATGGCAATCCTTTCTCTTTTGGTTGATATCAGAACGACCTCTTGATGTAGGTCCTCTACATAGGAATAGAGATTCATAGGTATCAGATAAATTAGGTCAAAGAGTTAACTTAACAAGATCGACATAACCAAAACCTATGTCGTATGCTGTCATAATATAGGCACACATTCTCTAACCGGAGATAGATGTTTTATAATATGTATGAGTATGTGCATTTGGAAGACGGATAGATTGATGGCCTAGACTCCCGATCCCGAGCTCATATAGTGCGTGAAGGGGTTAGAAGAAAAGAACAAGGTTGAAGCTTGGATCCTGATTGACTTTGTTGGTGAGCTGTGATGGGAAACCTTCCAGCACGGCTCGGAGAGCACTGAAAATGAATGCGAGGTTCACCACCACGCTCAGATCACCCTTCCGATCAACCCACCTTCGCTTACTACTTTGCAAAGGAATTGCTTCTATGACGATAGATAGGGGTTAGGTTGAACTAATAATATTGAAGCCCCCTGCCCTCCAAACAGTATGGGAGACTTTCATCTCGTCGTCAAAGAAAGACTATATAAAATAACAGGGTGAGTAAGTTGCCACTTTCCCATGGAAGAATAAGTACAGCTTGACCCATTACCCTTCATCTGCCTGCTTAGAATCAAGATACCTCTTGTCTGTCGAATTGCCTAATCGCTCTCCTCCCCGTCACTTCTGTCATTCACTCTTTTCCCCTGACTTATGAGTAATATGATCTATCAAAGGGATCATACATGTTCATTACTGAACCGGAAGACATGAGCTCACTCATGAGATATTGGGAATCAAATTCTGTGTATGATCATCTCGCTTTGGAAGCTTAACTGAATTTTTAGGTTTGATATATATTTTTGGAAAGCATATGATCAATACCTAGGTATGATATATTCTTTTGGAAAGTATATGATCGATACCAACTCCTAATGATGAAATGAGAAACTTAATGATAAAACCCTGAAGGAGACAGTCTAAATGAGATCTAAAACATCTAATTTTATTCTAGGTCTTCCATTATGCAGGATGTATGGGTATTATGAATACTCGAGGAGATGTGATTATAGACGATTATATAACCATGATGCTTCCATTCTAAGGGAGTGATTAAAACGGTTTGGATTTTAGTGACTCATCTCAATAGAATACATCTAATCTTGGTCCAAATGTTGGACATTGTTCTAATAGATTTAGATACGATGAAAACATTAGATTTATGGCTTTTATTTAATCAAATGTCTGTGGAAGGTACCCAAGATCTAAATTTAAATATGATCTCAATATCTAAGTCATTATACATGGAACGTACAATCATGTTGTGCTTCTCTCCAAGTATTCATGGAGAAAGCGCATTATTCTTGAAAGAGTTCAAGGATAATTTAATTGTTGACAATGTTTCCGAGCATTGAGAAATTTTGCTAGTTAAATATTTTTAATTATCATGGATAATATGAATTTAATTATTATTATTTGTCCATATAAGGAGAGTTATCTATGATAATTAAATTTGATTTAATTATCAAATATGTGAATAATATGAATGTGATTCATGCTATTTGGTCACATGAGAAGAGTCATCTTAGATAATTAAATGTGATTTAATTATCAAAGATAATATTAGTGTGGATATCTCTATCCATAATAATCATGGATATCATAAATATGATTTATAATATGTTGGAGAGATTTAATTGTAATTAGAATTACATATTATATGTTGTTGTGAATTGGATTCACATTAAACAATTAATTGTAAATCTAATTTACATATTATGTTGGATATATAAATATGATTCATACTTATTAATGGCATGATTAATGTTTTGATGAATTTAATTTGGAATTATTTTGTGAGATAAATGCAATAATAGTTGTTGCATTTTAATATATATATATATATATACACACTAAATATATATTAAGGTCCCCTCCCTCCCCAACCCCTCCATCCAAACCTCCTCAACCACCCAAGTAGCTAACCACCTCAAACCTCCCCTGCTTCCCATACCCTGCAATCAAAGCATTGCACGTCACTTGAGCTCCTCCATCTCCTCCAATGTACCTCCCCATCCATCACCGTGTTGTATAGAGACAACAAGTGTTGAAGCATATTAAGTCCATTGGGATCCCCATTGCCTTCATCCCCTTGTGGAGATACAACACATTTCTGAATCTCTCCAGCTTTGAGTGCCCATCCATCGCCACGATGTATGTAACCATATTTATCCATGCCCATCTTCCCTAAAACTCCGATGGCGGTGGTTAGCAGCATACTCCACTTAGTGGAGCTGCGCATATATGACATCGTGAAGTATAAGCACTACAAGGCCTTGCAACGATCTCCCTACTCATCGATCTCATGTATCATGAAGCCGTAATGGTCAGTGTCAGAGAGAGCAAGGTCAATCGTGAAGGTTATTGGAAAAAACCTTAAGCGCATCACAGAAGCATGGAGATGACATCATATGTGATTGGGCGAGACTAGTCATACTAGTTGCTTGAGGCAACATAATTTCAAAAAATTTAAACGATGAAACCACATGATCCAAGAACACTTCTTTGATCATTTCATCTAAACCAGAAATGGGTATTAGGATTACTCTTGAAGCATGGTTGTGATCGAGTCTCTAAACAAAGAGACCTCCTGTCTCAAGTCCGATCCAATGGAGGAGACACTTGCAAGAACGTTGATGAGATGCATGCTCCTTACAATCCAAGTTGATGATCCAAGCGGCGAATATCCTGATCTCGTCTCATGAGATCCGACATCTTCTCTACGAGCAAGGTGTACCTAAGGAGACGGAGATCCTCGAGTAATCAATTCAGTTGCACTATAACATCATGATGACTACGAGTTTCTGTAAGTCAATATATGGATGACCACAGTATTGATAGGGGAAAAAGGGAAGGGGGGAGTCTGTGAGAGAGATATGGGGAGAGTTTAGTTCCTCTTGGAATTATGAAGATATAAAAGGAATATACTAATTGGATGTACATGGATATCAACCCATGTGCCCTCTTAATCCAATGGATTATATTAAGAGGTTATTAATCAATGGTCATGATTTACTGCTAAAACTTTGTAGCAATTAATTTAATTAAAATAAATCAATTTTATCCCTTTTATTAGGATATAAAATAATTTATTTTAATTTCAAATATAATAAATAGATAATAAAGGAGGCAACCACCATCCCAAAAAAGGAGTGGTTGTCCCATCTTTGAATTGGTCAAAGTGGACGACCACCTTTGTTGGTGGTTTATGCCCCCATAACTATACTATGGGGAGGGAGGGGATTGTATAATTATGCCCCCATAACTATACTATGGTTTGAAAAAACCATGGTTAAGTTCAACTAATTGATGGCTAATGTAACAGAAATGGAACAACAAGAAGTCAAGGTCACAAGTGATATTCCAAAAAAAAGGAGGGGAATAATTGATATTGCAATATCTCAAAGAGAAACAAGTAATAAAAATCCATTAAGATATATACACACACACACACACACGATATGAGTGATTTTCTTACAAATGATCAATTGTAACTAATAAATTCATTAAAGGAGATCAGATAGGACAAAGAAGGTAGATAAGGATTTGACACCTTCGTGAGATGGTATCTTCCTCTCCAAATCTATGGAGATATATAGACCCATTCACCGTCATGTTCTCCCCAATTGTAACCTCCTATTTTCATTTAATATTTTCATAAATTTTAATATTCATGTTGGATGTTGTATTCATAATTGTATTTCATTCCGATTTTTATTTATCCATTATTATGGAGATTTGTAATGAAATCTTGACCATATTGGTAAATATTTCCAACATCTCCCATTTTAAACATCATTGTCAAGTTATTTTTGCACTCCCACTATTCGGAACAAGTGTTTCACTAAATGGAGAAATAGTATGAGGCTCATTCTTCATTAATACCTCACTTGACTCATATTTTCTTGAGTTCCATTAAGCCAACTATTTGATATAAGTTCCTTCTTGTATTCATTTTGTCATGGAATCTGCAAGCATATCTTGTATAAGTATATATGTTACCATAATTTCTTGCTTTTCCACTATATCTTTTATATAGGGATAGTGGATCTCAATATCTTTCCTCTTGGAACTATTTACCCCACTGTTAATCAAGCTTATATTGCCTCATTATCACATAAAATTTTAATTGGATCTTTTTCCAACTAAGGTTTAAGTTCACTAAGAAATGTCTAATCCAAAATGTATGTATAGAAGTCATACTACATGCAATATGTTCAGATTATTGTGTGTCTTGATACATAACCTTGTTTCTTGCTTCCCCCAAGAAACAGTTGCACCACCTAACATGAATAAATAACTTGATGTAGATTTCATTTCATCTCCATCAACTCCGAAATCTGATGGATTTTGAGAATCCTCAAACGCATCACAGAAGCGTGTTGATCGCATCATATGCGATTGGGGCGACTAGTCGCACTAGTCGCTAGATGCGGCGGAAATTAAAATTTTTAATCAAGTGATGAAACCGTATGATCACGAGAACATTTCTCGGATCTTTTCATCAAACCACAAAGTATAAGAAATACCTCTTGAAGCGTGGTTGTAATCACGAGATCTCTAAAACAAGATATCCTCTTGTCTTAAGTCCGATCCACGAAGAATGCACTTGTGGACGCGATGATGAGACGCGTTCCTCCCGCAATCTTCGATGAAGATCTAAGCAACGAATCCCCTAGTTTCGTCCAACGAAATTCATCATCTTCCTTTAGAGCAAGCATCCCCAAAGAAGAAGGAGATCCTCGAGTCGTCGAAGGCGAAGACGAGAGACTCCCTTTCTCAATACAAGATGGTCGGCCACCTTGAAGGAGATAGAGAGAGAGAGAGTAGGCGAAAATGAGAGAGAGAGAGAGAATAGTAACCTTTTACAAATCTTGATTATGTACCTTTGAAAGGCTAGGTTAGCCCTCCTTATATATTAGTTTGGGATCCAATAGATGTCAATCCATGGGACACAGAGATCCAACGACAAAGTTGATCTATGTATTAATTAACTGCCATGATTGTTGTTGGTTAAAAACAACAACTTTAATTTATATTAAATCAAAATTATGTTGTATTATCATCAACATAATTTAATTTAACATAAATCAATTATTAAGAGATAACAATATAATAAAAAGGGGAGATAACAAATCACTCCCTAAAAATGAGGGGGCGTCACCTTTGACTATGTCATTGGTGACGCCACCTCATTTGGTGGTTTTTATATCCCTTTTATTTTATACTATTATTTCTTAATGAATTTATAATAATCATTATCACAAAATTATTCACCAAATTAATTCCAAATTAATTTGTGAATATTTCAATCATGCCATCGAAAAATATGTGAAACATATTCACAACCCAAACTAATTTGTAAATTACATTTCCAATTAATTAATTAATATGAATCCAATCCACATTATTAATTAACAAATATTATTTACAAAGTTTCTCTCTCCTTGATATATATATATATATATATATATATATATTATAAAGGGTCATATGTGGCTGCCCCCTAGGGGCAGCCAACATGGCTGCCCCCGCCTTATTTGGGCAATTTTTTTATTTTTTTGAAAAATAACACCATGTACATTCATCCCTATATCCCTCTTATATACCATTCGAATTTCGTCAGAAACAGAGACTCCTACGGCCTCCATCCGGACAGTAATTTTTTAACGGTAACAGGATTTTTTTAAATTGATACCATCGAGATGGAGGCCGTAGGAGTCTCTGTTTCTGACGAAATTCGAATGGCATATAGGAGGGATATAGGGGTGAATATACATGGTTTTATTTTTCAAAAAAAATAAAAAAACGCCGAAAAATGGGGCGGGGGCAGCCCCATTTTTTCCTATTATAAATCATATGTATAATATACAAATATTATGGATAGTGATATCCATATTCTATAATCCTTGATAATTAAATCCCATTTAATTATCTTGGATAAACATTCTCACAATATGGATCTCATTCATATTATTATGCTTGATAATTAATTCTCATTTAATCATCAAGTCCTTTATGCTTGGATACATAATTCATCAAATGAATTATTCTTGAACCCATCAAGAATAATGTGCTTTCTCCGTAAGTACTTGGAGATAAGGACAGGGCGATTGTATTGTTCCACGTATAGCGAGTTGGATGTTGAGATCTCATCTCAAATCCAGATCTTACGGACCTCTCATAAATGCTTCATTAAATCAAGACCGCAAATCTAATCTTCTTATTGCATCTGAATCTCATTCAGACCAATGTCCAACATTTGGACCAAAATTAGATTGCTTCTCTACTAGGAGGAGTCACTAAAATCCAGACATGTTTCATCACTCCCTCGAAATGGAAGCGTTATGGTTATACAATCATTTATAATCACATCACCCTCAGGTATTCTCAATACATGTACATCCTACATACTGGAAGACCCATGATCAACCTGAAGATTAAGATCAATTTTACAGTGTCTTCCTCAGGTTTTCATCACAAAGTTTGTCAATCTTGGTCATTGGGAGTTGGTATCGATCATATGCTTTCCCAAAACATATATCATACCTTCAAATTCATGTCATTCTTCCAAAGCACGACGACCATGCATGGAATTTGATCGGTCACAATACCTCATGAGTGAGCTCATATCTTCCGGTTCATAAGTGAACCTGTATGATCCCTTTGAGAGATCGTATTACTCATATGCCCTTATATGCACACCAGATCGTCGGTGTGTAGACCTTGGTTAGGCCATCAACCTATTGATCTGCCAAATGTACATACTCAGACATATAGTAATACATCTGTCTCCGGTCAGAGGATGCGTGCCTATGCTGTGACAGCATTCAACATAGGACTTAGGTTATCTCGATCTGCTAAGTCAACCTATTGACCTAACAAATCTGACACCTCCGAATCACTATTCCCATGCAGAGGACCTGCATCGAGAGGTCGGTCATATATCAGCCTATCTGAGAAAGGATTGCCATCTCCTACACAGGTTGGAGATCATCTCTTAACAATCATTTGACGATGCTTGATGAGTCCTCTATCTAACTCCTTAGATATTCATCCAAACACCAACCTCTATGATTCATTTAATGAATCAATAGCTATATGATCATCAAGATGGCCATGGTACATAACCCTAATTGTACAGAGGGACCTTGTAGTGCATTCATTCAATTTAATTTCAGAAAGGGAGTGAAACATCAATAACTTTTATTGATAAACATATATATATTACAATAACATTTATTATAAGAATGGTTCGCACGGGGCTCACATGTCTAACAATCTCCCACTAGCCCTCAGAACCATTCAGGTACAATCCGTAAACCCATACTCATTACTTGCTGGTCAAAAAACTTCTGTGTCAGAGATTTGGTAAGAGGATCAGCAACGTTGTCGGCAGAGGCCACCTTGGTGATGATGATATAACGATGCTTTTGAATCTCCCGAATGATGTGGTATTTCCTTTCCACGTGCTTGCTCTTTTGATGCCATCTGGGTTCCTTTGCCCGGGCAATGGCTCCCATGTTATCACAGAGTAACGGGATGGGAGCATTTGAGGAAACTACGCCAAGCTCCAAGATGAACTTGCGCTACCACACCACCTCCTTTGCAGCATCCGATGCGGCAATGTATTCGACTTCTGTTGTTGAATCTGCCGTAGTGTCCTGCTTCTTGCTTCTCCAGCTCACAGCACCACCGTTCAACATGAAAACAAACCCTGATGTCGGCTTTCGATCATCAATATCCGACTGGAAGTCTGAATCTGTATATCCCAAGACTTGGAGATCACCATCTCCATAGACCAAGATATAATCTTGCCTCCGTCTTAGATATTTGAATATGTTCTTTACTGCATTCTAGTGTTTCTCTCCATAGCAGGATTGGTAACGACTTACCACTCCCACTACATGGCAGATGTCTGGCCTAGTACACATCATGGCATACATCAAGATTCCTACAACTAATGCGTAGGGGCATCCAGCCATTGCCTTCCTTTCCTCAATACTTTGAGGAGCCATCCCTTTAGACAGATGGATATCATGTCCTAAGGGAAGGAATCCTTTCTTGGAACTATCCATATGTAATCGTTCAAGAATCTTTTTGATGTATCCATGTTGTGATAATTCCAATATTCTCTTTTCTCGGTTTCTGAACAACTTCAGGACTAAGAAGTAAGAGACTTCTCCAAGATCTTTCATCTCGAAGGTATGGGACAACCAAATCTTCACATTGGTCATCATTCCTGTATCATTTCCAATGACAAGGATATCATCTACGTAAAGCACGATGAACACAACGGAGCTCTCACTAAGCTTCTTGTACACACAAGGTTCATCAGGATTCTGCACAAAATCATAACTCTTTATGGTTTCGTCAAATCTAATGTTCCAGCTACGAGAAGCTTGTTTCAGCCCATTGATGGATTTCTTCAGCTTGCATACTTTACCATCCTCAACTATGAAGCCCTGGGGCTGCTCTATATAGATATCCTCCTCGAGGTATCCATTGAGGAAAGATGTCTTGACGTCCATCTGCCAGATGTCGTAGTCAAGAGATGCATCTATAGCTAGCAGTGTCCTGATGGACTTAACCATGGCCACAGGAGAGAACGTCTCATCGTAGTCGATGCCTTCTCTCTGTGTGTAGCCCTTGGCCACGAGTCCTGCCTTGAAAGTCTCTACTTTCCCATAAGGTCCTCTCTTTCTCTTTAAGATACATTTACACCCAATGGGTTTTACCCCTTTAGGTGGTTCCTCTAGGATCCATACACCATTCTTATGCATGGAGTCAATTTCTGACTTCATTACTAGCATCCATCTATCCATGTCATGATCCGCAAGTGCTTCATCAAATGAAAAAGGATCATTGTCAGTCTCACCTGACACATGGAATCCATACCTTTCAGGTGGTGCAACCACCCTCGAACTCCTTTGAAGAGGTATGGGTTTTTCATCTTTATTTATTTCTTCAGTTTCTGGTTAAGGAATCTCAGAATCCTCAAGGGATTCAATGAGTTCCTATACTTCATTTCTATCTTGACCTTTAGGGAAATCATCCTGCAGAAATTTCACATCCCTAGAGATAAAAACATTTTGGGTCTCAGGGTCATAAAGCTGGTATCCAATACCATCTTTAACATACCCAATGAAGTAGCACTCACGAGTGCGAGATTCTAGCTGACTTGCGTCCACGTTCTTCGCATGGACCAAGCATCCCCAAACCCTCAAGTGTTTAACACTAGGCTTGGCACCATACCAGAGCTCGTGAGGAGTCCTAGGTACAAACTTGCTAGGAATCTTGTTCAGGATATATATTGCAGTCTCTACTGCATATCCCCAGAAATTAAGAGGTAAACGTGCTTTGATCATCATTGAACGGACCATGTCCATGATGGTCATGTTGCGTCTTTCAACAACACCATTAAGTTGGGGAGTTCCAGGGGGAGTGAGATTGGAGACAATTCCATTCTCTTTAAGATATTCCTTGAATTCATCTGAGAGGTACTCACCACCGCGGTCAGATCGAATATGTTTGATATTCTTATAGGTTTAGTTCTCAACCAAAGCCTTAAATTCTTTGAACTTTTCAAAGGTTTCAGATTTATGATGTAGCAGGAAGATAAACCCGTACCGCGAATGGTCATCAATAAACGTCAAATAATTTCGATATCCATTTCTAGTCGTGATACTGAAGGGACCACATACATCAGTATGTATTAGGTCAAGAATACCTTCGCATCTCGTAACCTTGTTACGGAAAGGCATCCTGGTCATTTTACCTCGAATGCAATATTCATAGGTAGGTAAAGATTGAACTTGTAGAAAATCTAAACCATCCTTTATCAATCTATTGATCCTATCAACAGATAAATGACCAAGCCTTTGATGCCAAATCATATTCGAATGATGTCCATTCTCCCTGGATCTTTTAGGGTTTTTATTATCAGTCGTAGTGACATTTATGACACATTCATCAATGCACAATTCATAGAGTCCACCAGAAGTCAGAACACCTTCCGCAATAAATTTATCATATTGATTAATGACTAACTTATTACAGAAGAGGAAGGAGTATCCATGTCTAACAAGCTTAGACATAGATATCAAATTCCTCCTGACTTCAGGTACATAAAAGACACTCTTTAAGTATTAGGACTCGACCACTAGATAACGATAGTCTGCACGTCCTGATGGCGACTGCTGCAACACTTGCATCAGATCCCATCTGGATGACTATCTCCCCTTGCTCCAGATTCCTAGTTTCCTGAAACAAATGCAACGAATTGCATACATGAACAGAAGCACCAGAATCTACAATCCAAATTCCTTCTCGTCCAACTAGAAAGCTAGTTTCAATGATGAAAAAAGATTTCATACCTTCTGGGGCTTTACCTTTGTCAGCAGACTTCAGGTAATCTGGGCAGTTACGCCGTCAGTGCCCTAGCTTCTTGTAGTAGTGACATACATCGGACTTTTTCGATGTCATTAGTGTGGAAGCACTTGAAGATGAACCAACTCCTTGATTCTTCTTCTTTCTCTTCTGGGTCGGGCCCTTTCGAGAACCTTGCTTCCGCCTGCGCTTTCCTCTCACTTGTGCAACCATTACACTAGCAGAGGAGCCCTCCTTCCTCATCACGTCTTCTGCAGACTTCAATGCAGCTAACATCCCAGCGTTAGTGAAATCACCTTTGCTCATGTGATAAGATACGACAAAGTTGTTGAAAGACTTAGAGAGCGATAGGAGAATAAAATCAGCCTGCATGTCAGAATCCATATAGGCTCCCAAGATTTCCAACTCAGAGAGGCACCCAAACACTTTGGAGTACATGTTCTCTTACAGAGGTCCCTTCCTGCATCTTGCAGCAAATAAGTTCTTTCAACACGTTGTAACACTGTGTACAGTTTATGTCACCGAAAATATCCTTCAGATTCATCATAATCTCTTGGCAATGTTTCATTTCCACATGTTGCTTCTGAAGCACATTGGACAATGACCCAAAGATATAACACCTTGTCATATTATGGTCTTCATCATATTTCTCATTATATGATTTATCTTCCGCGATCTTGGGGTTTGTTATCTTCTCCTTGGATAGCACAACGAGACATGCTCCGCAGAAAGAACGAGATCCAAATTTTGGATCCAATCCGAATAATTCGGTCCGGTCAACTAGTTGACCTCCAGGAGCCTGCTAAGTGGGTTCATGGACTTCATTTTCTGAAATTAAGAATGAACTATATTAGATTATATAAATGAATTATATATTCAATTTAAGAATTATTTGATTAAGGCATTTTGAATCAAATTCGTCTTGCTATGTCAACTTTGAAAGATTATTCCCTTATTTTTCTTTCAAAGTAAGAGATATACTTACCGTTATATCTCAAGCAAGATCTAGGATCTCCTTTCCTATCTTTGTCACATCCCAATAATATGAGAACTTGTGATTCCGATAAAAAGAATCGGGAACTCATTCCGCCTTGCAAGTCCAACTTGCATTTCCCAATTCGATCTTTTACACCTGGGCCTACCACCTCTAAGATGATGTTGACTCATTGTTAATTGAACCAACCATCACAGGCTTAATACTCACCATATGCAATCCAATATTGCCCAATAATATGAGGACTCGATATTGGGGTCACTACGTATACGGCCTTACTCTTTCGAGAAGCAAAGAATCTGATCCAAATAAATCATATATAGGATCTGCCACTTCGGACAGGCGTCTCCTATAAACAACATCTGGCGACGGAATCCTTTGCCTTGAAGGGAGACCATGGATCTCACTTATGTGATCCTCCACCTTATATTCAAATTGTAATAATTAATTATCGTGAATCATATTCACATAATTAACTCTTCCAAGAAAAATACACATCAATTCATAATAGAGTGTTTATTGGATATAATTAATTTAATCACATTAAATTAATCATCAATCCAATTATCAATCAAAAAACTTGATTATTACTTGAATATTAGGTATAATATCAAAGTACATATTATTCGAATTTTAATAATTAGAAAAATACATTTGACTTCTCCGGCATTATCGAGTCCCTACCCGCTGTCCAGGCCAGTACCGACGAGAGTGGGACGGACCACATACATTGCAACCCGCAACCCCAATGCTCTCCGACTAGGCACCATATCCACCTTAGTAAAGGATAATGCCAGATAGATCATCATGTACTTTGAGATGCTCATCGATTTTTCAACCGAAATTACACCATATAATATACATCAAAACAATTTTGATAATATTATAAGGAGATTGCTAAACAAATCCCCAATCCTACTCAAGCAAGAGGGTTTTCATGTAAGAGTTGTCCTACAACTATTGTAGGATAAACTAAGGTTCTTCATGAAACAAATGTTTGTTGATGATTTCATGTCAAACCAATTAATGATCAAGATCCTTTATCTTATCATCTTTGTTTAGGAAAAATGTCATTCAATGAAATAATTATCTCTTTAAATATTTCACAAATATTTATCACTAATTATTTCAGAAAATAAACTATTAATTTTCATCATCATATTTGAATGACTTATCACAAGGTTTATGATCAAGATTGTCAAATTCCAGCCGTGACCCCCAATCACTAAAATTAATTTATCTTAATCAATTTAAATCCAAAAATTGCAAAATCAGTTTCCTAAGATTGCCAATTTGATTTATGAAAGAACCCAAGTTGTTATTGCACGCATTTCGAGGTACATCAAAACAGTAATTAACTCATTAATCACGTTCATATCTGATGTTCACGCAACAGTTGATACATGTTTATTCAAAGGGCCATATCTTGAGCAAATGAGATCCAAATTACACAAACTCAGATCCTATGGTTTCCTTAATTAATGGAGAACAAAATTCAATTGAAAATTTAGTATTTAAAAAATTTAAACAGTACGGAAAAATTCCAATTAGACAGAGGTGTGAAAATTGAAATGCTAGAAAACTTTCGCGATCTTTTCAAACCCAAGTCATCCTAGGTCTATGGATCGTATCCAAAACCCTTTATCGACCTATGGCTCTGATACCACTTGAAGGATTTTGAGAATTCTCAAACGCATCACGGAAGTGTGTTGATCGCATCATATGCGATCGAGGCGACTAGTCGCACTAGTCGCACTAGTCGCTAGATGCGGCGGAAATTAAAATTTTTAATCAAGTGATGAAACCACATGATCATGAGAACCATTTTCTCGGATCGTTTTATCAAACCACAAAGTATAAGAAATACCTCTTGAAGCGTGGTTGTAATCATGAGATCTCTACAACAAGAGATCCTCCTGTATTAAGTCCAATCCACGAAGAATGCACTTGCGGGCGCGATGATGAGACGCGTTCCTCCCGCAATCCTCGATGAAGATCCAAGCAACGAATCTCCTGATTTCGTCCAACGAAATCCGTCGTCTTCCTTTAGAGCAAGCAGTCCCAAAGAAGAAGGAGATCCTTGAGTCGTCGAAGGCGAAGACGAGAGACTCTCTTTCTCAATACAAGATGGTCGACCACCTTGAGGAGAGGGAGAGAGAGAGTAGGCAAGAATGAGAGAGAGAGAGAGTAGTAGGTAGTAACCTTGTACAACTCTTGATTATGTACCTCTGAAAGGCTAGGTTAACCCTCCTTATATATTAGTTTGGGATCCAATGAATCTCAATCCATGGGACACATAGATCCAACGGCCAAGTTTGATCTATGTATTAATTAACGACCATGATTGTTGTTGGTTAAAAATCAACAACATTAATTTATATTAAATCAAAATTATGTTGTATTATCATCAACATAATTTAATTTAACATAAATCAATTATTAAGAGATAACAATATAATAAAAAGGGGAGATAACAAACCACCCCCTAAAAACGAGGGGGTGTCACCTTTGACTATGTCATTGGTGATGCCACCTCGTTCGGTGGTTTTTATCTCCTTTTTATTTTATTCTATTATTTCTTAATGAATTTATAATAATTATTATCCATAAAATTATTCACCGAATTAATTCCAAATTAATTTGTGAATATTTCAATCATGCCATTGAAAAATATGTGAATCATATTCACAACCCAAACTAATTTGTAAATTACATTTCCAATTAATTAATAATGTGAATCCAATCCACATTATTAATTAACAAATATTATTTACAAAGTTTCTCTCTCCTTGATATATATTATAAATCATATTTATAATATACAAATATTTTGGATAGTGCTATCCATATTCTATAATTCTTGATAATTAAATCCCATTTAATTATCTTAGATAAACATTCTCACAATATGAATCTCATTCATATTATTATGCTTGATAATTAATTCTCATTTAATCATCAAATCCTTCCTGCTTGGATACATAATTCATTAAATGAATTATTCTTGAACCCCTTCAAGAATAATGTGCTTTCTCCATAAATACTTGGAGATAAGGACAGGGCAATTGTATTGTTCTACGTATAGCGACTTGGATGTTGAGATCTCATCTCAAATCCAGATCTTACGGACCACCCACAGATGCTTGATTAAATCAAGACCGCAAATCTAATCTTCTTATTGCATCTAAATCTCATTCAGACCAATGTCCAACATTTGGACCAAGATTAGATTGTTTCTCTATTTAGAGGAGTCACTAAAATCCAGACCTATTTTATCACTCCCTCGGAATGGAAGCGTCATGGTTATACAATCGTTTATGATTACATCACCTTCAGGTATTCCCAATACATGTACATCCTGCAAACTGGAAGACCCATGATCAACCTGAAGATTAAGATCAAATTTACAATGTCTTCTTCAGGTTTTGATCACCAAGTTTCTCAATCTTGGTCATTGGGAGTTGGTATCGATCATATGCTTTCCCAAAGCATATATCATACCTTCAATTTCATGTCATGCTTCCAAAGCACGATGATCATTTATGGAATTTGATCGGTCCCAATACCTCATGAGTGAGCTCATGTCTTCCGGTTCATAAGTGAACCTGTATGATCCCTTTGAGAGATCGTATTACTCATATGCCCTTATATGCACAACAGCTCGCCGATGTGTAGACCTTGGTTAGGACATCAACCTATTGGTCTACCAAATATACATACTCAGACATATAGTAATACATCTGTCTCCGGTCAGAGGATACGTGCCTATGCTGTGATAGCATTCAACATAGGACTTAGGTTATCTCGATCTCGCTATGTCAACCTATTGACCTAACTAATCTGACACCTCCGAATCACTATTCCCATGCAGAGGACCTGCATCAAGAGGTCGGTCAGATTTCAGCCTATGTGAGAAAGGAATTGCCATCTCCTATTCAGGCTGGAGATCATCTCTTAGCAATCATTTGACGGTGCTTGATGAGTCCTCTATCTAACTCTTTAGATATTCATCCAACACCAGCCTCTATGATTCATTTAATGAATCAACAGTTATATGATCATCAATATGGCCATGGTACATAACCCTAATTGTACGGAGGGACGTTATAGTGCATTCATTCATTTAATTTCAGAAAGGGAGTGAAACATCAATAACTTTTATTGATAAACATATATATATATATTACAATAACATTTATTGTAAGAGTGGTTCGCCCGGGGCTCACATGTCCAACAAAATATGCACTGGAGTATGCATCCACTTCTAGTGGTTTTACTTGATAGACAATTTGAGGCAAGTAGTACCTTTTAGATACCTTAATATTCTTTTTACGACTTCCCTATACTCTTCTCCAAGGTTTCTTTGGTATCTGCTCACTAAAATGGATGGAAAAGCTAAGTCTAGTCTGGTACATAACATTGTATACATCAAACTTTCCACCTCTTGAGCATATGGGTCAATGATTTTTATATTTGGGGCATTGATTTTTACAGTAATTGTTTTCTCATAACCATTGGTATGTTTCTTCCCCTGAGTCCTTCATCTCAAACCCAATATTTAGTTTATGCTTTACATCAATAAATATATCTATGTCATTTTTGACGAGCAAATATTATCGGCATATAATGATAAATTTATGAACTTGCTCACACTATTCATGTTATATACACAATTATCCAATTTACTTACCATGAATCCGAATTGGATAATTTTGTTTTATGAAATTTGAGATACCATAGTATTGATGATTGTTTGAAACCATACAAAGACTTCTTTAACTTATACACTTATTCTCTTATCCTTCTGCTTGAAATCCATCAGGTCGACGCATGCATATTACTTCACTCAATTCTCCATTAAGAAAAGCTGTCTTCACATCAATTTAGAATAAATCCAAATCCATATATGTGACTAGTGCCAAAATCATGTCCATATTAATACAATTTGGATATTGGAGAATAGGTAGACTTCTGTGTATAAGAGCAACTAATCTTGCTTTAAACGTATCAATAATATCACCAATTCGGAACTTTTTCTTAAACACTCATTTACATACAATGTATTTCCTATCTTTTGTCAAGTCACATAATTCCAAACACCATTCTTTTAATCATCAAATTCATCCCTCATGACGGGCGTCCATGATTCTGACTCGGGCAAAGGCATTACTTCATCAAAGGATATTGGATCTGTATAATCCATAATATCCTCATTAATGAGGAGACATGAAACCTCGCAGGATTACAAATAATATTTACTCACCCACGAAAGTTGCATTGTGGGTCTTATGCTGTTAGATAAATTAGTGGATTGATTAGGCTTTATTATCTCTTCCAACGGTTGAAGATCATTCATAGGTTCTACTTCCATCTCTACCTCTAGGTGGACCATTCTATCCCGTCTATTTTTGTCTATTTCTAAGTCCATCTTGCCATCATAAAAAAGAGTAGATGTTCTAATTCATCTATTTTGTCCTTCTTTTCATCACGATTTTCTAGAAAAGTAGCATCACGACTTTCTATTAGATCTTTTCTATATAGAAGAACCTGTAACCTTTGGATTTTTCTAAGTAGCATAATCTGCATTTTATTTTCTTAAAATCAAGCATTTCTCTAAGTTGATTTGGCACCATAATAAGTGGGAGATGATTTAGTTCTTGCTTTCTACTAGGATATATTACATAAGGCGTAGAGTGCATTGATTAAGTAGTGATTCTATTCAGTGTATAATTAGCAGTCAATACCGCTTCTCCCAAAATTTCGTGGAGAGATCAGAATGAGATAGCATACATCTCACTGCATATATAAGAGTTCGACTCTTTATCTCAGCCACTCCATTTTGTTGTGAATTATATATCGTTATAGTTTGCCTACATATGCCCGTTTGAGTGCAATAATCATAGAACTCCTTTGAATTATATCCCCACCCCTATCAGTCCTTAACGCCTTAATCGATCTACCCAACTTTTTCTTGACTTCTATTTTATATCTTTTAAAGCTTTCAAAGGTGTCAAGCTTTCTTTCCAAGAGATAAACATATTAGTACTTGGAATAATCGTTAGTGAGTGTTATAAACTATTCTTTTTTCCCATGTGTACATATAAGTAAGGGACCACAAATATCTGAATGAACTAGTTCTAATAATTTTCTTGACCTTTGACCTTCAGAATATGATTTTCTAATCATCTTTCTAGTCAAGCAATATTCCCATGGCAATGTTCTTGCACGGCAATGTTCTTGCACATGTTTTATATTAGATACCAAGTTCATTTTTATTATTTGATCCATTTTTTAGTTCACCGGATATCCTAATCACATATGTCAAAGAGCATAATCAGATAGATGACACCTAATATAATTCAAACTAAAATTCATTGATTCATTAAAGGTGACAACAAGATGATAGAAAAGATCGTGCTCAGATACAACTATGTCAAAGACTTTGCGATCTCAACCAATGGAAACATGATTATAATAGAACCTGACTTTGAAAATTTTCTTCATAAGGAGGGGTACAGAGATAAGACTCTGACGAATCATTGGAGTGTAGGGAACTTCCTACATGACCATGACACTTCCTCTAAGATCTAACCTAGATGATCCAATACCTTCTACATCGAGGTAAGTGGTGTTCACCATGTATATCCTTTGTTCATCCTTCTTTAATTCCTTGAAGTCCACTAGTCTCCTCTTTTTTATTTTTGCAATGTGGTGGGATGCACCAGAGCCGATCCATCACCCATCGCACTCAATTGTGGCTGAGTTACATTCAACCATTGTAGTGAATTGTAGCTTGTTTGGGCTTTTTCTTTCTCAAATTTTTGACTACTATCTTTTTCCCTGTAGATACTTGACCTTAAAATGACCAAACTTCTTGTAGTTGTAACAAGCTCCACGTGGTGTTTTTCCACCCCTTTCCTTGAAATGAGCTTTGGAGGGTCCTGGGTTCTTGTGATGATATACTGCATGCACTTCTTCTTGTTCAGATTCATACACTTCTATTTTCTTCTTATCGGTAGCCAAGTCTTGTTTGATGGCCAACTGAGTTGGTAAGTCAGTAACCGACTTAATGGTCCCATTAATTCGCAATGTAGTGGAAGCCATAACAAGAAATGGTAGCAAGTTGATAGTTGCCACATGCATCTTTTCTGGGATATCAATTTGTGTCGGCTAGGTCCATAGCCATGACAATTATTTTATTATTGTGTTCTACTACATTGTCAGATTCCTTCATAAATGTTTTAATCAATATGATTAGATTTCCAAAATATATTTAACTTAGTTTAAAAATATCAATGTAATGCATAGAGATTTTATGAAATAAGAGAATGGATAAAGAAATATGATCGTTTCTCATTTCTAGAATACGAATATATAGTAATTATATACATACATATATATATGGGTAAAATGGAGATGTCCCTTGGGACCTAACTTTATTGCCTTTGCCTCATTTTCCACATATTTTTCATTTTTTATTTTGAAAAATGTCTCTGCAAATGTTCATTATTATATCCTTATATTATGTCATTCAAGTTTCATGTGAAACAAACTTCGACGACCTCCATCCAGACAAGGTTGATTTCAACAATTCTGCGACCGCTAAAAATGATAGTTTAGATGGAGGTCATAGGAGTTTCTGTATCTCACGAAACTTGAATGACATATTATTGGGACATAGTGATAAATTTTCACGGATTCATTTTTCAAAAAAAATAAAAAAAATATGAGGAAAATGGGGTGGAGGCGCCAAGTTAGCCCCTCCCATGGGACAGCCTCATTTTTCCTTATATCCAATGTATTTTAAAAATTTTTATTTTATATATTTAATAATAAATATTAACACAACATGTATAGTATAGAAAAATTATGGAAATATTATTATATTAGATAAAAATGTCAATTTAAATTTAGATTTTATATTTTAGAAAATATTTTTTTTACAATGTGCAATTTATTTTTTACAAAATTGTTATAGAGTTTTACTAAATTGACAGCGGCTTTTACAATCTCGGAAAAAACTCACCACATTTGAAAGATATGAAGAAGGTCAATTTCAGCAATTCTGAGACCGTTAAAATTTGACAGTCTTGATGGAGGGGATAGAAGTCCTGAATTAAGTCGAATTTTTAATGACACCATGGTGGCATATTGTGATCTAAATTCCAATAAATTTCATTTTGAAAAAACTAAAAAAATACAGAGGAAAACGTGTGGGAGCATGTAAGTTAACTACACCCAGGGATTATACCCCTTTTCTCCATATATATATATATATATATATATATATATATATATCTGTGTGTGTGGGTGGGTGGGTGTGCGTGGGTGCGTGGGTGCGTGCGTGCGTGCGTGCGTGCGTGCATGCGTGCGTGTGTGGGTGTGTGTGTGGGTGGGTGGGTATGTGTGTGGGTGTGTGTGGGTGGGTGGGTGCGTGCGTGCGTGAATATATATATATATATATATATATATATATATATATATATATATATATATATATATATATATAATTCCACGATAAGTAAAATACTTGTAAGTATCATAATATCGAGGATTATGTTCTATTTTACATCATATTTGGTTTTTCATCCTCACATCTGATCGATCCACAGTTATTGTCACTAAACAACTAAATATACTTTAAAATCCAATCCTATCATTTGAATTCATATAATGCATATGAAAAAATACTCTTCTCTGTCTCCCTCTCTCCACGTCCCTTTCTATCTTTCTTTTCATAATATATTTACAGATTTAGTAGATATGCCACCGACACTTAATTATTGCAATCAAATAAGTAATTTTAAGATATCGAGATCAAATACGAACGATTCTGATACAAAATTAATCTTATATCAAAATTGTATTAAATGAATGGCGTTAAGCGTAAAAAAATGCATATTACTACTGAAAATAAAGAAGTTGATCAAAATAGTTTTCTCACTACGTACAGAGTAGAAGAATTGATAAAATTAGAATTTCAAATTTAATTTAGGATAAATTACAATTTGGATCCCCATCTATGAGTCAAATCTCAGAATGGGTCCAAAACTTTAAATTGTAACGATTCGGGTCCCAGGACCATTTAGGAAATGGAAATTTTGGGGTTCATGACGAATATGCCCTTGTTGGGAAGAGAATGGGGGTTGAGTTCCAACTTTCAAACAAGGGCATACTCGTTATTAGCCCCAAAAAGTTCCTTACATTAATGGCCATGGGACCCAAATCGTTACAATTAAAGATCGGGACCCATTCTGGGATCGGACCCATAGATGAGGACCCAAATTGTAATTTACCCTTTATTTAATAGAAATCAAAGCGTTTGTTACAAATGGTACGCATGCGTAATATTATGGTAAATTGATTTTATCACAAGTACTCCTCCGAGATATTGCAATATCAATTATGTCTCTTCCTTTTGGTAAATTGATTTTATCCCTGACTTCTTCCACAACTATCACATGTACCCTTCCGCGAGTTAGGTCGTGAATGAATTGAACTAAATCATTTTCACACCAGATATAAGTTAAGATGGCCATAGGTGTCCAAACCTGTCTCCTCTAATTTTAGTCCCTCTCCTCTTTGCTTCGTTGCGGCAAGGGATGATGTGGTTGTGGCTCTGTTGTCATCGAGGCACAGGGAGGAAGGCTCTAGCTCCAAATGGTGTGACTTCGAAAGTGCTTAGAGAAACTCGAGGGAGATACAGTGGTTTTCTTCAAAAAAAAAAAGTTGTGAATCCCTACAGGGATGGTGGTCTATACAGAGAAGCTCAAAGAGGAAGGGGGCATGGGGTTTTATTGTGGTTCTATATGCCTAGAGTCAGAGAATAAGGCAGAGGATGCAGATGCTCCAGTTCTCCTAAATGGACTACAAACGGCCGATGACATAGTGGAGCCTCAAGCTCCTTCTATAGAGTTCCAACTCCAACAGATATTACATGGTTCTGTAAGGGAAAACCTACAACAAGACCCTAGCTCGGACACTTTCACTCAAATTTGGAATTACAATCAAGGCTATAAGTGTGCAAATGCGGGAGGAGCTTTGTGTCGTATGGGTTGTTTGCCAATGATTGTTGGACTTGCAGAGGCATGTGCATAGAGTCTCATGCATTGGCATGTCCCTCATCTACAGCATCAAGGAGGCATTCAAGTAGAGGGAGAAGCGGAGGAGCTTGATCAATGACAAAGTGGATGAGCAAGCGATGTTCGAGGTCAAAGAGCAACGGGTCGAGCTCATGGGAAGACAGAGCTAGAACAACGGAAGGGGGGAGGGGCGCTATGGGTGGTGGGGCGAAGGAAGAGGTTAAAAGGAAGAAGCATCATAACTGATATAACAATATCTCATAGGACAAGTAATAAAACCCCTATGTTATCCTACAATATCTTTGCAAAGGTACTTTTTGTTCTTGATATCATCGGACAATCAGTAAAATTCCATAAACTAAATCAATACAAGGTAAACGATTTTTGACATATTTTTATCAACATATATCTAATTGATGATGATTAAGTGGCTAAATATATGTAGTTCTATATAGGTTAATATCGTTGCAGAAAATTTATTTATATTAATTTATCAACAAAGCTTCTAACGGTTGTAAGGTGATCGAATTACAATTCTATCAAATATAATGTTTATCCTCCGATTTAGATGATTTAATATGTTCCAAACATCGTAGTGAGGTAGAGGATATTAAAAAAGATACGCCGTGGAGCGCGGGTCACCAGCTATTACATGTTATGATATGGTACAAAACCATAACAAGCCAATTGCATGGCATGCGCTGCCCACTTTATTGGAAATGATTTGACTAGCAAACTTAAAGAATGTCTGACTCCGATTGTGTCTATTTTGCTGAGCAAATAAAACGATCACAAGAACGAAGCCCAAAAAGTGGTTTTTTACGGTTGATAGATGACAAACAGGGTGTCCCTCGCTTTACGAAAGAAACTTCGTCGGACTGAAACATAAAGAAGTATTTACATGAAAATTAATATTCCATCATGTCGATAATTCACGTTTGATTGCCCACAGACGACCTCATGAAATTGAATGGACAAGCAAGTAGCTGGATTCTATTAGAATTCATTATGTCGAAGATGGATAAATAAGTGCTCCAGAAGTTGCAGCGGGACGTAGAAGAACACTTGACATAATCAAACTGAGAAGTGTATTGACAAGATGGCTTCAATGGCCTAGTAATGTAACCTCTCATCCCTTACGAAGTTAAGGGACTCGAGACCTTTGAGGGCAGCTTCATAATTCTTTGTATTGGAATGCCTTCCAGAAGAAGAGAGTTTGGTCTCATTGGAACCTATCGGAGGGCTTCTCTGCACAACTAAAACATTACGCGAACCTCCAGGACTCCCATCAGTGGCACGGTGACGGGAGGAGTCAGCTTCAGTCCCGAAAACTGCATCACGGCTGCTAGAAACAGCAGCTCGCCTTGAGGAACCACTTGAACGGCCCAAAAAAGTAGAACTGGATAACTACATCGAAAAAGTGCACTTGAGGTCAGTTGCACCAAAAATATGCAAGGCAATGATACTTCAGACATTGACGGACAAGAAACAGTGTCCACTAGATGGTAAGGAGGTTGAGCTTGATCGCCCATCCCACAAAAATCAAAGTACAAAATCTTGTAACTTCCACTTTAAAAAACGACTGGATGTTGCAAAACTGAACACTAACAAATGTAAACTGCATATCGTCAACATCTTCCTTTTTCCAAGTGCTGATTACAACTGAATAAAATGCTTAGCTTGGCTGACTATCCCGACCAAGTAATATCCAAATCAGCGTGATGTACAAATAAATAATCAGGTTCAAATGGATCTAATTTATTGGCCATAACAATTGGGAGCATAGGAGTTGGATCACAAAATCAACACATTGCACACATTTTAGTTAAAAGATTCTGAAGGATGAGCATCTAAGAGCTCTTCGTTTCATGAACAGTCATTTAGCCAGCATATAATTAAACAAGTGGTTTTGCCTTGAACAATTTGCAGTTTAGTTTTGAAATTGATGCTGATTTCCCAAAAAGCAGCTGTAGAAGTTTTGGAGTGGTGCATGTCATGCTGGAAAGAACATGATCATCACAATTAGAAAGCAATACCTTATAGCTCCTGCATCAAGGGATATTCAGCAAAGGGCCATCAGGACCCTGTCATGTGCATCTCAGGTGGAGTGGGGGATACAAGCAACTCACATGTCATTACGTGCAATGAGGTGGGGGGATCCTTCCTCAGCATGCTCCATGGGACAGCAACTCCAGAACCCATAGGGGCAGGGATGTTAACGGACTCAACAGAGGTCACGGGACAGAGGTGAATGCAGGGTTTTAAATATCGTTTGCCGATATATAGGTATCGAGAAGTTAGGGTGTTCGATATTGCATAGTAAATCGTTTTACCGTATATCAGACGATATCGGCCAAAATGTCGACGATATACCAGTGAAATGTCACGTATCAGTCGAAATTGGTAGTATTCAGTACAATTTTTTCCCAGATATCGGTTGATATCAACCGATACGACCGATATTAGACTCCTATTTTGCTTGATATCACTTCTTTTCCTTTTAATGGTCGATTTATTTGAGATTTTGCTTAGGTAGGAATTCTTAGAATTAAAAAATACATAATATAATTTGTTTTGCGAGACTAGGGATGTCAGGGGGTCAGGTTTGGGGCGGGTATCAATATTCCCAAATCTGTACACATTTATAAAATCAATACTTATATCGACCCATTTATTAAACTAGTAATTTCTAGCGGGTACCCATATACCCGACGGATACCCGTGTACCCAACGGGTACCCACATATTCAAAATGAAAAAAATTAAGCTATTATTAAATGTGCATAATAATGTCAAACAGATTAAATAGAGGAAGATCATGTAAAATGGTGGTAGACAAAGACGTGTAAATTGCAGGGAATGTTTATTAAATGTACATATTCAAAGACGTGTCAAGGTTTATATATATTTAGGTGTTAACTTTTTTTGTTTAGTAAGTTTTACTTATTGAAGATACAGAAAGATAGATGAATATGAATAGGGTATGGTGCGACAAGGGGGTGCATATGCCGATTCTTCAACTTGGAGAGCTTCACCCCTTTTTTGGTTTTAGCAATAGAGATGAAGACAACTATATATAGAATAAAGGAATGTCTACAAAAATATATGTTATGATGCTCAATAGCTTGGCGTTTGATATCTGATATAGCTCACATTTTTTATATATAATATGCGATTTGGTGTAAAGTAAACGTGCTAAATACAACTTCTTGATGTCCCTAAGTTGTTATTGTTTAAATTTCATCGTTTTCTTCCTAATATCTCTCAGCATTCAACAACCAACTCAACTGTCAACAATCAGCATTGACATCAGTGATATGAGTGATATGATGGGTATTAATGTGCTAAAGACACTTCATTCTTGCGTATAAATGTGCATATGTATGTTATCTATTGTTTTGAAAACTGATTTTTTTGAGACATTTCTGATATTTCCACCGATATCGTCGATATATCCCGTTATATCCCCGATATATCCTTTTCCGGACAGACGATACAATGTCAATATCGATACCTCAAACCTTGGGTGAATGCACCATTAACCATGTATAGGTGGCATGTCATGAGGCTTAAACCAGCTTTCATTTTAAGGTATCAGAGGTTCGCCACTACTGTTGACACTAAGCTTCGGAAGATGCCTGATGGGGTTTGCTGTTGATATTGTCTCCCAAACAGCAACGGGTGTGGCTTGCTTTGGAGGTAGAGTTGAAGAGCAGCGGGATAGTCTAGGATGAGTAAAAGAAAGGCAGAAGCCCCAAAAGGGTGCAGAGTCGAAAGTATATGTTTCGGTAGAGACCAGCAGTTAGTCCCTTCGGGTTTTCATGAGGGAAAAAGTGCGTTATTCAGGCTTCAGGCGAAGCTTCATGTTACCATGCACGATGTAGCTACAGCAAAGATGGGTATATAATGAGATCAAAGTTCTGTCAGTGACGAAATGTGTCCTTCAGGAAGGGCACATCAAGGGCCGTAAAATGTCCATGCAGTTCTATGATGAGAAGTGAAGAATCCCCACTGATTGTGAGTTCACAAACACCAAAAACGGATGATTTTGTTCAAAGATTGGAAGACAATTCTTCCCCACGAATACATTTTCCCAAAAAAAGTCAAATCTGCATCTAAAAACAGGTGAAGATTGGTGCAGAGATCTGCGGACTGAAGGCAGAGAAAGCTGCAGAAGCTTGGAGGTTGTGTCGAGGCAGTGAGGCTGCAGTTGGGCACAGAGGTACTCTTCGATTTCCCTGTTTTTTCCTCCCCGAGCCTCGCTGTCGTGTTATGGCGAAGGGTAAACAGAGAAAAGCCTTTGCCTTCTCTAGTATGGCTTGCTTAAAGCGATGGATGAGTGTCACCATGGTTTTAAAAAAACGTGAGGCGGATCGAGGCGGTTTTCCCTTGACGAGGCGAGGCGTAAGCCTCGAGGCGGTTGAGGCGTAAGCCTCGATCTATATAGGAAAATATACATAAAATATAATTAAGCATAATTATATATTTATAAAATCATAAATTTAGATATTCCCAACATATTCACCATATATGCTATGAGAATGAGAATATATAATATTCTTTGCATGATTTACTTTGAATCTTAATTCATATTATCATCCATATAAAATGCAAAGCTTATTATGGCCTCCATTAATGTTGGTGGGTGAAGTTCTTGTCGATATGTAACACTTCCCTTTATGTATATGGATGAAGCAAACTTATGTGACTAACATATATTATTAATATACACAATATATAATACGTCTATGTTGTGTTATATGTGTTATATGACTAGCTAACAATTAATACAATAGATAATGTATATTTTTAAATACAAAATATATATATATATGACAATATAACAAACCAAGTTGTTAACAATTAATATTATACTTAAGATATCATAAAAATTAATATAAAAATATAAAAATATAGGGTACCAAACCTATGCAGCCCGAGGCAGCGCCTCAAGATCGCCTCACCGCCTCGACGCCTCGAGGCGCACGCCTCACATGGGCAGCTTGAGGCGGGCGCCTCGAGGCGGTTTTCTCAGAAAACCGCCTAGAGGCGTATGCCTCAGCGCCTCGAGGCGCATTTTTTAAAACCATGAGTGTCACTATCTCCAGAGGACACTGGTAAGATTGTCTTACAAAGAGAAATCCATCTCCCATGCTAAAAGCTCCTTCCAAACCGTGATTGGTAGTGTGTCGGAGATTAATACTGATTCTGCTCGTGGAGTTTATCCTCCAATATTGATTTTCCTTTTCTAAAGGAGGATGAGACGGATGTATAGAAGATTATTCAATACCATTCCCTGGAGGGACAAATCATTTTCTTAGGTGTCAATTTACCTTCCTTGATAACGTTTGGTCAGAAATAGGGGTATATCCCTTAAGTGAAGATTGCCCTTTGACGGATTCTAAGAAGGATTACACTCTCTCGAATCCTTTCAGCTCACGTATGGCAACTTACAAACCCCTTCCACCGCCAAGGATACATGATAAAGCAACCGGTCGATTGAAGGCCTCTAAGCAGGCCAAGGCTCCCACCTCAATCCCAACCTCTTGATGTTTTTAACAAATATTGGATCGTATCTTGTTGAGTTTTAATATCGAAAGCTTCAAGGTCGGAAGTGTTTGCAGTCTTTGCACATAGTTCTTATAACACTTGACCGCATGCCTCGGAAACCTGAAGCATCCAGATAAAGACAAAAAATGCTCCAGATACATATCTTCCTCAGAAAGTTTAACATCGTAAACCTGAACCATCCACGTTTCAATATTCAAAAGGTGGTTTGCTTTAGTATGAGGTCATGGAGGTCATATAAGAAGAATATTGGTGGCTTCTTAATCCCCATCAATCTGGAAATCATCCATGATGCAGCACGAAATTAATAAATAGGGCTTAATTTATGCATGTTTATTAGAGAACAATTTTAGTTACGATTACTCCAATCCTTCAATTTTAATTTAAATAAAAGAGTTCGCGTGTGATCTCATTTAGTATTCAAATTAGGTGCAGTTAAAGTTAATTAGGGTAACTTAGAGTCAAATTTGAATTTTAAATTTTAAATTTCTTTCTAATTCTGCGGGTGGTAGTCTATTATTTTTAAACAGTTAGTTCAATTTGTAATTAAAATTGAGATTCTATCTTTCTTCTCCCTCCATGCGATCTTTGTGCTCCTTCTATCCTCGAATCTCGTGCAACCGGCGCGCTTTCTTTTCTCCTTCCCTCCAGTTTCTTCCACCAAATAATTTTCCTACCGTTAAATTATTTGCAAATTTTAATGTCCATCAATTGGTATCAAAGCATGGTCTACAGATCGTCCTCACGATCTGACGATCCGTCAAGACGTTTATACAGGCATGCGACGAAAGACTATCATCTGTCGGAACGTAAACAGCGAGCCAACGAAGCCTATAATAAGGATATGATGGGCATATTGGTCGACTTCCAATTAAAACTATGGGGTTTGGTTGCTAACTTTGAGATCTTGAGCGCTACCGAAATCACTGCCAAAAAGGTCGTTGAAACACCACCTCGTGCCCTCGAAGCTTCCGTCCAAGTTCTAGATGAAGAAAGCCAAGAAAAAACATCGTCTTCAACAATATGCTCGTTGTCTAGCCCATTTCAGAAGAAAAATGCCGTAATCGACGACCTTCACAATGTCCAACCCGTTTCAGACTCGCAGTCAATGGAGAAATCGACTCCAATAACCAGGTTGGCCACCTCGCAGGCCCTCCTCGCCATTCTCGCACCTCATGAGGCGCACCCCTCAACCCCAGCACTCCCTTTCGTTGTTCCCGCATCTCCAGCAACCCCCCTAGCCCCGTTGCAGTCCCCTATCCCCACAGAAGCGACCCCACCACCTCCCCCGCAATCCCAGCCTCACTGCCACACACCCCGCACCCCTACCCCCTCCATGAGTCGACACATGTCCTCAGCTCGCCATCCCCTCACCAACACTCCCTTATGCAACTCCCACACCATCGGCCCTCCTATTCCATACCTCCAACGCCCCCGACACCCCCATCCCCCCCTCGTTATTCCAGGAGGCACCTTCTCCCTCCTGCAACTCCACCTTCCCTCGCCTCCCCTCCACCTCGATCCCGCATCGCCGACATCCTTTCCTCCCATTTCCCCCCTCCCGCCAACTTTGGTCCGCTTTCCAACAGCCCTACAATTTCTGCCCCAGCCCTACCACCACACCACTAAACCACGGCCTCCTCTCCCATGTCCCACCACCCATGGGGGTTGGAGAGAAAGCAAGGGAGACTGAGAAGACAAGTTTTAAACTTTGGTATTCAAGTAAAGATAACGGAAGAAACGGTGTTGGAGTGGTTGTTCATAAAGATTTGAAGGATTGTGTGGTTGAGGTGAAAAGATTCGGGGATGAATTATTTTGCTAAAATTGGTGCTTGAAGAAGAAATTCTGAATATCATCTCAGTTTATGCACCGCAAATTGGTTTAGATGAAAGGACTAAACAAGTTTTTTGGGAGGATTTGGATAAGAGTCTATAAGGAATCCCACAAAAAGAGATGATTTGCATCGGTGGAGATCTTAATGGACATGTGGGAAAAGATGCTTCAGGGTATGCTAGTGTTCATGGAGGACATGGTTTTGGAGATAGAAATGAAGAGGGAAAATCCATCCTGGATTTTGTAACGGCGTATGATCTTTTCATAGCAAACACTCTCTTCGAGAAGAGGGAGGAACATTTAATTACTTATAAGAGTGGGCCAACTAGAACACAGATAGATTACTTTCCGTTGAAGAGAAGAGATCAGTTGTGTTGTAAAGACTGCAAAGTAATCCCATGAGAGAGTTTGACAACCCAGCATCGCTTATTAGTCTTGGATGTACAAATGAAAGGGCCGGTAAAGAAAAGGAGGGTTTCTAAGATAACTTGAACTAGATGGTGGAATCTTCTACTGAAGCAAGCAAGCTTCAGGGAGAAGGTTTTAGAAGACTTATCTTGGGATTGTAGCGGTAGTGCAAATGAGATGTGAAAAGGCAGTAGCATCTTGTATCCGAAAGGTAGCCAAAGAGATGCTAGGCGAGTCAAAGGGAAGAGCTCCAGGTCAAAAGGAGGCTTGGTGATGGAGTGAAGGGGTGCAAGAGAAGCTAAAAATAAAAAGAGCTTGCTTTAAAGCTATGTCTAAGGATAGAACAAAGGAAACTGTCACAAACTACAAAATAGCGAAGAAGGAAGCAAAGAAGGCTGTAAACGAAGCTAAGGCAAAAGCTTATGAAGTTTTGTATAGAAATCTCGACTCTAAGGAGGGACGGAAGGACATATTCAGGTTAGCCAAAGCAAGAGAAAGAAAAACCAAAGACCTTTCTCAAGTGAGATGCATTAAGGACGAAGAAGGTCGTGTGCTTGTTACTCCGAAGGATATAAAGACTAGATGGGAGCAATACTTCCATAAACTTTTCAATGGGGAAGGAAATAGAGAGATCGATTTAGGTGATCTAGCTAGTAGTGAAAGTTACTCGAATCGTGCAAGCTATAGACAGATGCAAAGAAAGGAAGTAGAGGAGGCTTTGAAGGTTAGGAGACCCAGGAAAGGTGTAGGACCGGACGACATCCCAGTAGAAGTATGGAGAGTTTTAGGTGAGCGTGGTTTAACTTGGCTTACGAATCTATTCAATGTTATTTAGCGAAGCAAGAAAATGCCTGAAGATTGGAGGGGGAGTATCGTGGTGCCTCTTATAAGAATAAAGGAGACATTCAAAATTGTTCAAATTATAGAGGTACCAAGATGATGAGTCACACTATGAAAATTTGGGAACGTGTGATCGAAAGAAGGTTCAGGCAAGTTTCCAACATAAAAGAAAACCAATTCGGATTCATGTCAGGTCGCTCAACGATTGAAGCCATCCATTTACTGAGGAGAACAATGGAAATTTATAGAGCTAAAAGGAAGAACCTCCATATGATCTTTATTGATTTGGAGAAGGCTTATGAATCTGTCCCACGAGAGATATCGTGGAGAGTTTTGGAGAAGAGACAAGTACATGTCCTATACATTAACCTCATAAAGGACATGTATGATAATGCTTTATTTTGTGTAAGGACCCCTTCTGGGAAGACTGGATATTTTGACATCAACATTGGTTTACATCAAGGTTCTGCTTTGAGTCCATTTCTTTTTACATTGATTATGGACGAGTTGACAAGTCACATACAGGATGAGTTACCTTGGTGTATATTATTTGTTGATGATATTGTGTTATTTGACGAGCCTAGAGATGGAGTAAATGAGACTAAAGGTAGGTCGTATAAGTAGAGTTAAGACATAATATATGGAGTGCACCTTTGATGGAAACAATGGTGAAAGAATCGAGGTGAAGATTGGTGACGATAACATTCAGAAGAGAGATTCCTTAAGATATCTGGGATCTATTCTGCAACATGATAGGGAAATTGATGAAGATGTTACTAATAAAACAAATGCAGGCTGGCTAAAGTGGAGAGGAGTCTATGTTGTTCTCTATGATAAGAAAATTCCTTTAAAAATTAAAGGAAAGTTTTACAAAGCAGTCGTGAGACCTGCCATGCTTTACAGATCTGAATGTTGGCATGTGAACCACAGACATGTGCAGAGAATGAATGTAGCAGAAATGAAAATACTAAGGTGAATGTGTGGACACACACGTAAAGATCGGATTCGGAATGATGCAGTCAGAAAAAAAAGTTGGTGTAGCTCCGATCGAGGATAAGATGCGAGAAAATCGCTCAAGATGGTTTGGACATTTGCAAAGATCAGCTGACGCACCAGTTAGGAGATGCGAGTGTTGGGATGTTGAGCCGGCTAAGAGAGCGCGATGACGACCCAAGAAGTGTTGGAAAGAGACCATACGAAGGGATCTTAGTTTTGTGGATATAAGCTCGGGATTGACCTAAGATAGATCTGAATGGAGGCGAAGAATCCATGTAGCCGACCCTACTTAATTGTGGGAAAGGGCTTTGTTGTTGGTGTTATTGTTGTTATTAAATTATAACTTTGTGACTATGTAGATGGCTACACCTCCTGCGATCTTCACTTCCGATAACGACACGTCTTTTTATGTGCCATCGAAATCAACCGATATTGCATGGCAATATGGTTACCTTTCGATCTATGTGAATCCGAATATGGTTACATACATATTGCACAAGAAGGTTGTCAAGGGGAGTATGAACAAGTTCAAGCAACATCTAGCGCTTCGAAGAGGCAACGTGTGTCCCAAGCTGGATGGGGAGACAATGAAGTAGATAATCACATACGGTGATAACAATGCTAAGAAGAAGAGATAGAAAGTCGATGACGTTCAGGAGATGAGAGAGGAAATTGATATCATTTGAGATGTGTGTTCGGCGAAGAGATTACAAGTACCTGGCTCCTTGGAACAGAACATCGCAGTGAAAGGGTCACCACATCAGATGATCATAAAAGATGCATTCTTCAAGGATCATCGTGATATGATTGCCTCATATATATCCAACTGGGCATATGCATCAACAAATCCTTTCAATGCATTGACGGTAAAGCCCTTCATGCAGATGGTGGAGGCCGTTGGGAAGTACGGGCATGGACTAAAGACTCCCACGAGGTATGAGCCCGGTGGTCCATTTCTGAAGAAGGTTGTGGAGAAAATGCTTGGTGACTTACAATCTCATCGCGATACATAAAAGTTGACAGGACAATCTTTGTTGATTGATGTGTGGACGGACATGCGAGGAAGGAGCATCATCAATCTCGGTGTCAATTACACCTTTGGTACCTCATTTTTGAAGTCTATAGGTGCCTCAGATGAAGCTCACACATCAGAATACATCTTCAAGATGATGGAGGAGTGTTTAAATGAAGTAGGAGTGGAAAATGTGGTTCGGATTGTGGTGAGCTGATGCATCTGCCAATGTAGCATCGGGAAGATTGATGCTCACAAAATATGTGCAGATTTGGTGGACTCCATCTATCGTGCACTCTACTAATCTTGCTTTGGAGGAGAAAAGCAAAGAGATGAATGTGAGGAGTGCAATCATAAAGGCGAAGAGGCTCACGATGTTCATCTCCTCTCACACCAAAACTCTTAGCTTGATGCGCAAGTTCACCAACAGGAGGGGCATTGCAATGCTAAGGCTAATAAGATTTGTAACCACTTTCCTCCCTCTTAAGAGCCTTACTGAGAAAAATAACAAGATGAGGTTGATGATTTCCTCAGAAGAGTAGAGGAATTGTAAATGGTATAAGATCAAGAAAGGAGAAGCAGTGAGTTCCATAGTCTTAAACCCCACATTCTAGAACCACACCACACATGATGTCATAGTTTTCACACCTTTGTTTCATTTATTGTGTGTGGTTGATGCAGATCCACGCCCTTCCATGGGCTTTCTCTACAGATGGCTTGAAGAGGTCAGGCAGGAGATAATTGCATGTTTCAATGGTAAGGTCAAGCAGGAGTCGTCATTCATTTTTTTTGTGGATGTTGTTACCTCCAAGACCAATGAAGGCTCGATACTCCATTGCATCTAGCAGCTTATTATTTGAACACATTCTTCTTCTACAAATAGTCTAGTGGCGGTCAGGATATTGTAGAAAGGAGGTTTAAAGGATTGCATGGAAAGAAGATGTTTACAAGACTGCATGGAAAGAATATACAGATTTGGATATAGAAGATGCAATCATCACGAACGAGCTTCTGACATACAGACTTGGTCGTAGAGATTTTAACAAGCGATTAGCTGTGAGATAAAAGATGACAAATGATGGCAATTGCAATCCAGGTATATCGGTCATTGTTTTCAATTCATGACATTTGAATCATCTCTTATTTTATTAACTTAACCAATTCTCTATTTTAATAGCTAATTGGTAGTATAATCACGGAGATGGCATGCCTCATTTGAAAGTCATGGTCATCAAAATCTTGAGCATGACGTCTTCGTCCTCTGGATGTGAGCATAACTAGAGTACATTTGACTCGGTAATGACTCCACCCCACTAACACAATTTGGTTAGTAATAGTAAAGATTAAAATAGTAATTGATATAAATTTGTATTTTGATCTTCAGATCCATACCAAGAAGAGAAACATGTTGGAGACGAAGAGGGTGAATGATCTAGTGTATTGTAGCACATGTTAGTGGTGACGAAGAGAATTTGGAACTGAGGAGCCAACGAGGTGAACGTGGCAGTGGACCTTCAGCTTTGAGCTCAAATGTTGGGCCTATGAATGGAGACGATTACATCTTGAAAATATAGAAGAGGATGATGATGATGATGATGATGATGATGATGATGAACTTGAATTGGATGATGACATTGAGGATTGACTTGTCTCACTTGCTACTTGTATTTTTTGAGAATGTTATATTTATTTTTGAACATTCGCTCCTCTTATATACCAAACATTTTGTTCTTAACTTGCTTCATTTTTTCACCTTTTGTTATAATAACTTCTTCTTTGTAAGCTCTTATAAAAATTGACTTATATATTTAAAATAATTGAAAAAATTCAAAACCAACTAATGCCCGACTAAATCTGATTACCCTCTGGAATGTCGATTAATCCTTAGTCAGTGACCATGCCAATCGATATTAACTGCCGACTTCTACAATCTTGCTCCTCACAAGCGTCGAGAGACAGAAACTAAAGCACCTCAAAAATGGAAAGGTCATTATGGAAGTTGGGGAGGAAAATCGAAGATTTATGAAGGCGCTAGAATGTGCAAAATGGAATGAGAAAAGAACTTATGATGCGGTTATGTGGGTCGTAAGACCCAACAGTCATGGAGACTCAACCTAGTCTTCATGTATTTTCTATAGGGGGGCACAACCCTACGTGCCCCCTTTCCCTCGGCCCCTATGCCTAAGCTTCTTAGAAAACAGAACGAGACCCTCTCGCAAATCCCCATCATGCAGCCATAAGAGCCCAAACCAAAACATGTTAACTAGACGATGATCCTCTGCCAAGTCCCAACAAATCAATGCATGGTTCGAGTGCAACTGAGCTAGCACCTCCAAACTCGCCAATGGGAACATCTCCAACAACTCCACTGACCAAGGGATTAATCCACTCAAGATCGCAAAGGGGAATTCCACAATTATTTTACAAGTTCGTAGCATCCAAAACCCCAAATGGTATATCTCCCACAAACCCAACGGAAGGAGAATACCCAGAATCTACCCTCCCTTATCACGTCGACAATCAACAGCAAACAAATGTGACTTTAAAGTTAATTTCCGTTAAGTCAATCTGGATCCAAAAGCAAGATCTCACCAACCGCAACTTATCCAGATGTCAGTTGAAGCAAGATCATATAGACTGCATAGTAAATCCAATAGTGCTATTAAAACACATATGCACAAGGACACCAAAGAATACACAACCTTAAATTACATATACAAACGTGGTTGTTCTAAGCATTAATAATGCTTCTCCATATAAACATAGGTGATAGCATGAAGCTCAACTAATACAAATATATACATAAAAATACATAAACATGCAAACACATATATACATAAAGATGCAAATATACACACATACATAGACATGTATGTCTCAGTAGTTACATACAGGTGTGCATAAATATCTAGGTTTAAATAGGAATATTATGTATAACGTAAATACACATGTCTGTGCATTGGGTTAATCATATATACTAATTAAGTGATATATACCTAGAAATACATGAGCACAGATATTAGATTGATCTTAGATAGAAATTATGTGATATAGGTGTCTAGCAATAAAAAAGTGGTGAAGCCTTCTCCCACTATAAGTAGGGATGGCTACATGGATTCTTGCTCAAATCCATGTTGAAAGATTCGACTATTTTTTACGCTGGTTGTCGACTACTAATGCAACTCCTGCAAGAGGGGATTTGAACCCGGTATTTTGGGTGGTAGGCACATTGCACCACCACCAGACCATTTAAGTGAGTGCGATATAGGTATCTGGCAATACATATAAATAAATATTGTATTGATATTAGATTGTAACATAGGTTTATACACACCAAACATTGACACTGGTTTATACAAACCATACAAAACTTCTGTCTAAGAAGGATATCAAAGGCAACATGTTAAAAGCCAACATAAATTCGTTTCCCCAACTCATTAATATCTATACCACATCCTTTCTATGTCTAGGATTGCCCTCGATACATCGCCGATATAGATTAAATATATAATAAAATGGGAAAACTGGATAATTCATAGTGAATTTTAAGAACCTTCCTAGATATCTGGAATAATTTCTCTCCATTTTGGATATATCAATGTATTTTATGGGGAGATAGTTGTTTATACATGATTTTTAACTAGACTTTTTCCTATAATAAGACGCTTGAGAACTAAGTTTTCTATGTAGCTTTACATATCAATGGTTTTTAAATGATGATTTGTGAAAATCATATAGCTTATACACACAATTACAACACAAAGATGCCTCGACAAATCTCTTGCAAAAGTTCTACTTAAATAACACACGCATTTTGATTAGGTTTGCGGGGCTCCTCTATCGAACCACTACAAGTAGAGCTAGACCCTTATTTCAAACGAGGGCTTTGCCCACCTTCAGTAAAGGAGGTTGTAAACATGGAAGTCGAGTTATAAAGGTGACATTGTATTCATCGTTATTACAATGGGCATTGTAAGACAAATATACGACTAGCATATGCAACATGTCATGTGGATCCATCTCAAGAACTCCTAATTATTGTTGTAGAGTAAGTAGTTATCAAATATATATATAGAATCTTTTATCATTAAAATGTTGGTGCATTATAGCTTCTCTTCTTAACTACACATTTATATTCCATGGCATATATATATATTAGCATACGGTATTAAGGTGTGATGTAAATCATTGAATCTAAAGATATGTAAATGAATGCTTATTGGTTTGATGTAATTAAAGATAGAAACACACACTTATTTGCTCAAGAGGTGTAGAAGTAGAGGTGTAGAAGTCGAGGTGTAGTCAAGGTTTTAAAAATTGAACCAAACCAAACCAGCCGATTAAACCAAGTACCAAAAGAATAACCATCCAAACACGTATTTTTTCGGAAAATAAAAAATAGTCAAACCCGGTTAAAACCATGATGGACATGTTAAATTCGGTTGAATAAACAATTAAACCAAATCACAGGTTCAAGCATCCATTTTTGACAAAGAAAATATTCTAATAAATTAATAAAATGCAAACTTTTAAAAATCATTCATAATCTGGCCTCATTTTAACCCATAATATAGTACTCCTTTATCCTTTATCTTTTCATATGTGCCAATGACCCATTATCACATGTCTCTTCTTGTCATATGAGCATTGCCTCTCTCTTCCTACATTGTGCAAAAGGTCTAACACCAACAAAATGAAGACGGCATTGCCATTGTCATATTATGAGAAGTAGTAAATTAGCAACACGTCATTTATTAGAGTATGAATATTTTTAAAATTATTATTTGTACACATCACATATATGTATTTCTATGAATTTTATAAAATAAATTTAGTATGCACTTTTGAGTTTTTCTATTAGCATGCATACCCCTAACTTTTTAGATGTGCACCTATATTTTAAAAAAAGCATAATAGTATCCTTATGTTGGGACAATATAGGAACACAAGCATACTAATAAAAAACCATTGCTATGCATTTTATAAAAATATAGGGTACCCATGTATTTGTAAAAAAATAAGAATATAAGGGCTATTAGAAAAACTTGGAAGGATGTGCAAGTTCAAACCATTTAAAAATATATAGCAGTTTTCATATTTTTTTGTATGATATATTGGTCTAACTCATTTGACATGGTTGAACCAAACGAACCAAACCAACAATACAACGGATCAGTCTTTTCATGTTTTTATGAAGGGTTGACGTAATCACCGATTCAACCAAACGAATGATGTGAATCATTTGAATTTGATTCGGAATCCTTCGAAAAATGTTTAAATCGTAATAAAATAAACAAAAAATGAATTTGAATTGTGGATTCACTTCTCCAACGAAATGAATCTGGATTTACCTAAATACCCAATTCATTTGATAATAAATCGATTTGAGAGACAATTACTCGTACACACAAAAAATACACATACGTACATACTCAAACGCACCCACGTACATACTATACATGCATGTGTGCGTACGCACCGACCCACTCATGCGCACACGTACGTGCAAAAAGATATAAATATACATATATGCATATATATAATCTTCTTAATTAAAGATCAAAGGTCCATTGATATAAAAGATTATATTAGCCATAAAGTCCAACACGAATAACATCAATATAATATTTTTAATAGTAATTCCCCGCACCACATTTATTTACATGTTCATGCCTTGTCCCTTCTCCTTTCTTTCGTTTTTTTCCAAAGACCCATCAACCTAGGGTAGAAGGTGGTGCTCGCTCTCCTTGCTCGTGAAGACACAAGCCACACTATGATGTCTTCTTCCTTGATATATATGTAGTTCGTAGTCTATCCAGCTATACCTCCTCAACCGTACCTTTGCATTGATTTTCCTTACATAACAACCATAGTAGTTGCTATCATTGTCAATGCGACTGAAAGACGATATTATACCACTCTTAACTTTATGAAATTCTCGATTGTAGTAGGTGATAAAAACACGTAATTCAAAAATCGCACACAAAAGTGGCCAATTTATTTATTTTACTTCGATAAGATCCACGGTCGATTGAGACTCCATATTGGATTATTTAGCTTTTTATGCTAATATGAGATGCAAAAATGCAAACTAGAAAAAGAACAAGGGTGATTCTGTGAAGGTTCGATCAAAAAATCCAAATTTTATGAATTACTGGAATGCAAAATTATGCTAAATGAGACTACTGGAATTTTTTGGAGTTTTCTAATACAAACTGGTTTTTAATGAATTAATGAATACAAACAAAGTAAATCCTCGTAATTTTAATTTTAATAAATACAAAACATCAATATTTTCAAGAATGAAAATTATTCTAGATAAGTCAGTGAGATGAATAGAGAGCAATTTTTATTTCCAAAAAACAATAAATAAGGAGTCTATTAAAAATAAATTGCGAAACTCTGTAGAATATTATGAGCAAATGCCGCATGTAAATATGATAACTTTTAGAGGCATTAAATCTGAAGTAGCTTTTTGGAGAATTTTCCGAGCAAGTGATGATTTATTACGACTTAAAGACCATAGAATATGCAAAATTAAATCAATTCCACTATTTCAATATTAATAAATCATCCACATCTCATAACATTCCAACAAAAATATTTGTAGTGTTTTAATCAATGAACAGTATGCTGATTTTTTAAATAAAAAATTAATAATAATGATATGCGAAATCAAACAAAGCATGTTCAATGCAAAATATAAATAGAAAGAACAAATATAAAGCCAGCGCATAAGGAAACTTTTGTTATTACCAAAAATCACAAGGGGGTCGCTTGCAGAGATTTCAGGGTGACAGACATCAAATGTTGGTGGAGGACCTAAATGCAACTTAATGAAGTCCGTAGGTCATGTATGCAACTTCCCCGCCACGTGACTGATGTCATGTACTTCCAAAGCGGGTGGAAGCTTAGGTGATCGCATGGCTGTCCTTTCAGTTGTGAACGACGGCTCAGATCGACAGAGGCTTCTATCCAATGTAGCCTCACATCTTAACGGTCCTTCACGAAGACGATGAGGATTCTCCAGTTGCATCCAAACCTATGGCTAGAAGGTGGTTGACACATGACCCTATCCTCTGAAGAATCTGCTCGATGAGTCCTTTGCAATGTTCTTGATACTTCGTTAATGGTGCTCATTCATATTCACCATGCTTCTGCTGTGTACGACTAAATGGATAGAACTCCAAATGGCTCTGGCGACTGTTGCGTCGATGGTATACTGATCCTCGAAAGATGCTTAGACGTCGTACGGTTGGGGGGTTACCCCCCACTTTGGGTGGGTAACCCCCCAAAACTCACACTTTTAACCCACTAATGGGGCCTACTTTCTTTCTATCAAAAAAATATATAGTATACCATCATATCATCTAAAAATCATAAAATACTCAACTTCCACTCACTATTCCAAATTTCAATACTTGGGTGGGTAACCCCCCAAAACTCACACTTTTAACCCACTAATGGGGCCCACTTTCTTTCTATCAAAAAAAATATATATTATACCATCATATCATCTAAAAATCATAAAATACTCAACTTCTACTCACTATTCCAAATTTCAATACAATCTCATCACAACAACTGCCCACTTTTTCAACTTCCAATACAATTGTATCATAATAACTACCCACTTTTTCAAATTTCAACACAATCACATCACACAAACCCTCCTAACCCTTAACCCACCAACCAAACACACAAATACAAAAATGGTTATCCTCCTCCAGATAACCCATGAACCAAACGCACCCTTAGGGTTCCTGACGATTTCGACCTACAACAAGAAGGGGCCCGAGTTGGACGTTATGCCGAAGGTTGAAGCGCACAAAGGAAGAGGAATGAGCGAAGCTACGGTGGTAGTGAGGGAACAGAGAATATTGATTGGGTGAGGGCTCTGACAAGGTAGAAAAGAACTTGTTAAGGTTAGGAGGGTGATGGTGATGGTTGAATTCGGGGTTCAAATCAAGAAGTAGATGGGTAAACAAGATATGCAGAAGAAGAAGAATAATAGAAATAAGAAGAAAGTGATGAAATAGAAAAAGGAAAAAGGTAAAGGTGGTTTACCTGGAGATATCGATCGCATGGGGCTTGGAGTCGCGATGATGCTCCATTCGTCACCTCAAAAGCTCGACGAAAAAGCTTCGAAGCTTAGATGTTGGGTGGGTACAGAGCTACAGCACGAAGAGGACTTCATGGATCTCGTCAAGATGGAGAAGAGGGCCGTCGTCGCTCTCAAGAACAGTCCTCACACTGTCACTGGAAGGAGGTTCGAGGTTGGTGGTCCCCATGCGCCCGTGGATGGCGGATTGTACTGAATGATGGAGTGAACGGGTTTTTTGTGGATCGACGACTAGGGTGCACTGGGATATCGGAGGTTGGTTGAAGATGGTGGCTTGAGGTAGGAGGAGATAAGGATAGGGTTCAGTTGTTAGGGAAAACAGCAAGGCGATGAGATTCATTGATGTATGAAGATTGGGTTCGACAAGGTCGATGGTCGTTGGGGAGGTCTATGAAAGGCAAGAGGTAGAAGGAGAAGCATTGGTAATTGTTTGTTTCAAATTTCCCGAAATTTCGACGAAATTTCGGCGAAATTTCAGTTTCGAGACTCTACCGAAATCGAAATCGAAATGACGATATATGCCCTTCCTTCACAAATCTAGACCGATTTTGGCTGAAATTGTCGAAATTTCGAAATTGTCTCGTTTTTTCAGCATCTCGAAACGAAATCGAAATCGAGATTTAAAACCAATATGTGATCAGATCCAATGGCCTCAGAGAGGGTGATGGATGTGATAAGTAAGCGACAAGTGGTGGCTCCAAGACCGGCCATGTATCGCTACGAGAAAAACCAAAACCAAAACCAAAAATCAAATAGAAATCAAAATAAAATAGAAATAGACATCAAAGTGAAAGCTTTCTTCACGAAAGTTGTTCATCTCAACGATATCTACATCTTTTGTGGAGGAATAAAAGTTAAAAGAACTCATTTGTACAGAACACTGAGAAAAAGAGGCTCGATGATGTTTGTCAAACTGACAGGCTTCGCACTCAAAAGTATTTAGTGAGAATAGTTCAAGAAACATCTAAACAGGGCTCGAATAAAGGGATGACAAAGACGCATGCCAAAGGAACAGGTTGGTAGAAATTGAGACAGCACTAGAAAAAATGAAGCCCGAAGGGATAACAAGATAGTACATGTCATTCTTCTCATGGCCCCCACCAATGATTAACATCGTTCAGATGTTCTGTTCTGAAAATAAAAATAACACTCATCAAAAGTCACTATTCAGTTCAATTCAACACATAATTTATGAATAGAAAGTAAGTTCAATGGAAAGTCGGGAACGTAGAAGACTCTAGAAAGTTCGAGTTTGGAGAAAAACTCCATAGTCCCAACGGATGTAATAGATGAATGAGCATTGTTGTCTAACTAATCGACTTGACATTAGGTCCTAAACATGTCAACAGCCTACCGTCCAGTCAAGTAAGTAGATTCACATGAATCACTAATCTAAGCCAGTTTGAGGCAGAAGCAGAGTTGCCTACAAACCTAAGAATATAACCAGATTCGTAGTAAGTGGATTTTCACCGATGAGAGAATTTTGTAGCAGTTGCATGAGTATGGAATGGGACGTGGACGAAAGATGGACCATGGACCTATTAGGCTCCTAATCTGAGTGCATCTCTGGCATAGTTGCACCATAATCATACAATGATGATATGCTAACCTACGGTGGTTTTCCAAACTTTGCCCAATAATTCTCATAAAGTTGGCTAAACTTGTTGAAATGAATGCACGGAATGTGGCGGCTATCACGATCAACGGCACGACCACCTCAGGCATTATGGAGGCCACCTTTTATGAATGACATCAGAAAAGCAGAGGTCTCCACAGTCTGCGAAGGATGAGTATGACTGGTGCAGGTCTCAAGCTGTCATCGACAACCAAAAATAACCTTGACGGTAGGAAGAGTATCAGATGTGAGATATTGGTCCTTCACAGTCTGATAGCGAGGAAGGAGACTAGAATATATATATATATATACTTACCACTCAGATCCCAATATCATCTGTTTAATACAAGTCGGTTGTAAGATGCAAGTTTCACATAAAGACTTGTGAGATGTCGATAGTACTCTAAGAGGGTAGAATCTCCCTGAGAAGCGAACAAAATCCACATGTAGATAGATATCTACAAGGCACGACTTGCTAATCTGTTGAGAACAAGTTTGCGCCGGTTAATCCCACATGCCTTTCGCAGTGTCCTTGTAAAGGAGATTGGCAATGATATGGGACTTAACACTATTGGTCATCCAAGTCACGATAGATAGTTGTCCTCAAGGTAGGATTGATAGTCTTTGTATGTTTCCTTTAGAGATTTTTATTAACACCTTCAAGACCCTAAACCAGGGCACATAAATATTTTCACCTTTGAATTTAATAACGATCTCCCGAACCAACATAGAAGATGTAGAAAGCAAGGGCTTAGTCTCAGTAGGAGCCAACCATGGTCAGTGAGAGAGATCAATGATGTTCAAAATCATGCACACATAAGGAGAAACGTGACGTTCCCGTTAAGGATAGTGCAGCACTTCATGGATCATGCACAAGGGGCCACGAAGAGACCTTCTAAGGCAGCATCCCTCCACACGTAGGTAGATTGTGCCAACTATGAGCATGTGCAAGGGCTTCACAAGTGATGGGTGGTGCCCAATGGCATGCTACTGCTATGCGCGGTGCGTGAGGATAGTACGAGAGTTGGACGACAGCAATGAAGCACATTGCTATGCGCGGGTTGCGCGCATAAGGCATGGAAGGCCGTATCCCGATATATCGGTGATATATCGGTATTGACAGGTCACCGATATATCGCCTATATATACGATATCGGGTATCGATAGGCAAAAAGGCGAGATTCGGTCCGATGTTGACCATATGGCATCGATATATCGCTGATATATCGGTATCGACATGGTACTGATATCGATACCGATATCGATATGTCCTTCCATGGCATAAGGTCGACAGCACAAGAAGATGCCCCAGTGGAGCATAATGATGGTGGTAACAATGGAGAACTTGGGTATTGTGGAGAAAACAATTGGGGAGAAAAGTGTATATAGAGTGAAAACCCTAAGGAGTTGAAAAAGAGAAGTTACGTAAGTGTCAATGCTGGGGTTGGATTCAAATGAGATTTTTTTTAAAAAGGATTCAAATAAGATAAAACAGATAATAACTCTACACTCCCTCTCAAGTTAGAGTATACTTATCAGTCATGCCCAGTTTCAAGCCATGAAACACAACTCTTTCATAATGCATTTCTTAATATATCTAATTAAAACTCGGTCGACATGTGCAAAGTGATTATCTTCCCTTTTCTTACAGCATCTCGAATAAAATAGTAGTTTACCTATATATTTGGTACACTTGCGGAAATCTGAATTGGTTGCAATATACGTGGCAGTCAATACAATGGAACAGGTGTAGTCCGTCAAGGACTAACCAGGAAATCTCACATGTTGCTTGGGTCCTAGGGCTATATTCCACTTCGACACGAGATCTATACACAACAGTCTACTTCTTGCTACGTGAGGTAACAAGGTTGTGAGGTTGTTCCTTTAGGATGGGAAGAAAGGTAGAGAGGTGATTGGGGGATGGTCGTTCTCTCGTTGAGAGAAGGCATCGCAGAACACGCCCTATCTTCGACATCGCGAGGTAGACCCTGGATGAAGCAGTTTTGAGGAAGGTGCGTGTGATGCGGTGGTGTGGGTAATCGGGTTGTAGATTGTCGTGACCCCGTGAGGTGCTTCTCGTGCGAGTCTAAGGCCATCATAGGCAGGGTTATTCTTCCAAGAGGGTATGATGCCCTCGCATCAAGGGTTCTTCTCAGATTGGGGACCAGATCATAGTTGGAGTTGGAAGAAAAGAGGAGTCATGTCTTTCGGGCGCAATGACGAACATCGTGTTGGCAGGAGCTGAGTTTGCAGGAATGTAACGTGACTTGAGGGCCATGTCATTTGTGTGAGGGGTTATTAGGCCATGTCGTTTGTATGAGGGGTTATTAGATGAAGACATGAACAAGTTATTGAGTTTGAGTCATGGTCCACGGGCAAGATGCACTGGAGGAAGCCTCTGCTTCGTGATGGGGCTTTGAACATTCAGTCGCACATCTCTACTATGAGTTCGTGGAATTCTTCTAATTTTTCGAACATGTGAGATGATTGCAGGAATCTTGGTGTCGATAGGCAAGGTATCAGAGGCCGTGTGTAATGGCTTGGGTCACGATAAATCGGTGGAGGTGGTTGTCGCGGTGAACGATGTTGCAATGGTGGTTATGAGTTTTCTTTCAGTGAAGATGGAAGGGCAGACCTTCCGATTAGAAATTTGGGAGACGACGACAGATCTCGCCTCAACTTGCAGTTGGATGGTGGTGTGTCATCAGAAAGACAGTCTGAGACGTCGGTTGTGCCACTGGAGGAGACAATGTTCCTCGCCCTTAATTGTGGAACTGCTGAATTCGCATGATTTTTCTAAAAGCAAGGCAAGTGAGGCCAATTCGGGCCCTCTTGTGACACAAGTTGGAGCCACATATGCGCATGTGGTCAATTCGGATGGTGTGAATCGAGTCGGGTCCCCACTTAAGCAGTGATTGGACCATTTGTTCTTCTTTTTAAGAGATTCGATTGGACGGGTATGGGGATTGGTTTCTGCGACCGGTTGAAATGGGCTACATACCTAAACCCTTGTTTCAATAAGTCGAACCAACCTCATATATGAGTGATCCATGGTGGCGACCAGAGGAGAACGAAGGCCTCTTCCTCTAAGTGGGAGCTGATTTATGGGGCTTCCGCATATTCTCATCCTCAGTTGGGTTCTCGGAGTAAAGGCATGTGTGTGCGTTCCTCTTCGGGGGTATGGTTCAGGTGGAGTTACTCCCTGTTGGGTGTTGATGAACAGCAGAGGCGACGACGTTTGGAGCTCTACAAAGCCTTGGAGCGATTGGGTCGAGCTAGGTGGATGCGAGTTGGAGCCTGGGTGGAGTCAGAAGTTGGGGAGTCGGCGCTCGTGGTAAACCTAAAGAGGGTCATAGTTTTTCGTAATTGAGCAGATGTTGAAAAAGATCTGACATAGTAATTGGGAGTTGTTCTGCCACACATGAGTAAAACAGTTGCCTAATAAATTTGGTCTCCTGGATCGTAAGGGGCATGGAAAGGCCAGTTAAAAAGGTTTGATGTACGGGAGTTGCCAAAAGAGGCTAGAGCAGATATAGTTATGCTACAAGAAACAAAAATTTCCAGAGGAGGATATGTTGTTTAGAAGAATATTGAGGCGAACGCAGATCTTTGAGTTTATAAGTACCGATTTAATTGGAGTGTCTGACGGCATCACAACGGGGTGGAATGATGACAAGTTCATGAAGAAAAGGGTCAGATTAGGGCAGACATTCAATCTCTCTTAGGTTAAGGCGGAAAGTCGATAGTACTAGTTTGGTACTCACAAAAGTGTATGGCTCAATCAACGATCTGGATATCTCAAACCTTATTGATGACCTGTTGATTGTTTGGGCTTGTTCCCAACGATTTCAATGCGACTCTTTGGCCAAAGAACAAACCAAGAATGAGGGGGTGCGGACACAGGTTCTGAGGAGCTCTCCTCGTGATTTGTGAGCTTGGTTTGGAGATTGTGGATTCTTCATGTTGTGTCTACACGTAGAAGAATTCTAGAGCAAGGTCGAGGATTGATAGATTTCGACATAGGCGATCTCGACCTTCCCTTTGGACCCAGGGCTTGGGCACTTCCTCGAGCCCACTCTGACCATACTCCCTTGTTGTCGTCCTCTGAGGTGAGGCCGATATCTTTCTTCGGATTTGAGCATGTGAGGCTGCTGGAAGATAGTTTTCAGGATATGGTCGGAACTTTTTGGGAGGGTTATCAGATAGATGTTTCGACAACATCCAGATTGGCTGCTAAGTTAGGAGAGCTTCGAAGACTTCTCATGGAATACAATAGAAGCATTCGTGAGCAGCATCGTTGTTGGAGGGTAGTGGTCAAGGAGGAGATTAGGAGATTGAACAGGTTGGAGCATGAGTTGGAATTTGAGGTGAAGGAGATCGAAGAGAGGACCAAGCATTTGCTTGACGTTTTTATGGAAGACAAGAAGGGTGAGGTTAAATAGAGATTAAAGTTGAGCATTGGGTCGGGCTAGCCCGACCCGACCCGTAACTCGACCCTATATGTCCGACCCAAACCCAGCACCGTTTAATTTCGGCTCGGGCTTGGGCTCAAAAATAAAACCCGATTCTGAAACGGGTCGGGTTCGGGTAGAGTAGAGCCTGACCCGAAGCCTGACCCGATAACCCAGCCCGCAACCCGACCTTGTAAAGCCCAACCTATGACCAACCCTGGACCCACCCGCCACCACAGCCCGATCCACCACCCCAAGTACCAGACCCGACCCGACCACCCTCACTATCCACCCAACTCGACCACCCCAACCCTACTCTCCCCAACCTAGCCCCCAGGCACCCCTCTCCCAAACCCTAACCATACGATCTCCTCCCTTCCCACTTCCCAGTTCCCAGCTGCCACCCCCACTCCAACTCGGGACATGCCCCTTCCCAGTCGCTGCCCCCCCCCTCCACGTAACCACATCCCTTCCCAACCACGGCCCCACCTCGTGACTCCGCCCCTTCCCAATTGTTGCCCAACCCCGCGACCCCGTCCCTTCCCAACTGTCGGCCCCGCCACTTCCTGGTCGCCGCCCCACCACGCAGTCACGCCCCTTCCCTGTCGTTGTCCCACCTCGCAGCCCCACCCTTTCCAGCCACCGCCACTCCCCACGGCCCCGCCCCTTCCAATTATAAGTTGCACCTCCACCGACGTCGCACCACCTTCTACGACTCCGTCACAGAGACCCGAAAACTCCGCAAAGGTCATATTCATTACGAATTGAAAGAAAGAATTTGATCATATTAATAGTTGTTAATAATATTTTTTAATGATGCATGAACTATGCGGTCACAAGAGATATTAGTTGTTAAATAGGTAATTTTATTTTGATTTTTAGATGTCAAATACTCTAGTAGAGGAAGAAGAAAACCCTATGTTTGAAGAAGATGTTAGCACTGAGAATGCTTTAGATGATGGCGAGAAAGATCCTGATACTCGCAAAAAACAAACTTGATCATGGGTGTAGTCTCATCTCACTAAATTAGGACTTTAAATGGAAAAGAAATGTGCAAGTGTAATTATTGTGGGAAGCCATTAACATGTGAAGTTAAAAATGGAACGAAACATCTTCAACAGCATCTAAAAGATTTTTGTACTCATTTTAGGCATCTAACATGTGAAGAAACTTTTTGTTAATTTTGTTTGAACATTTTGGTTGTTTGAACTTATTTGATTTATGGTTGCCCATGATTTATCTTGCACCTTTGCAGGTGTATATTCATGTTTATAGGTTTATGTTCATTCATTGAAATGGGCTTGGATTTATCAAGCTCTATTTTTTATTTCCTATATTTTATATTGCATGTGTATGTTCATTTTTATATTGCAAATTGATGTTCATTGATAATCAAAGGTTAAATTTAGTCAACATAAGTTTAAATGCTTTATATGATATGTAATCATGTATGATGTTTCCGAGGAGCAAATTTTAATCATTTGATCACCTTTGATCTACAGATGTATTCCTTTTCCAGTTACATGTCAGAAAATAGTAAATCTTCATGGTAACATAAAAGAAACCTCACAATCTATTTGGTAGAAATGCAACACGAACATAAATAGTAGAATTCATGTGTAAAATAAAACAAGTGCATGAGTGCACATAAATTAGACAAAATCAAAAAAATTAAGAGAAAAAAATCAAACATTTCAAAGTTTTTTTAAAAAAGTTTTTTTCTAAAACAAGACATTTCCATATCAACCTGGCCTTAGGTAAGCATTTAAAAAAAACAAAACAGAAAAAAGTTATTGGGTTGGCCCGACCAAACCCGTTTAACTTCGGGCTAGGTTCGGGCTCCCCCCCCCCAATTTTTTTCAAGATGCAGCCTAGCCAGAAACCCATCATAAATAAATGGGCTCGGGTTCGGGCTAAGGTCCCGCCCGTCCAGATAACCATCCCTAATGGAGACAGAGATCAAGGTAGCATTGGTTGAGGGAGGGGGATGCTAACACTCACTTTTTTTATTCTATAGTGTCAAGTAGATGAAGGTATAATTACATTCATGAAATTGAAATTGAGGACAAGCATGTCCGAGGGGATTAGGAAATGGGCAGCGCTCTTATTTTCAAGCGACTTGTAGGAGAGTCTCAGACAGGTTGGGGATGGTATGGGAGAGAAGTTGGGAGGATCTCGGAGGAGCAAGCGAGTCGTTGCCGGCTCCCTTTAAATAGGTGGAGGTGAAGAAAGCAGTATGTGGGCTTAACATAGACGAGGCCCCTCGCCCGGATGGTTTCCTGATATTTTTCTACAAAGAGTTCTGGCAGGTGATTAAGGCACAAATATTATGGACATGCCTCAGGAGTTTGGCAGAGATAATTTGTTTTGAGCATCTGAACAAGGCCTTTTTTTGCTGCTGAAGCAGGAGGTCCCTGCATAATCAAAAAAAAAATAGGCCAATTGCGCTCTCTAAGGCAACCTACGTTATATTGGCCAAGGTTCATGTGCATCGGCTATGTTCCACCTTGAATGATATAACCTCCCCAGAGTAAACAGCTTTTGAACCTGATAGATTTATGGCAGATAGTCTAGTTCTTCCATTGAAAATGGTCCTCGTTTGGAAAAGGAGTAAGGGACAGGGTGCTCATTCGAAAGTGGATTTTTCCAAAGCTTATGACTACGTCGACTTAATGTCCAGGAAGGCGCTATGCGGTATTCAGTCGGAGGGGTCACTGCATAGAGAGTATGCGGTATATTGGAGAGTATGCGGGGAGTATGCGGTTTTATGCAATTTGGTATTTTTATTATTAAAAATATAAATTAATATTTAATATTATGATAATATCCTTAGTCTGGGAATGCGGGGAGTATGTGGTTTTATGTGGAAGAGTATGTGGTTTTATGCCGGGAGTATACAGTTTTATGCGGGGAATATGCGGTTTTATGCGGGGAGTATGCGGTTTTATGTTATTATGCGGGTAGGGTTATTTGGTTTTAAATTAAATAAAAAAAGTTCTATCAGAAAAGCGGTTGAGTATGTGGTCGCATAGGGGGTATACTCAGCCGAGTATGCAGGTCAACCCGCATACATGGCCATTTCATCATACTCGGAGTGACAGGGTCCTCGAGTACGAGTATGCAACCGAGTATGTGGTTAAAGTATGCGGCTTACTCGACCGTTTTTCTGAACATTGGTCGACTGGTGTTTTTTATGGAGATTTCTACATAAGCAGGCTTTCCATATAGGTGGATTTCATGGATGAAGTGTTGCATTATTACGGCTTCATATGTTGTAGTGGTTAATGGACACCTAGAGGGTGGCAACTTTCAGCCAAGGGTTTAAATCTCGATTTCGATTTCGTTTCGAGATGCTGAAAAAACGAGACAATTTCGAAATTTCATCGAAATTTCAACGAAATTTCGACAATTTCGGCCAAAATCGGTCTAGATTTGTGAAGGAAGGGCATATATCGACATTTCGATTTCGGTAGGGTCTCGAAATCGAAATTTCGCCGAAATTTCGTCGAAATTTCGCGAAATTTGAAACACTGCTTTCAGCCTCAGAGGGAATTTCATCAAGGGTATTCGTCGGCACCTTTGCTTTTTGTGATTGTTGTTGACGTATTGGCGGTAATGGTGATGTTGGCCTTGGATGGCAGGTGGTGATCGGGGTACTAAATGGCAACATCTATATCCCTCTTCTATAGTCTGATGACTATACAGTTATCTTTCTTGAGGGGCAACCAGATGTATCGAAGAGAGCTGCTTTGATCATGGAAATTTTTGAGGGCATCTCGGTGATGCAAATTAATCAAGAGAAGTCAATGATGGTGCCATTCGGGCTTTCTCGTTTTGAGGTGCAGGATATAGGCAAGGTGTTGTGCCTGCTTGGGGAGTTGCCCATTACTTATCTTAGCTTGCCGATTGTAGCAGGTAAACTTTCAACGAATGATTGGAGATCGATGCTAGCAAGGTTGGATGGGAAGTTGCGGGATGGAAAGTCGTGACGTTGTCTGGGGGTGGAAAGCAAGTGATGCTTAAACATGTCCTCTCTGCTTTCCCCATTTCCTTCTACTCGATGCAGGTTATACCTTTGGGAGTACGTAAAAGAATAGACTTTGATGAGAAGATTTTTCTGGTCGGATGGGAAATAGAAAATTTGTGGGCCGGTCCACCTCACTGATTGGAAGATTATTACTATGGAAAGAAAGGACGAGGGGTTGGGTGTTCTAAGGGTTCATTTGGTAGCGGGTGTACACCGGTGTACATAGGCATACCCCTCGTTCCAACCCTCCCAACCTGGGTTGGGATTAATTGTATTGGTCCTACAATTTCTTTGGTATAATGTTTTTTAACTGTCCAAAAAAATATTAACATAAAAAATATATTATAATCATTAAAAAAGTTAATATAACACATAATTAATGTCACATCACAATTATCACTCCAACCATCCCAACCCTCCAAACAGCTACTATTCATAGGAGATACCCCAACCCAACCCAACCCAGTTACCAAACGTACCCAAAGGGTGGACGATATGAATAAGGCATTAATTGCAAAATAGGTTGTCTGTTTATGGGGAGATTCCAATGACATGGTGTCACGCTTGTTGCGTAAGATTTATGGTATATATCCATGTCCATTTAACTGGATTTGGATCTGGTTCGGATTCAGAATTGTTTATCGATCCATGATTGTAAAACGATCGTTTTTCCTTCATCTGATGTCAGATTTCGATGTTCTCGGTATTTTTGGAAAGGCCTCGATGAGTATTACACAATAAATTACTTATGGGCTTCATTTGAATATCAGAGCAAGTCTGAAATTTAAAAGCGAGCAAATGTGTCTGAGTCTGACGTAAAACTGTATCTCGAACCGTATCGAGACCATATTCATATGAACGTCTGATATCTACCACGTATATTGTATTTTAATACCTAAATAAATCTCATAATATCACAATTATAAAAATCGTTGTCTCGTCCTCGAGACTTGATGTGTGTTACTAACCAATCTCGTACTCGTGTTATACATAAAAATCTCAAACAATGAAAGTCCCATAAAAATTTCAAAAGAAATAATGAAACCCAAAAAATCTCAAAGGGAATTAAATTAGGGCTTTCGAACCTTCATGCATGGAAAAAGGTAAGGATACATGTCCCTAATGTCGATCGCTGGTCCCATGTATGCCTAAGTACTTTCATTAGTAGATTCTATTTCCATTACAAGGTCTTAGTGATGGACGTGAATAGGTAACTCATGGACTAAAAGATCCAATAGTTAGAAAAAGATGCTTCGCCAACCAGTTCATAACTAGAATGATGACAAAATAACCTAATTAATCAATAAAAAGAACAAAAGCATAAACTATCCTGATCTCAAGTGGCATATTCTCTACCACATGTCTGATGATGAATGCCCGGCCCCTTATGCCTTTGATGTAGAAAGGAGATGTGATACTCGTGGTCGACTTACCAAGAGAGGGCAATAAGTGATGTGCACAAGACAAGTGTGCGACACCAAAGTTTAATGAAGCATGAAAGGAAGGTTTATCTATAGAATCAGACCTCTAACAACTGACCTAGAGGCGTGTGTTTGCTCTTAAGTGATGGCATTCAACTACCCTCATTGTGTCAGGAAGAACCGGATCCCACTGCACTATATGTCTACTGCAGTGGAGGGTGCTATAAACCCCTATCTCTACGACGAAAACCTGATCCATGTGTATGTAATGAACTGATGGGTCTCGCACTCTACTGAGGTGTACCTGATCCACTAGAACGTACGAGACACTCTAATATGAAATGAGCAGGCTGATGGCAATGGAAACAGACTCATTGTGAGAGCGAACAACCAGAAACCATATTGTTTCGTCACGATTTGTGGCTCTGTAGGAACCAGGAGGTTGACAAGATGTTGCACCAAAGTTAGGGTTGGGCATTGGGCTGGGCTGGCCTGACCCGATCAAAAACCCAACCCGCATAACCCGACCCAAACCCAAATCTGAAATTTAGTGGGCAGGCTGTGGGCCCCAAAATGAGCACATATTGATTATCAGGCCGGGTTCGAGCCTGAGAAGGCCCAAATCTGCAAGTCTGATAGCCCGATCTATACGATATAATTATATCAAATGTATTCATGTTTGCTCCAAATATCATGTTCAGACTTTTATATCCTTATTTCGAGTTTATAATAGATGCTTAGACCATTAATAATCATATCCATTAGCGTGGACTGAGGACATTACTACATTAATATGCAAGATTATTACATTAATATGTAAGAATATAATATGTATCCTAAGTGTTAGATATTGTATAACTGTAAAGAACAGTGTTCACGAAAGCGGTCTGTGCGGCCGCATATGCGGCCGCATATGCGTATGCGGTGCCTTCAGCGCACCGCTTTCATGAAGCCCTGCATTATGCGGCCTGTGCGCTTATGCGGGCCGCATATGCGGGCTATGCGGCCGCCTATGCGGTCTGTGCGGCCGCATACACATTTTTTATTTTTTTTTTTTATTTTTTGCCACGTTTTTATTGTTTTATTTGTGCCACGTTTTTCCTTGCTTTTGCATGTATACCAACCAAGCATCCATGACCATTTAAATCCATCATCAAAGTAGTTGTGCTGCGAGATTGGAGTAAACACGCCGGGAGGAAAAAGAATAATGTGCCAATAATTTAGCAAACTAATTTAGTCAATTAATAGTTATAATGAATGCAATATATTATATGTAAAGTTTGGTACTTTTAATGGATAATCAATTATAAATATAACAGCATAGATAAATGACAATAAATTCAACAATAGAGGTACTTTGTATGCTAACTTTTCTATTTTGTTGATTGTTGTCAATTATTTTGTGTACTAACCATTCTATTGAAGTATTGATATTTGATTGATAGAGATTGTTTTGAACTCTATATGAAAGTTATTTTTCTTAGATCTTCTGTTAGACCACAATTATACATAAATTTAGTTCTCTTGTAGTCACTTTTACATATATTTATTTATTTTTCAATAAAAAAATAGGAAACCGCGTAGAACCGCATATGCCCCGCATATGCCCCCGCATACCGCTTAATCGCTATTCAGTGACCTGTCCGAACGCATACGCATACCGCTTTCCTGAACCTTGGTAAAGAACCAATCTGTATTGGGTCATAGTGCAGGCATCTACAATAGAATATGTGAATTGATTGGTTGTTTGATTCTTCATATTTTTTACTACATTTCTATTTCCAACACACAACTAATGACAGAATCACGAATTACTTAGACTATTTAAAGTAACATGCACACATGCATAAGAAACAATTAGATGAATGCAAGAAGAACGGAACACATGATATTTGTGTACATAGGTGTTAAAATGGGATGGCCCGACCTGAACCTGACCCATTTTATTTGGGTAGGGCTTAGGCTTGGGCTTGGGCCTGGAATTGAAAAATAAAATGACCCTAAGCCTGACCCATTAGCCCATATACTTAAATAGGCTTGGATCGGGCCATCTTAAACCCAACCCGGTGCTCAACCCTAAACGAAGCATGTCCCAAGGTGTGAGACGAAGTGTGACCATTGGTTGTCGATGTCGTCGCAGGTGTATGAAAACGATGATCTTTGCAAGGACGAAATGAATCTCGACTCAATGTCTTGTACTGCTAAGTCTAGGAATAAGCTTGCGCTCCATGATGTCGGTTCTACGTAGCCTCCCACTTTGTCACCTTAATCGTAACCTACTTGATGGAGGTGAGGTCTAAGGTAGAGAAGCGATTTTGTACTTCCTCTCTCAGGCCACGGTAGAACTACAAGTTCTCTCGTGGGTAAGCTGTAGTAGTAGGAAAGTGACGTGAAAACTCTATATAGCAGATCGGGTATTCCTGAGTTGTCAGCAGGCCCACCACCCAAATAGATATAAAGAAAAGGAAAAGATGATATGTCTGCTAAAGCAAGCAACTTCTTGTCTCTTATTATTCTTCCGTAGTCATAAATGAGGAAAGTATGTCATAAATAAGGAAAGTATGTATCCTCCTACTAAGTAGGAGACATGGAGTTCCAAGCTTGGGAAATGGAAATATTCCTATTATGTCAATGCCAATTGAATCCAAGGTGGAAAAAAGCAGTAGTCGGTACTCGGTCGACGGGGTCACTGACTAAGGATTAATAGGCAATCGGGTGACTAATCGAATTTAGTCGTACATTAGCCAATTTGAATTTCTTTAATTATTTTAAATATATATATATTATTTTTATACATAGATTTGTACATTTTCTATACTTTCATAATGAAATAAAAGAAGTAATTGACTCTAAATATGACATTATTGCATATTAGAATAAGTTTGCTTATATATTAACATAGATTTGTACATTTTCTATATATTCATAATGAAACAAAAGAGATAATTGACCTTAAATATAACATGAAGCATATTAGAATAAGTTTGCTTTAAAAAAACAAAAAACCAAAAAATATTAAGCCTTGATATAAAAGTCGATTGATTAGTCGGCCAACTAGGTGGAATAGTCAGCTGATTTCGTATAAAAGTCTTTTCTATAAAACTCTCCATTATATCTCATGTTGAACTGAATCACAAGCTTTCTCCAAATCAATAAAAATCAAATGAAGGTTCTTCCTTTTAGCTCTATAAATCTCCATTGTTCTCTTCAACGGATGGATAGCTTCATAATTAAGCGGCCTGACATAAAATCGAATTGGTTGTGTTACTTTGGAGGCTGCATGATGTAAACCCCTTCCTAAATATCACCATAGAAGAGGGTATTTTTTACATCAAGTTGGAATATAGGCCAATTCTCATTGACTGTAAGGGATAAAATAGTATGAACTGAACCCAATCTGGCCACATGTAAGAATGTCTCAAAGTAATCTAAAGAAAATGGTAATGCAGAAGCGTATAAGAGATAAAGAAATATAAAATGTAGAATAACACCAGGATTTTACGTGGAACCATACTTCGTGACGAGCGAAATGAAATCATGGGAAAATGCCAATAAGAGTTGATTCTTCTATTCATTTTCTCTCAACCGATACAATAGCTGTAGGGCCTCTTAAATATCCCTACAGACAGACCGAAGTCCAACTAACAGTAGATGTAAGACTAAACATGTGGATTTGGTAATTGGACCCTGGAGTTATCCAATTACCCATCTCTACATGTAAAGCATACACAAACACTTCCCCTCAAGATCGAGCATGCAATGCTCTGCTTGGACGAATAGAAATAAATCATTCTCCCGACAATACATGACACTACGAACAATATCAACTCAATGCAAATATTGATGGTTGTGTTGAGGAGTTTTATGTTATGATATTGTTTCACAATTAATTTTTTTTGTCTGTAGTATGCAAATTACCCATTAAGGTTTCCCTCTTCTCTATATAAGAAAACCCTTGGACTCTTTGAATAAATAACAAGTTTTCTATCCCCACGTGGTATCAGAGTGACGGTCCTAAACCGAAGCCCTAAGCTGAAGCACTAATCCTACCATCCAGCCCCCTTTAGCGCATCGCGAGGCCCCCCCACCACCACCAACAGCAACACCGCAGCTGCCAACGGCTCCTTACGTTGCATGTGGCCCTCGCACGTGGTCGTGTTGTAGCTCATGATTTTTATTTAATTTCATAGATTTAGGATCTGATTTATCTATTTTTATCAAAATCAAACCACGATTTTTCTAAAGATGGTTGTAGTATGAATCTACGATCACAACCATCTCTTTTCATGTTCATTTAAACGTCGTACGTCCGGTCTAACGTCCCAGTGATTATTCACAATGCTATAAAACAGAGATGATATGCCATCTTCGGGTGCTTTCAAGGTTTTCGCACCTATTGTCAAGATGGACAGTACAAACTACAAGTTGTGGGCAATGCAATTCATGAATCTGCTACAAAGCCATGGTAAGAAGCATATTCTGACGTAGTATGAGCCGGTGGACACGACTGAGAGCAATGCCTCATGGGAGGTCGATGATGCAAATGTCAAGGTATGGCTATTTGGTACTGCCGTTGTTAAGATAGCCAACGATAACCTTAGTCAACCCCCAACAAAAGCGATGGATATTCTTACGGCAACATACTCCCAAGCGAAGAATGAGTCGAAGATAATTTGCAGCTCCAACATGATATCTTCACGACCAAACAGGGTGATCGCCCTCTTCATGCCATGTATACGTCTTTGAGGGGTATATTTGAGTGACTACACAGCTACATACCCCTGACGACCTCACCAAAGCAGCATAAGGCCTACAGGGACTATGTTATGATTCGTGTGTTTCTGACTGCCCTCAATCAAGAATATGATTCAACTCGCTCTTAGCTTCTCACCGATGCTACCATACCTCCTATGGAGGAAGCATATCACAAGCTCGGCCATTTGAGTATCTCCTATGTCACACCCTCTCGGACATCTTCGACTATGGCCGCATCACATGGTAGAGGTGGATCTACTCCTCCCAAGGATGAGGCACACACGACAGAGGCAACCCATGCCCACGTCAGCCATGTACATATTGTCATCGGACATGTGATTCAAAGGACACGTCCTACTCCAAGCACGGATTTCGTCCATCAGCTCGTGTTGCAGAACAGAATCAGACAGCTCTTGATCATATTGATCAACACTACAATGACTTTGTCGCTCGCTTGAGAGAGATCATGCCACCAATTGTTGGATTTTCTAGCACCGATCCATCAGACATTACAGCCTCTGCTCCATTAGTAGCTCGGGTATTACTCATGCATTTACTAGTCGTTCTCAATTGGACTCGTCCGAATAGATAATGGATTCTGGAGTATCACACCATCTCTACAGAGATCAATTGCAGTTTGGTACATGTAGTCCGATGCAACTAGGTAGATCAGTAATGATTGTTGATGGGACTCATCCCTCGATTACTAGACAGTGGGAGAATCACCTGACACCTTCCATACATTTGTAGAATGTTCTTCATGCACCTACCTTCTCCACGAACTTACTGTCTATTAGTCATATTATAAAAGATTTGCATTGACGTGTTATATTTGCCCTAATTCCCTTGTTTTTCAGGATATATTCACGAGCAAGGTGATTGGATGTGGTCGTGAACATGGAGGGCTATACATTTTGGCTCAATCTCCATATGTTGGTGCCACTTCTCTTTATGTTGAGTCAATTCCCCCTACATGTGGCATCTTAGATTTAGCCACCTACCCCTGCAAAAAAATTATAGTCTCCTACCTAATGTCTATCAAGTCCAGCTTTCAATGTGAGTCATGTAAACTTGGAAAGCATTACATGTCCAACTTTTTAAGTCGTCAAGGTCGTAGTAGTCAAAGTCCGTTTGAGTTGTTTTACCTGGATATGCGGGGTCCGTCCGAGTCATGTACCTGATCATCAGGGACAAAGGTAATATCTTGTTTGTGTTGATTTTTCCATATTATCCTTCGTCTTTCTTTTAAAGCATAAGTCTGAGACTAGTACATTACATTGATTCAAAATTTTATGGTTGAAATAAAAAATATTTTCTCTGCCTCGATAAACTATATTCGTTCGGATAATGCACTTGAGTTTTCTACTGTGCAACTGTCGTATTTTTTCAGCTCATGTGGCATTATTCATCAGACTTCTTATCATTATACTTCTCAAGAGAATGGTGTCGTTGAACGCATGACCATAAATTTCTATCAAGTCCAGCTTTCAATGTGAGTCATGTAAACTTGGAAAGCATTACATGTCCAACTTTTTAAGTCGTCAAGGTCGTAGTAGTCAAAGTCCGTTTGAGTTGTTTTACCTGGATATGCGGGGTCCGTCCGAGTCATGTACCTGATCATCAGGGACACAGGTAATATCTTGTTTGTGTTGATTTTTCCATATTATCCTTCATCTTTCTTTTAAAGCATAAGTCTGAGACTAGTACATTACATTGATTCAAAATTTTATGGTTGAAATAAAAAATATTCTCTCTGCCTCGATAAACTATATTCGTTCGGATAATGCACTTGAGTTTTGTATTGTGCAACTGTCGTATTTTTTCAGCTCATGTGGCATTATTCATCAGACTTCTTATCATTATACTTCTCAACAGAACGGTGTCGTTGAACGCATGACCATAAATTTCAGCGAAATTCGGTTGAATTTCTGTCAAATATCGATATCCAGTCGAAATCGAAATTCGACCGAAATGATCGAAATATGGGGGTCCTACTACAAAAAATGACCGAAATTCCAATCGAAATTACACTGAAATTCTGTTTTGGTCAATACCGAAATGGTTATCGAAACCGACATTTAGGGCATTGGTTGAACGCAAACACTGACATCTTCTTGATATCACCGGACTCACCCCAAACATAGTCAGGCACCGCAGTCCTTCTGGGGTGATGCTGTGATGACATCATGTTATCTTATAAATCGGAAGCGCTTGATGATTTTGGTGAAAAGGCACCATTCTCTCTTGCTTTTCCAAATAAGGACCTCTTCTCTCTTACTCCACGAGTAAGTGAATGTGTGGCTTTTGTCCATATTCTGCTTCCTGGTCATGACAAGCCCGCTTCTTGAACTGTCAAATGTATATTTGCTGGGTACTCTCACACACAAAAGAGTTATTGGTGTTTTGATCCTATAAAAGGATTTGTCCTTTTATGTCAGTGCTGACGTTACCTTCTTCGAATCCATCATGTACTACTCTCCTACATGTGGTAAGTTGAGTTCCTCTGAGTCTGAAAATGTTGTTATTCCGCCCCCACCTACACATATACCTCAGCATGTCCTCCATGTTCCAATGCATTCCCCATTATCCAGCACGCCTTAGGTAAATTCTAAAAACTTGGTTTTCACTTAAAGAACTAGTGGTGTGCATGATGTACAGGTTCCATCACAGGATGAGCATACAGATATACAAGATGAGTCGGAATCACCAACAGATAGTGATTTAGGGCAGTCTGCCTTGCGGAAAGGCAAATGTTCTTGTACTCGATACCCTCTTGCAGGTCATGTGGCTCTGAAGCAACTTTCACCAGAATTCAAGAAGTTTGTTATGGGATTATCTACTATTGAAATCCCACGAACTTATCAAAAGGCCCTGAAGGTGAGCCAATGGTGTCTGGCCATGGAAGCGGAGATGGTCGCTTTATAGTCACGTGGCACGTGGACTACTATTACAACTCTTACAAACGTATATGTTGTGGGATGCAAGTGGGTGTTCATTGTGAAGCATCGAGCAGATGGTAGTATTGATCACTACAAGGTACGACTTATAGCTCGTTGGTTCACCCAGACCTATGGTGTGAACTATCAAGACACCTTCTCCCTTGTAGCCCAGCACTACACACTCTGGGTTCTTCTTTTTGTCGTTGTTACTTGTTACATGGAACTGACCTTAAATCAGCTTGATGTGATGAATGTTATCCTCTATGGTGATACACGAGGAAATCTACATGTAGGAGCCACCAAGGTTCACTATTGAGGGGGAGTGTCAGAAGGTATGCAAACTTCATAAGGCAATTTATGGCCTTAAGCAAAGTCCAAGAGCATGGTTTAAGAAGCACTCGGATGTGATAGAAACGAAATAGTTCACGAGATCAACTGCAAATCATTCATTGTTTGATCAGAAGTCCTAAAATGGCACCGTTGTTATACTGATGTATGTTGATGAGATCATTATTACTAGGGATAATGCATAGGGCATTCAGGCAGCTAAGGCTTTCCTAGGTAAACAGTTTGTGACCAAGGACCTTAACAATCTACGCTACTTCCTTGGACTGGAGTTTGCTAGGAACTACCAAAGTCTTGTGAGGACCTAGAAGAAGTATGTTATAGATCTCCTCTCATAGATATGTATGGAAGATTGCAAGCCAGCCACTACTCCTATAGATTCGAACATGAATTTATATGACGACGACACTGAAAAAGTCGACAAATAAAGATACAGGGAGCCATCACCAATCCAGACATATCGTTTGCAATAAGCAAAGTGAACCAGTGTATGGAGCAACCAATACAGATGTATATGGATGCAGTCCATATGATTTTGAGGTTTTTGAAGACCTCACCACGCACGGATCTTTTGTTTGGGAAAGGCACATCCATTGTTGTTATCGTTTTTGCATATGCAGACTATGTAAAAAAAGCAGGCCGACCGTTCCTTCGGAATCCACCTATAAGTCAGATATGTTCTGGTTGACCTAGCTGTAAAGGTTCATATGCACCTTCAATGCGACAACCAGGCCGCATTGTTCATTGCCAACAATCCAGCCTTCCATGAGAGAACCAAGCATATTGAGAGGTAGATTGTCACTACATACGAGACATGATTCAGAAGGGCTTTATTTCTACATCTCGTGTCAATTCAAGTGAGCAGCCAGCAGACGTGCTCACCAAGGCTTTAACCCGAGGATCCTTTCAAAGATGTTGTTCTAAGCTGAGCCTGATAGACATCCATGCTCCAGTTTGAGAGGAAGTGTTGAAGAATTTTATTTTTATTTTTTTGAAAGGAAAAAGGGCCTATACCGTATAGGTGTGTGCCCAATTGAAGAGTTTTATATTATGATATTGCTTCACACATTTATTTCTTTTTGTCTGTAGTATGTAATTTTACCCATTAGGGTTTCTCTTCTCTATATAAGAGAGCTCTTGAGCTCTTTGAATAAACAAGTATTCTTTCTCCACAGGCTACATGCTGAGGATGTTGCTTCTCATGCCATGCTGGTGACAAGGAACTAACGCGTTGGGTGAACTCTCCTCATCGGAGAGTATGTGCCCTGCATTGCATTTGTCAAAGTCATCGAAATTGAAATGAGTCTCTACCGAGAGAACTCTGGCATGCAACTGCTCCATTTCTATGAAGGGCCAAGCTGGGAAAAGTCGTGGAAACATCCTCGTCGGAGTCCACGGTCGCTAGAGAATGGCATCTGAAGGTATCATCGTTAAAGAACCGGGCCTCTCCCACACATGCTCAGAGAATGATGTGACATCTGGATCCAAATAAATTGGACCTTACTCGATTAAGAGTCCGAAAGTTCATTTAAATTTCAACTAATATTGAATAACTCCAGTTCAATATGTGCATCACAGATCTTATCTCATTCGGACGCAATTGACTAAAAGTTGATGCGTGTCATCGGAAAAGTTGCATCACAAAATCAAAAACCACAAAACAAATCGATACCATCAAAAAATTCGTCTCGATGAAATAAGACCAACAAAATCGATCATTCGTCGATCGGAGGTCATTTGTATAATTACAAGCCAAGACCGCATCTCGATAACCTCTAAATTCATCTCAGAACAAAAGTATATCATATTATACTCGTTTTGTTTGTAATCCAAAGACGGTCGAAATGAGCTATTATTCATATGAATCGGAGATTCAATGTACAGTCACGGACGATTTTGATATCTCAAATAAGCGAGAGAGAAAATGGTTAAAAAAGAATTTAATTTAAATCAAATTTATGTTGTCCAGCGGAACAGCAACAAATAACTGCTCTATCCCTTCCACTTGGCCTTATACCATTTAGCTCTCTCTCTCCCTCCACATTGCAACGTCTAAGTCATCTTCTCCCTTATAAACATCTCCCAAGAGCCCCCTTCTTTTCTCCCTAATATTCTCTCTTTTTCTCTCCAAATTTTCCACCGAAGGAGCTCCTCAACCCTCTCCTTTTGCTACAAATCTGCAACAGAGGCTGAGCTGCTGCTCTTTCCTTGCAATTTGGAGTTGTTGCTCCTTTCCCCAACTTCAGCATGTTGTTGTCCTGGAGTTGCTCCAAGTATAATCTCTCCAAATTTTGAAGATCATCCAAGGCACAATCCTTTTCCCCCTCTTGTTGCCATCTACGGACAATCTAAAACCCTCCTCTTGTTGCCCTCCTTGTATAATATTGAGTCATCTTCTGTTTCTGAATTCAAAATTCGATATTATTATCGGCAAAACTCTGTTTTTTGCTTAAAATAGAAAACTTGTTGTTGGTATTAAACGGTTAGCTATGTTTGGGGTCAAGGATGAGATTTGGGTGTCTGCTTTTGGTGGATTTGTGCATTTAAGTTGACCTTGAGCTATAGCAGAATCACCACATTATGATATTCCTTTGTCCATGTCCATATCACACACATTTGATTTGATAGGTAGTTTCTGTTCTAGAATAGATTATGTAAATGAAAGGAAACGAAAAAACAACAAATACATGTTGCTCCTAGCTTATTATGATGATGATCGATGAGTGGTTGCACTTAAAGTTTGAAATATTGATATTGATCTAGTATTAATATGTTTCAAAAAGGATATATCCGGAACTCGTCACAAATATTAGAGTATGTATTGCAAATCGCTAAAAATACCTTTTAAAAAATTTAAGGCAAGCTTAGTTTTTAAATAAGTAGCATACATTTACACTCTTTTATGCATGATTGAGGTATATTTAGCATGTTAGAAGTACGTTACAAATACTACTTATGTGCAGTCGCTTGAGCAATATATGAAAACAAATAAACGAGCAAGTTAAATAACACAAACATATTATAGTGACATTCTCAATAACAACCACAAATTTGAAAAAAAAATGTATTAAAATAAACAAGAAATTGAAATGTTTACGAGAACTAAAGACAATCAGTACCAGCTGGAGTCCCTTGCTGGACCCATATAAATAAGCAACCAACACTAACCTACAAGTTATCGGTAATATAATGACATATATGAAATATGTATATAGAAATGCATTGATCAGTTACTAAGGTGTTTGATCTTTTATATAGAAAGTGGAGATTGATCAAGTGGTTGAGCTAGTCTGGGTCATTGTCCAAGAGGTCTGTGGTTCTATTACTGAGCTAAATGTAGATGCTTGAGAGATAGTTGGCTTGTGTGTGCTCAGTGTTTCATCATCCAACTTGAGCATTCCATGCTCCAATTTCGTGGAGTATGTTGAAAGAATCAAGAAAATGAGTGCATGTGTGGCATTTGTTTTTAGTCCTATATGGGTTAAAGTTGGGAATTTTATATTGACCCAAAACTTGAGTCCAAATCTAATGATCAACTACTAATCTCATGAATTGAAAAATGAGAATATCGGATTCTTTCATACAATTGACTTACAAAATTTAGACCAATAAACAAGCAACTAAATTAAAAGATAAATAAGAGAATTAAGATATATTTATAGGTGTGGAGGTTTCCACTTAGAAGCCAACAAATAATTAACATATATGGAAACATTATCCAAGAAACTGAAACCTCAAGGACCGATCATCTACATGAATTAATTATTTACGTATACACTATTAACTATAGATCACTACTGATAAAAAGATCTAGATCTATACAGTCAACCACAAAAAGGATTGAAAAACATATTAGTCAAGTGAAAATGTTGGGAATCAATGATGACTGATAATTAAGAGTGCCGGTCATGGTGACCCTTACACCTGACCGTGCGATGGTGAGGTAATCCTCAGTTGGGCGGGAGATAGGAAGCCCAGTTAAAGCAGCAGTCGCCTAGTGCACGGGTCTAGGATTCCAGCTCTTTTTACGATTTTTACGCGAGCTCACAGTTTTTTAACGCTTCGTTAGGATCAAAATTTTTGAGCAGTTCCGTTGACCCTGTTTCAGTATGGTGTCTAGGTTGGGGGACCCTCGATTTGATTTTTCTTTATGAGCGCATTTACCCGTACTGGTCGGGCCACTTTACAAAATGACTCTTCCAGAGAGTCTCTCACCCGTCTCAAGGGCGTAGTTTTGGAGTAGGCATAGCTCTCTACTAGACCGCACATCCACTTAGAGGGTGAGACCGAAGAGTCTCTTAGAAGACTTCTTCACTGGTTGAGTAATAGTTACTGTTATGCCAGTAGGTCCCGACGATGAGTTATTGTTGAGAGTTAGTTACAATTGAGTTTGGTACAGAAATCATCAATCATCGTCAATCATCAATCATAGACATTTAATTAGATCATAAAATGACTACTACATATGTCAGGATAAGCTAGTAGACGTGTTGGTAACTTAGTTAGGATGCATTATACTCTACCGTAAGCCTACGTAGGAACCTCAAAGGTATTCTTCATGTCTTGGAGTCAAAGTGTGAGGTCACACTCAGACCAAGACCACATGCTATCCGCTAGGCTTGAGAATTTGATATAGACAAAGATCATATCAGAGACTCATCATCTACAATCCCAAGAACCATTTGCATGAGTTATAAGTGTTTAAAAGATGATAATCTACATATGGGTCATTAGTTAATATATGAAAATATTCTATGGAAAGTTATGGGGTGATGGATGATTGGGGGAATTTACATACATAATAGCTTGAAAACCAAATTCCACGCAAGTAGTTTGTTAATTTTAAATATCAAAACTCCTCTAGTTTTTTTAAAACCACTGAAATGCATGTTTTTAATAAATTTTGATTGTACCAACAGTTGTTGACATTTCTCTTATTCCTATCATGTATGGCAAGCAAGGCGCCTGCATCGCAGTAGATTGACTGTTGGACCTCGAGCTTCCGCACATACTCTCGACGGTACACATTTACACTTTTTGTTCGAGATAATGTAAATGTTTTTCTTTCTCTTCTGTAACATTTTTGGGATACGTGTACAATTGTTATTCTTCTGTCACATGTAAATATAAATATATATATATATATGAAAATTAATGCAAATATGAATTGGTGACACTTGTTATTAGTCTTGTTCTTGTTTACATTAATTATGAATGTCATTACGAAACGTGAAAAATTTTCCCTCAATTCCAAGGACCTAATGTGATCGATATCAAATATAATATTGTGAATGGTGTGTAAACAAGTAACCAGATCGCCGAGTAGGCATAGTAGTCATGTCGGTGCTCCGAGTCGGTCCAACCGAGGGTTTGTCCACTCTCTGCGACCCAGATGGTCGAGCTAAACCGATACCATGTTTGACAAGTGCTCCTCCTAAAGTAGTCGCTGGAGAGGAGCGAGCACCTCCTGAGATGAAACTGCAGGGTTGATCTCTGTTGCGGGAACGGTCGACGTATCGGTCCAAGTGACTGTTGTGGTGTAAGTACCGCTCCATACGAACTCCCAAAGCATCTCTCTTTGATGTTCTCAAACTTCTCCGCCGCATCAGTATCCTTGAATATAGAAGTGATACGTAGTTCGGCCAGCTTCTCCTGTACCTCTTCATGCCTCCCTCTGATAAACTTCTCCTGATTCTCATCTGGAAAAGCAACAGTTGCTGGTGTGTGTTGTGACAACTCGGTGTAACATACGAAATGTTGTCTAGCAGTCATCCGCCCACGTATGAGCTTTGCAAATAATCAATGTTGGGACTTCTTCCACTTCCCAGAAAAGATGTGGGATCTAAATCTCGTCTCGAAATCGTCCCATGCATGCTCATGCCCCAACTCTTTGCAAAGAGTATGAGCTCTGCAAATAATCGATATTGGGACTCCTTCCACTTCCCAGAAAAGAAGTGGGATCTGAGCATCGTCTCAAAATAATCCCATGCGGGCTCACGCCCCAACTCGGAAACTACCGCCTCCCACAATCTATCGGCGAATGATGTCAGTGAATACTCCATAAAAGATAACCACGAGTCTTGTGGTGATCGAATCATCCGAAGTACCTTCGTCACCCTCTTCAGCTACTGCTCGACCTCATATGATGTTCCGGTACCCTTGAACATGGGCACATTAGCTCGCTGATAGGAGGTGAAAACCGACCAATGCATGTGAATAGCAGAGTGCTCGTGTGTGTCCTCATCTGCAAAGAGTACAGGGTCCTGTTCTCTGCCATAATCTCCATCCTCGGCTCCATGTGCCGGTAGTATCTCCTCATGTGGATCATCGAACTAAAGCCGTTGAACCTCTACAGACTGTGGCTGATCCTGTCGTGTTCCATCCTGAGATGGATGGTAAGTAAAATCAGTCAGCTCCTCGAACATCATCTCTATATCAGTTTGTCTGTCTACAATCTCTTTTTGCTGGGCCAAGATCTGGTCCTGCTGACCTTGCAAGGAAATCTGTTGTTGTTGGAGGACGGTGAGGGCAGTCAGCATACGTTCTAAACGATCGCCCATCCTCGGCCAGCTCTGGACATCATGTTTTTGCACGAGAACCAATATTATTAATCATAATAGTTGATGTTCACTGCATTTCTAAGTATGTTTTTCTCTTCTTGGGATATATGAAAATTAATTCCAATTAATGACATATGTGGTGACCTAATTTGAATGTCATATTTCCCTCTCGTACTTGCGACAAATGAAATATGTACTCTTGAGTCCCTATGAAACCAAAGGAAAACCATAAGCCCACAATGTCTCAGAGAATGGGATCTTTAATCTAGAGTCCCTATGGTCCACATGAAAACCCTGAACTGACAGATCAAGTATGGGGACCTCTCAACAATGAACGCACGCATGTAAGCCTTGAACTATAGACTGAACAAATCTGCAACGTCCGAAATCTGACATGTTGTATTATATAATACTCCCCTATTCTCCCATACCGGTCGAAATAGATGACATCGACCAATTTGGAAGAAGACTTGAAGATGGGGGAAAACAAACTAACAAGAATTTTTTTTCTTCTCAAAAATTTTTTCTCACGTACGGATTTTTTTATTCCTTTTTTGTACGCTTGCCTCTTTTTCAAAAAACTCACGATAAAACTTGGGACAACCCAATTGAGATCTCTTTTTCTTGCAAGCCAAATGGCAAAAAATTTACACCCCTTCTTTTTTTTCAAACTAACGCCCCTTCGTCAATTTTTTTTACAAAGTGTGGCCCAATGGCCTAAGAATACCCCCTTCTATTCTTTAAAGATATGGCCTACAGTTGGGCTTAAAAAATCCATCTCTCTTTTTTTATTTTTCTTTTTTTAAATGGCAGGCCACTTAGGCGAATGACCTATTTAGGGTTCCCTGATTGGGAACCCCTCTCAAGGGTGTCGCCCCACGATAGGGCTTACTGGAGAAGGATGGAGCGCCACGAGTAGTTGCAGGTGGAGGGGTCGCCTTCGGGGGGTCTCATATGATGGGCATACGCAAAGCGTTGTTGGGTTTCGCTGCGGGGGTAGTCGTGCATAAGGTTATGGCAATGGAGGTGGTAGCAGTTGCAGCCCTCATGAGCGGAAATGGATCGTGTGGGTATTCCAAGGTTGTCGCTCTGTCGAGGGCTTCGTAGGTTGACGCGTGAGAAGGTTACAGCCTGAATCAAACTGGAGATGCTCTCGCATGGACGATGTTGGGTATCACAACAATTGGTTGTACCACCTGGAGGTTCACACAGGGTCGCATGCACGTGGCTGGAAGATGCAGTACCAATTGGAGATGTGTGCGCGTTACGTCATGGTGCATCGGCACATCGTGGTGCATCGCCACCATGACAGGGACAATGGGGTCTTCAATCCCCGAGGCAGTTGATGGGGAATAGGATGTTCTTTCATCTTGCCTTACAATTAGGTTCTTCATAATAAGATTGTGATTGGGGATTTTGCTGCTCCATAATGTTGAATGATGTTGATTGGAATTCAATAATTGCAGCAGATTAGGATCTTCATTCGTTTTTTATTCACACACAGATACATAACTTAATGCCACCCATTACAGGATATGTGCATACATCATGATGATTGGATACAATAAGAACTTAAAAGTGGATACAATAAGAACTCAGGCAGAGAGATGAAACCCAGAGATGGATCTGATCGTCGACTGCCAAATGTTGAGGAAGTAGAGTTCTAGAAATTGAACCATAGATCTTTCTTGTGTGTTGGTCGTGCAAATTTAGGATTTCAAGAAACCCAAGAACAAATCCACGAACATGAACATAATAATCAAAATAAATCTTCAAAAAACCAACTCAGAATCTAACCCGCTCTGATACCATGTAGAAAACGATAATGCGAAAGCGTATCAGAGATAAATAAATATAAAATATAGATGAACATCGAGATTTTATGTGGAACTCTTCTATGTGAGGAGCGAGATGAAATCACGGAAGAATGCCACTAAAGGGTTGATTCTTCTATTCACTTTCTCTCAACATATACAACGGGTATGGGGCTTCTTATATAGCCCCGCAGACAGACCGGAGTCTCACTAAAAGTATATGTGGGAATGAACATGTTGATGTGATAATTGGACCCTGCAAGGATCCAATTACCCACCTCTACATGTGACACATAATCCAACATAATACACCTCATATGTCCAAGACTCCAAGTGAATCCCTTGACTACAAGTCCAGTCTTCAATATGTCAATGGTACCATCTGGAGACTGCTTATTCGTAAAAACCCATCTACAAGCAACAGGCTTCACACCCGACAAGCAAGGAATAAGATCCCATATCCCTCTATATAGGAGAGCACCCATCGTGTCGCACATGATCCTTTTCCAACCATAGTCTCGTAAAGCATTGTGATGATTACGAGGAATAGTGACAGCCACTAGAGCATCTACATAGCATCGATCACAAATAGAGAGATTATCAGTAGAAGTAAAAGAAGAAATTGGACGCATCGTGCATTGCCTTTTTAGCTTCCTAAATGTTATAGGAATCTCTATCGAGGCATCCAGAGCAACATTAGTGAGGACACTCGAAGAAGATATCTCCTACATATAATGAACGGGCAAGGGAACGTTATGGGATACGTTTTGTATATAGGCAATCGATGATGGTGGTAACCCCAATGGTATATTATGAATAGGTTGTGTAGAGACTTATATATATGTTACATTTTATTGTTCCGTAATTTCTATTTATATTTTGTAAGGCTCTGTAATTTACCCAAGGGTTTTCTCCTTATATAAGAGACCCGAGGGCTCTATGGAATAACACATCAGAGTATTGTTTACTCTAACAGGTTGCATGAAGAAGCTGGTCTTTTCAAAGAAGGTTACATCAGCCGAGATGTAGTGGCGATGACCGGCGGGATCATAGCACCTAAATCCCTTTTGAGATGAAGAATACCCAAAGGAAGACATGCTTGGGTGCACGTGGAGATAGTTTGTTTGCAGGATGAAAGTTATGTACAAATGCAGAGCAATCAAAGATTTGTAATAGCAAGGGAAAAGCCGATTCCGTAGGGTAAAGGAGGGAGAACGAAGTATCTCCTATGAGAACAGATGACAGAAACATGTTGATAAGATGGACAGTAGTAAGAACAACATCCCCCCTATAAGTCATGTGCATACTTATATTAGTAAGTAGTGACTAAGCAATATCATAGAGATGGCGAAGTTTCAGCTCAGCTATCCCATTTTGTTGAAAGGTATATTGGCAGGAAGACTGGTGAGTGGCCCTGAGATGCAAAAGAAGTCATCAAATCATGTTGGGAAAATTCAAGTGCATTATCAGTCCGAAAACTTGAATATCACTGAAGGAAGTTTTGACAAATTGAAAGAAGGTTTGCACAATAAAGTTAATACGTAATCGTGCTTTTATTAGATAAGCCCACGAACATCTACGGCAATCATCAACAAAAATCACAAAATGATTATGACACCCAAAAGTACAGACCGAACAAGATCCCCATACATTACAATGCCCTAAATAAAAAAGGTTACAGATCGACAAGGCTCAGTCCTAAGAGGAAAAGAAGTCAGATGATGTTTCTCGAACTGACACACCTCGTACGCAAATGGCTTCATGTCCAACAATCTCCAAATAGGCATCAGAACCATTCCGGTACAGCCTGTAAATCCATACTCATTATATGCTGGCCAAAAAACTTCTGGGACAAAGGCTTGGTAAGTGGATCAGCAACGTTGTCGGCATAGCCTCAAATTTCAGCGAAATTCAGTCGAAATTTTGTTGAATATCGATATCCTGTCGAAATAGAAATTCGACCGACATGACCGAAATGATCGAAATATGAGGGCCCTAGTACAAAAAATGACCAAAACTTCGATCGAATTTCAACCGAAATTTCTCCGGAATTATGTTTCGGTCGGTCCCCGAATTGGCGACCGAAATCGACATTTAAGGCCTTGGTTGTCAGTAGCAGCCACCTTCGTGATGACGATGTCATTACGCTTCTGAATCTCTCAAATGATGTGGTATTTCCTCTCCACATGTTAGGTCTTTTGATGTCATATGGATTCCTTCGCCTGAGTAATGGCTCATGTGTTATCGCAGGGCAAGGAGATTGGAGTATCTGAGGAAACTACACCTAGTTTTAAGATGAACTTGCCCAACTGCACTGCCTCTTTAGCAGCATCCGATGCGGCAATGTATTCTGCTTTTGTCGTTGAACCAGTTGTGATGTCCTGCTTCGTGCTTCTCAAGCTCACAACACAACCGTACAACAAGAATATCAACCTCGAAGTTGACTTCATGTCATCAATGTCAGATTGGAAAACCGAATCTGTGTATCCTAGGACTTGGAGATCACCATCTCCAAAGACCAAGATGTAATCTTGCATCCGTCTTAGATACTTGAAGATGTTCTTCATTGCATTCTAGTGTTATTCTCCATAACAGAATTGGTAAAGACTTACCACTCCCACTGCATGGCAGATATCTGACCTTGTGCACATCATGGCATACATTAGGCTTACCACAGTTGATATGTATGGGTATCCAACCATGGCCTTCTTTTCCACAACGCTTTGAGGAGTCATCCCTTTAGACAGATGGATACCATGTCTTAAGGGAAGGAAGCCATTCTTGAAATTTTCATATGGAATCGTTCCAGGATTTTCTTAATGTACCTATGTTGGGACAATCCCAAAATCATCTTTTATGTTTCTAAACAGCTTCAGACTAGTGTAGGAGATATCGATATCGTATCGGTCTGCCCGGAAAAGGATATATCGAAATATATTGCCGATATATCAACGATATCGGTGGAAATGTCGAAAATAGCTCAAAAAGCTATTTTTTGCCATTTTTTTCAAAACTTAAGACCATCCAAGATATTAAAACAACAAATAACCTACAAATACACATTTATATCACACATGTCGGTCATTTATACCCCATGTATCACATATATCGGTCATATCGAATGTATCGCTATTAATGTTCTCAGAACAGTAAATAGCTTAGAAATATACACTTAGATGACACATATGGATAATTTATAATCCTTATATTACACATATCGGTTATATCGGGCACATAGTGAATGGCATTGAGATGAGACATTTGATTCCAAAAATATACATAATATTTAATGACTAATGAGACATTTTTTCTTTTTTATAAAGATTTATGCATGATTAATGATGGATTTAATTAATTACTACTATTTGTTAATATAAATCATCATAAAATCTTGGTTTCCATGTCTAAAACAAGAAATCCAACTTCATTGATCTATGACTTAATTTAAATTCACAACATAACTCAAAACCCCCAAATTATTTCCCCAAAAATCTCACTAAATTGTATATCTAATTTTTAATTCACGGATTTAATTAATTACTACTTTTTTTTGTTAACAAAAATCACCATAAATTTCTGTTTTCTATGTGTAAAACAAGAGCTCCCACTCAATTCATCCAATAACTTAACTTAATCTCACAATATAACTCAAAAACCCAAATTAGTTCACCAAATGTCTCATTAATTAATTCAAATCTTACCAAAAAAATAAAAATATGCATCACCTAACAGCTATGAAAAAAAGCCCTAACAAATTTCACAATTTGACAATTTCACACAAGAAATCGTAGTAGATCTGGAATTCTAGATGTTAACTCAAAGGAAGGAAGCCAACACCTTTGGAGAAGACCTTGCAGCAGATAAAATCGATGAAATGAGTGAAATGCGCCGATATAGGCCGATATGGCGCCGATTTGAGTGCTTTTACACGTTGGAAGATTCCTCTTGTCGACGATTTATCACCAGCATCCGATATATCGTCGGCATATCGGTCAAATATCGATGATACCAGTGTAAATAGATATGCACCTTGGTATCAATATCCTTTGCCTCTCGATACCCAGAACTACACCCATAACCCAAGCTAATTCGCGGGGTTTTTAAACCCACCCATGAGATATACACGAAATACATGCAAAATCATCATTAGAACCATCATACTTGCTGACCATCGATGAACTGATCGAATTAGCCAACCAATGTTGACCTCAATCATTATGTCTTGAACAGAGGAAACAGCCTCTGTAACGGTTGGACGGCAGTAAAAGGTCATAGCAAAGTCCATCATCCCGATCGGCTCTCCGATGTCAGAGTTAATTGGATAGGCCCACTAGGTTCACCGATTGAAGCAATTCCCCTCGTCGCAAGAAGTCGTCCTTATCCCCCCCCCCTCAATCTTGATAAAACCCAGTCCCTGGTATGGACGGGGGAGCTGTCGGGAGGGGGGTAGATTGGGAACTGGAGAATCCGACCTTTCTTCAGGGAGCCGACTGGGGTCCTCATCATCCGAGATCGAGACGAAAGAGGGATACGAGACATTTTGGTAGTACCAAAAAAAACAAGATGGTCGCAACGAGGGAATCTGGGATGGAGGCTATTTTTGATGGTGTGAGGGGAGACTCTGATGATTTTGAGAACTTGGATTTAATGAGACTCGTCAATATATTGCAAAATAACCTATGCTTCAGACCCAACATGTGCGAGGCTTCTCCAAGATCTTTTATCTCGAAGAAATGCGACAGTCATATCCTAGCACTAATCATTAATCATGTATCAATCACAATGATAAGGATTTCAGTTACGTAAAGCATAAAGAACACAGTGGTATTCTCACCAAGCTTCCTGTACAAACATGGCGCATCAGGATTCTGGTAAAATCATAACTCTTTATGCTTTCATCAAATATGATCTTCCAGCTACGAGAAACTTGTTTGAGCCAATAAATGGACTTCTTCAGCTTGCACACTTTGCTTTCCTCAATTATGAAGTCCCGGGGTTGCTCCATATGGATATCCTTCTCGAGGTATCCATTGAAGAACACAATCATGACGTCCATCTACCAAATGTCGTACTCAAGATGTGCAGTTATAGCTAGCTAGCAATGCTCTGATGAACTTGAGCATGGCCACATCAGAGAATTTCATCGTAGTCGATGTCTTCAATCTTGTTTAATCCTTGGCTACGAGTCGTATCTTGAAGGTCTCTATCTTCTCATCAAATCCTCCTTTTCTTTTGGAGATCCATTTACACCAAATGGATTTTACCCTTTCATGTGGATCCTATAGGGTCCATACACCATTCTTCTGCATGGAGTATATTTCAGACTTCATGGTTAGCATCCATCTATCCATGTCATGACCTGCAAGTGCCTCATCATATGAAGTAGGATCACTATCAGACTCCTCTGACACATGAAATATGTACCTTTCAGGTGGCATGATCACCCTCGAACTCCTTCGAAGATGTACATGTGTTTCATCTTCATTTTAATCTTCCGTTTTTGTTTCAGAAACTTCAATGCCCTCTGAAGATTTAATGAGTTCCTTTAGTTCATTTTTGTCTTAACTCTTAAGGAAATCATCCTCCAAGAATTTCGCATCATTACCCTTAGAGATGAATACAATTTGAGTCTCAATGTCGTAGAGTTGGTATACAATACCGTCCTTCACATACCCGATGAAATAGCACTCTCTAGTGCGGAATTATAGTTTACTTGCATCCATGTTCTTGTCATGGACCAAGCAACCTCAAATCCCCAAGTTTCTAATACAAATTATGGTTCTAAATCAAAGCTTGTGAGGGGTTTTGGGTACAGACATGCTAGGAATCTTATTGAGTATATATATTGCAGTCTCTACTGCATATCCCAGAAACTAAGATGTAAATTTGCTTTACTTATCATTGAACGGACCATGTACGCGATGGTCTTGTTGTGTCTTTCAGCAACATCATTTATTTGGGGAGTTCTAAGAGGAATGAGATTGGACACAATTCCTCTCTCCTTAAGGTTTCTTTGAATTCATCTGATAGGTACTCGCTACATAGGTCAAATCGAATTCGTTTAATCTTCCTATCGGTTTGTTTCTCAACCAAAGCCATGAACTCTTTGAACTTTTCAAATGTTTCGGATTTCTGATGTAATAGGAAGATAAACCCGTATCGCGAATGGTCATAAATAAAAGTCACGTAATATCGATATCCATTTGAAATCGTGGTACTAAAGGGACAACATACATCACTATGTATTAGCCTATTAGGTCTAGTATACATTCGCACCTAGCACCAATTTATTGATCCAATCAATAGATAAATGACCAAGCCTTCGATGGCAAATCATGGTTAAATGATTATTATTCTCTCCGGATCGCTTGAGTTTCGCAGCAGTAGCAGTAGTAGTGGATGTAACATTCATGACAAATTCATCAATGCGCAATTCAAAGTGTCCTCCAGAAGTTAAAAAACCATCTGCACTATGTGCATAACGACTTATGACAACTTTATTGGAACATTGAAACACATCCATTTTTAATTAAGATACAAATAATAGGTTCCTTCTAACTTCAGGTACATAAAGACACTCTCTAAGTAATAAAAATCTCCCACTAGCTAAAGACAGACTGCAAGTCCCGACGATGACTGTTGCAACAAATGCATCAGATTTCATCTGGATGTATATCTCTACATCCCCAAGCTTTCTAGTTTCCAGAAACGGATGCAACACATTGCATACATGAACAGAAGCACCGGAATCAATAACCAAACTACATTCTCGTCCTACGAGAAAGTTAGTTTCAATGATGAAAGCAGATTTTATACATGTTGGAGCGAAACCTTTACCCTTCTCAAAGGTTTTCAGATCGTCTAGAAAATTCCTTTTCCATGACAGACATACACTTTCTCGGATACCATGAGAGTGAAGGTCTGAGAGGGGGAGGACGAACTAACATCTTGACTCCTCTTCCACTAGCTAAGTAATAAAAATCTCCCACTAGCTAAAGACAGACTGCAAGTCCCGACGATGACTGCTGCAACAAATGCATCAGATTTCATCTGGATGTATATCTCTACATCCCCAAGCTTTCTAGTTTCCAGAAATGGATGCAACACATTGCATACATGAACAGAAGCACCGGAATCAATAACCAAACTACATTCTCGTCCTACGAGAAAGTTAGTTTCAATGATGAAAGCAGATTTTATACATGTTGGAGCGAAACCTTTACCCTTCTCAAAGGTTTTCAGATAGTCTAGAAAATTCCTTTTCCATTGCTTCGGCTTCTTACAGTGATGACAGACATACACTTTCTCGGATACCATGAGAGTGAAGGTCTGAGAGGGGGAGGACGAACTAACATCTTGACTCCTCTTCTTAAGAGTCGGATTCTTCCGGGACCCCTGCTTTCAAACGTGCTTACTCTTGACATGTGCAACCATTGCACTGCTTGTACGGTTCTCTTTCTTCATAACATCTTCTGCGGACTTCAATGAATCCATGAGCTCAGCCTTAGATAAACATAATTTATTCATGTGGTATAATACCGCATAATTATTGAAAGACCTGGGAAAAGTCAGCAGAATGAAGTCAGTATGCATGTTTGTGTCTGTATGCCACGAGGGTTTCTAGTTCAGAGATGTAACCAAACATTTTGAGTGTGTGATCTCTAACAGATGTCCCTTCATGTATCTTGCTGCGAATCAGTTCTTTTATTATGTTATAACATTGAGTAAGATTTACGTATCTAAACATTTTCTTTAGATTCAACATTATATCAAGGATGTTCCAAATGCCTATATGTTGCTTCTGAAGCACATTAGACAAGGACTCCAGAATATAACTAGCAAACAAGTAGTCTTCATCAAATTTTTCATTAAATTTGATTTCTTCCTCCGACTTAGGGTTCACATATATGTTCTTGGTGAACATATAACTGATGTGCTTCGCACAGAGAATGAGCTCCAGGTTCCTGAGCCAATCCGAATAATTCAACCCAATCAACTGGTTGACCTCCAGAAGCTTGCTGAGAGGGTTCATGGATTTCATATGAGATTAAAGATGTACTTATTAGAATATATATAATAAAAAATTATTTGTATATATAAGCATCTTTGATTAATGAATTTCAATTCAAAGTTGTCTTACTTTTTAATACTTTGAAAGCCAATTCCCTTATCCAACTTTCGAAGCACGAGATATACTTACCACTATATCTCTAGCAAGATCTGGGATCTCCCTTCCACCTTTGTCAAACCCCAATAATATGAGAAAATGCAACTCGGGTGAAGGAAACAGGAACTATCTCTGCCTTGCAATCCCAACTTGCATTTTTCAATTTGGTCTTTAACGCCCGAACCCATCACATCTAAGATGATGTTGACTTGTTGTTATTGAACTAACCATCAACAGGATTAGTCCACATCATGTGCAATCCAATATCACATCAATTATATGATAAACAATAGCGGGGTGCCTACATATACGACATGTTTAATTTGAGAAGCAAAGAGTCACGACCCATGTGCTCTTGTATACCAAAGCTATGACTTCGCATATACATCTCCAATATACAATCCATGACGATGGAACCATTCGCCTTGATGGGAGACCATGGATATTATCTTATGATTCCGCATATCTCGTTCAAATTTTAATTAATCATTACGAATCAAATTCTCATGATTAATTTTTCAAAGGGAATTACATCCCCATTAATAATAGATTGTTTATTTTAATTGGATTAATTAATTAAATCATATTAAATTAATAATTCAATGATACCAACAAACAATTAGGTTTGATTGATATTACTATATAGTATACAACCTCACAAAGTACAAATTTATTATTCCAATTATTTGTTAAGAGTATGCCTTAACCGTGCATCGTGAAATGCTTCCTTGAAATGGATCCGACCAGACGCTCGAGTTATGTTGGGAGTGAGCATTTCCTTGACATGCAAGGAGCTAATTAAGAAACCAAACCAACATATCCGGTCTAGACACCATCTCCATTCCAATTCAAAACACAATTGGGTCTATTTGTACTAAGAGGTTTTATCAATCATATGCTCTTGATGTCCCGGATGATACTAATCATACTATATATAATACCCTCAGAAACTTAGGCAGCTTAAAACATGTTTAATGATCCTAAATTTTGAGTCATATCAAGCAAACAAGTTTGATTTTGCATTAAAAGTTGTCTTACAACTACTGTAGGATAACCTAGGATTTTCATGTCATGAAACAATCATTCAATGTTGTTTATAATGAATTTCTCTAAATAAATGATACAACAATTAATCAGAACAAATTCCAAATTTCCATGATTATATATGAATGAATAAACACATTAAAAGATGTCAACAAGATGATCTAATCTTCCAACCCATCTCCACTAAATATCACATATCTAGGACAAACGGAGTTGGAATCACGTAAAATAAATTCAAGCGGTTTACCGATTTGATTGTTAACATAATTAATGTGTTTTTAATACGTTTCATGACAGGAAAAAAGTAACAAAAACATTTAGTTACAAATACAAGTTTACATGCAAAAACAACAATACTGTGGGAACTTTTTGAATTCAAAATAATGCCCTATTTTAGCCAACTTTTGGCAAATTTTTAGGGGCATGTCTAGACCATCTAAACATCATTCCAAATAGGGAAAATAAGAGATATATCATATATGCTCAAAATTGATACAAAATTTCAACAATGCAAAAAAAAGTTCTCGCACATTCCGATATTTACAATCGTATTTCCTAGTATTTGGATCATATCCAAGACCTTAAACAATGGCGTTGATACCACTTAAAGGCAAGGTGTTAGCATCACGCATCACGGAAGCGTGGAGAATAGATCAAATCCAATCTAGGTCAACTAGTCGTACTAGTTGGCATGGTAGCGGAAAACTAAAAATTTTTAATAATGAAACCACATGGCTAGGGAACCTTTCCCTTATCGTTTCATTCAGATCACACAAGTTTAGGATTGCCTCTTAAAGTGTGGTTGTGATATGAGTCCTCTAAGCAAAGAGGCATCCTGACTCAAGTCCGATTCGACGAGAGTACAGTAGCGGGCGTATTGATGAGATGTGTGCCTCTCGCAATTCCAAGCAATGATTGAAGCACAGAACCTCCTAATTTTGTTAGCCAAATCTGTTGACTTCTTTACCAGCACGAGGCATCGAAAAAGACCAAGTACCTCGAGCGATTAGTCCGACAACACTACGATGATCGCGATCTCCACCAAGGTTATGGGGAGAGAAAGAGGACATGTGTAATAAGAGAGCTTTTTAATGCAACAATTGCATTCAACTAGTGTAAAGAGAGCTAGGGTTAGCCTCTTTTTATAGCACTTTGGAAGTCCATGGATCCCAATCCATGTGCCCATACTAATCAATGATTTAGATTAGTTTGTTTTTCTTTCCATGGCTCTTGATCCATATGCTCTCATTAATCAATGGTTTAGATTGATTTAGGTTTCTTTTAAGTTTACAATAAACACAAAGAGATAATTTAAAAATATTTTTCAGATTATATGAATTAATTGAGAAATAGATTTAATTAAAAAAGAGGTTCCATCAATTTACTAAAATTAGGGTGTACATCCATCATGGTTTAACAACCCAAGGACGTCCACTCAAAGTAATGAAATGGGACAGATTAATTTATTCATTATATTAATTATTTGAATTAACAGCAAAAAAATCTGAATTATTTGTGATAATTACAATTAAACCAATGACTATTGAGAATTAAATTTTTCCATCCAATGTTTAACGTAAATCATATTTACATTAAATTATATAATGTGAATCCAATTCACATTAACATATAAATTATGAATCTTATTCACAATCAACTCTCTCTCCAGGATATTGTGGATCAAGGCCTTAAATGTCAAATTTCGATTTCATTTCGGTAAGCCTGGAAGGAGAAATTCGATGGAATTTCGGTGAAATGGTTGGAAATTGGAGAAATTGTCGGAAAACTTTTTTTAAAAAAATATAAAGATATCTAAAATTCTTTAACCCAATAAAGGAGAGAAATATAGTTCTTTTGTTGATAGTAAGATATTAATATGGCATGTTACATAAAATTTCAATCTAATCGTCACAAGAGTAAAAAAAGAAGTATGATGCTCAGAACTAGAACCAGATTTGGAACCACAATTAGAAGCCATTGGTTTCTCCACTTGAACATGAAGAAAATGGTGACATGTGAACACCTCTTCAATAAGAATGAGGTGACAAATATGATAACTACTAATTAAAACATATATCAAAATAAAGAAAAAATATAAATATAAATATCTTTAATTAAAATTTAATTTAACTCTTAAATCTTGTGCCTAACTGATTTGATTTGGATTTAGATATAAAATATAGAAACTAACTAAAGAAACTTCTTTAAACAATGTAAATCACCCTAACAACTCAACACTTTAGCAAATAAATAAGTGGAAATTTATTAATGTGCACCAATTTTGATGAAAACGAAGGGTAGATTTCCTTATTTTTGTTGTTTCATGAAACATGTCATTTCGATGAAATTTCGTTGACATTTCGGTTATATTTCGTTGAAATCCTAGAAAAGGAAATAATGGAGCATTTCGATTTCGGTGACCTAAAGTAACAGAAATTTCAGAGAATTTCAGTGAAATTCCATTGAAATTCGAGGCCATGTTGTGGATCATATCCACATTATCCATGATTATTGCGGATAGTGTTATCCACATTAATGTTATCCATGATAATAATATACAATTTAATTATCATGGATATCTCTATCCACGTTAACTGTGATAATTAAATCCTATTTAATTATCCAATTTTCCAATACTTGGATAAAATTGCTCATGGAATAGTTCTCGAACTCTTTCAAGAATTGCGTGCCTTCTCCTCAGATTCTCGGAGATAAGGTCAGGGTGATTGTATATGCCATGTATAATGACATGGATATTGAGATTCAATCTCATATCCAGATCTAGAAGACCACTCAGAGATGCAAATCATTTCGGACATGATATCACATCTTCTCATTGCATCCAAATCATATTCGATCAATGTCCAACAATTGGATCAAGATTGGATACCCAGTCTACAGAGAGGAGTCATTAAAATACAAACATGTTTCATCACTCCCTCGGAAGAAGTGTCATGGTATATAATCGTTTAAGATCACATCACCTTCGAGTATTCCTAACACATGCAAATCATGCATACTTGAATGCCATGATTAAACCCAAAGTTCTAATCTCATTTTGGATTGTCTCCTTTAGGTTTTTATCATTAAGTTTCTCATTCGATCATTGGGAGACGATATTGATCATATGCTTTCCAAAAGCATTATCATACCCACAAATGTTATCTTACTTCTAAACCAAGACAACCATCGATGGAATTTGGTTGGTCCCAATATCCCATGAGTGAGCTCATGCCTTCCGTTTCGGAAGTGAACATGTGTGATCCCTTTGAGAGATCGTATTACTCATATGCCCTCATATGCATACCAGCTCCTCGGTGTATAGACGTTGATTAGGTCATCAACCTAAAGGTCTGCCTAATGTACATACTCAGATATATATAGTAGAACATTTGTCTCCGGTAAGAGGATGCATGTCTATATCATGGCAGCATATGACATAGGTCTTAAATATCTCGATCTTGTTAAGTCAACTATTTGACTTAACACATCCGACACCTCCAAATCTCTATTCCTATGTAAAGGACATGCATCAAGAGGTCGGTCGGATATCAGCCTTTAGAGTAAGGATTTACATCTCATTCTCGGGCTAGAGCTCCGTTCTTGAAAATCATTTGATGGTACAAGATGAGTCATCAATCTAACTCTTTAGATATCGTATCAGCACGTGCCTATATGTTCCAACCATTGAATCAACAGTTACATGATTATTAAGATGGCCATGGTATATAACCCTAATTGTACGAATGGGCATTATAAGTGCGCGCAATCATTAATCTCATGGTCTAAAATCAACAACTTTTATTTATGTATAAAAAGATTACAATAACATTTATTGTAGAAATGGTTCGTCCAGAGTTCACATGTCCAACAGTTGCCTCTAAGCCAAGTATCATAGTCCATGTCTGTCTCTTTTAATATGTCCATCGTGAGAACGAAACTCCTCATCTAGCCTCTTACAAAGACCATGAACGCCCGATACCAAATTATGTAATTATCAATACCCTTGAGTTCGATGGTTGTTCCTTGGACCATCATGTTAGACAAAGTGAGCAAGGGCTTGGTTTTGTCCGATTGGAACCCTTGATGGTTAGGTAACACAGTGGGATAGACACCACCTATCAAGTCTTGGGAGGTGTAGACACCTCCAAAAAGCACTGGATAAGGAGGTATGAGCCTCTCATGACATTAGTGGGCCCACAAGAGGCCAATGAACTGCAAGAGGCGCACTAGAAACGTGCTGGAAACACGCGAACATAGACTAACGCTACGCTGGAAACTCGCTAGAAACGTGCAAAAAGAGATTAGCAACATGCTGGAATTGCCACTGCACCATTGTACAGTCAGACATAGGCCCAGGAGGCACCCTTAACAGAATTGGTCATGCGTATAGAGTCATCAACGGTGGCTATGAGTGCCATTGTGCCATCGCGCAACCTGACAGGAGCACGGTGGCGGCTTTAGGTGACCCGGAGGCGGTGCCCGAGGGGGCTGCAGCGCGCTGAGATGGTGGCGGCTACAGTGCCCGAGGGGGGTTGTTGCACCCTGGACGGTGGCAAGATTGGTGCCTGAGACGACTAGGTGGCCCCACGTGGAAGATGGTGGCACCATCCGGACAAGATGGGCTAGCGGTGGCAACGGATATGTGAGTACAAACTCCTATCTAGGACCGTTGCTCTAATACCTTATGAAGAAAATAATTGGAAAAAAAGTGTATCTTATTCCAAGGTTACAGGGTTTCTTACATAGAGTGAAAACCCTTATAGAGCCAAAAAAAAATGAAGTTACATAAGTGCTCAAGTGGGGTTACATGATTCAAATAAGATAGAACAAATAATAACACTAACAGATACGAACACCACCAGTCTCAGTCGTCACTCTAATACCATGTGAAGAATAGTTCAGAATGCAATCAAATGAACTTCATCTATGGGGGTAGGTGGCAATTACATATAAAACCTGAATGGTTACAAATAGAAATAAAAAACAAGGAAATAAACAAAAAGAGGAAAAAATATGTTACAGCTATATTAACCAATAATGTCAACAGAGGCTTATAGGCGGAAAAGGTTATAAAATTCTTCTATGTCGTGTTTAGAAGTCACATTGAGCCTTTGGAGCCTTTACATTCAACAGGGCATGCCTCACATGTGATTGCCACTAACCCAACAATTCAGCTCATGTTCCAAAAGAGGGTGTCAGACAGATGTCGATCAAATCGGATGGAGGTTGATAAACAGGTACGTCTCTCTAACCGATATTTAAGAGTTGCTTGAAGTCCCCATATATTTCAAACAATGAGTACCACATGTGCAACTTTTGTTTTATAATTGTATCCAGGAGAAAAAACTCCATTGAAGGGCAAAATTGATGTGTGCTTGAGGATAGGGAGGTCATTAGCATACTCGGGAGTCCATGGGTCGCCAATGTTGATATGATGTGCATGTTGATGTTGCTAGCATGCCCTCATTTCAGCTTCTAAAGGCTGCCCTCTTTCGACTGGATGTTGATCCATCCTACTACGAGGATGTTGTATCTCGTACTAAGTGTGTTCTCCTTCCAGGTCGCATGGTTCCTATGATGCCGCCTTTCTCGATCCTTTTATTTTAGTGCTTTGACCCATGAAAAGTGGATAAGATGGTTGTGCTTCAGCTCACTTGATGAATGGGACGGCAGCGGCCAGCCAACAAGCTCAATCTGATCGTCAGATGCAGCACATTGGAACCATGAAACACCACCACGAACGCTACCACGTGTGCGCCTGCGGCGCAGTAAAACACCACACAGGTGTGTCAGCGGCCAACTCCGGCATGTCAGCTTAGTGCATGGCCTCAAATTTCAGCGAAATTCAGTCGAATTTCTGTCAAATATCGATATCCTGTCGAAATCGAAATTCAACCGAAATGACCGAAATATGAGGGCCCTAGTACAAAAAATGACCGAAATGACCGAAATTTCGATCGAATTTCGACCGAAATTCCATCGAAATTCCATTTCGATCTGTCATCGAAATGGTGACCGAAATCGACATTTAAGGCCTTGGCTTAGTGGTACTCATCAAGCCACAACCAAGAGGTCTTTTGAGAAATCAAAGAGCATAAGCAAAGAGAAAGAAAGTCGGTTGATGAGTGTCAAGTGATGAAGAATGAGGCATCGATCTTTTTTTACATCCCCTTTTCCTTGATTCTGGACTTGCATTGTTTTTTTTTGAAGTTCAAAGAAAAGGGGAGACACTCTTCGGTGTTCACCCCAATATATTAAAGTAAATGAAAAGAAAACGAAAGTACAAAAAAAGGAAAAAGAGCTGTACAGAGAGGTAACAACACCTCTACCACGCCCACAACCAAAAAAGAACAACGCCAAGTCCTAAAACGCATCCCAATCCTCCACCAACCTTGCGCTTTGAATAATCACGTTCTCCTTGTAGAATCTTTGGCTCGAGAAGATGGCCTCATTACGACCACGCCAAATTGCCCATAATCTCGCCACTAGCAGCAAAAGATCTTTCCTCACCCTGTTCCAAAACATGGACACAGAAGGCCTCCATGCCATCCGTATTCACCCAAACCAATCTAGCATCCTCCCACACCCCTCTTACCGTGGGGCATTCAAAGAATAAGTGCTCTAAGGATTCCACCGCGGATACACAAAGGCCACAGAGATTGGAAACATTGGCAATAAATTTCGAGCAGCGATCCCGCGTCAAAAGCCTTCCCCTGCGAAAGATCCATAAGAAGAAGCCGAGGCGCTCAGGAAGCCTTAGCCCCTAAAAGAACCTGCAGTCCCTCATCAACAATTCCGGGGCCCCGCTCAAAGGAAGGGTCAGCGCACCATAGGCCTTGCACGTGGAGAAAATGCTGTCCCTCCATTCCCAATGATCCCGCCCCTCAGAGGGCCTACCAGCAACATCGAGGATGTTGAGAAGAGAGATAAAGTCCTCAAGCCTTTTGTCCAAGAAGCTCGCCACAAAACGCGGACTCCAAAACCCCTCCGCCCAACAAGAGGCGACAGAGGCATCCTTGTCAGCCGCCAATGCAAACAATCGCGGGTATCGAACACACAGAGGATCCCTCCCAACCACTTGTCATTCCAAAAGCTAAACGAGTTCCCATTCCCCAGCACTGGCTTAAATAACGATCTATGTCTTTCAAAAATCTCCCGCACCCCACGCCAGAAATGGGTATCAGCACCAACCACCCTCTCCTCCCCCCCACTGCCCACTCCATGGATCTCCCGATGCACATCCGTAAAGAAGGTCCCACCCTTTCCACAAATATTGTTAGCCCACTTGAGGAAAAAGGCCTTATTAACAAGTTCCAAACGCCTCACGCCCAAACCCCCCTCCTGCTTCCCCCTGACCACCTCATCCCACGCCACAAGGTGGATTCCACCCCCCATCGCCCCACTTCTTCCCCACAGAAATCTACGCATACATCCCTCAATACGCTTTCGGATCCCAACCGGCATACGGTGATTCGAAAGGAAGAAAATTGGGATAGAAGAAAGCACCGCTTTGAGGAGAACCAGCCCCCCCCCTCGACAAAAGCACCGCACGCCACCCAGCAAGGCGCGCCTCTACCCTCTCGATGAGCGGAAGCCAATCCCGAAGCCTGGCCCTCCCAAGCACCAGCAGAAGACCAAGGGAATCAATAGGAAGCTCGCCCGGAGGGGAACCCAAAATCCTGCCGCACTCGGTCGCCAGCATCTCCGACATCCCAAAAGGAATAACCTTGGATTTGTCCACATTCACAGCCAAGCCCGGTATCTCACTGAACAGATCAAGGGTCATCGCCATGCCAGAGACCTCAAAAGCGCCACCCTCAATGAAGCAAATGGTGTCATCAGCGAATTGAATCAAGGGCACAAAAAGGTTCCCCTTCGAGAAGCCCTTCGAAAGACCGACCTCAATGACACGGACGGCCATACGAGCCAAGACGTTGGCCGCAACGACAAAGGGGAGAGGGGCCAGGGGGCACCCCTAGCGCAGCCCCCTCCTTGGCTGGAAGGAGCCCCCCTCCAACCGCACATTAATAAAGACCGAGAAAGACACAGTGGTGATGCATCGCCGCATCCAAGAAATCCAGAGCTCAGGAAAACCACGCCTTCGCAGGACCGCCCACAAAAAGCTCCAGTCAAGGCTGTCATACGCCTTGGCAAAATCGATCTTCCAAAGCACCCCCTGTTTCCCCGAGCTCTTCCAATCCGCCACCAGCTCAGCAGCCATCGTAACGCAATCAGAGATTTGTCTTCCATGAATAAAAGCAGCCTGAAACAGAGATACAAACGAGTGGAGGACCAGCGCTAGCCTCCTAGCCAACACCTTGGCCACAATAAGATAGATGGCGTTAGAAATCGAAATAGGCCGAAAATCCCCAATATTCACAGCTGCGAGGAACTTAGGGATATGCAGCAAGATGGTCCTATTAATCCGATCAAACCCCTCATTCCCATTGCAGAACTCAGGCACGACCTTAAAGACATCCGCGCCCACAATCTCCCAGAAATCGCGATAGAAAGCCGCGGAGAAGCCATCAGGCCCCGGGGAGCCATGAGCATTTAAGTCCCACACGGCCGCTTTAGTTTCTTCCATGGAAATCGGTTGGGTCAACATCACACAATCCGCCCCAGAGATTGAAGGAGCCCCACTCCCCTGCCAACGCCACGATCTCGGGGACCGCCTTGCCATGAAGCTCTTGAAGTAATCAGCAATTGCTTTCCCCATTTCTCTGTCCCCCTCAAAAGACACCCCATTAATGGAAATCGAGCGAAGCGCATTCTTACGCTTCCTCCCGCTAGCCACACAATGAAAGAAAGTCGTGTTAGCATCACCTTCCTTGATCCATTTCAACCTCGAACGTTGCCTCCATTCCGAAGCCCTCTTATTGTCCTCCGCAACACACCTCTGCGCAAGATCACGCGCACCATGCTCGTCCGCCAGAAGCTCACGGTCGTTCTCCAATTGATCGAGACGCGCAATAACAGCCTCAGCCTCAGTCCTGACCGCAACCCGCTCCCGCCCCGACTCCCTCTTGAAAAGAACCAGCCTCCGCCGCAAAGAGATAAGCTTTTGATTCAACCTGGAGGCCGCAGACCCCAAGCAACTGAACTGAGCCCAGTGCTCCGACACAATAGCCTTGAAGCCGACCTCAAGAGTCCAGCACTTCTCATATCTGAAGATGCCCTTCAACGAAGGGACCTCGCCCGAATCCCAAAGGATAGGGGAGTGGTCCGAGAAAGAGCAGGGTCGCGAGGACACCCAACAGCAAGGGAACAGCTCCAACATCCCGAAGGCCAAAAAACGATCAAGCCTGGAGCGTGAAGAGTTATTCCTCCAAGTGTAAATAGTATCCGAAGCCACGAGATTCTCTAAGGCGTGAGAGTCCACCAAATCCGCAAACAAAAGAGAGCCCGGGTCTCTAACCCCCCTTAAGCGAGGGCGATCGGACATATGAAGCGTTACGTTGAAGTCACCCCCGATAAGCCAAGGGACCCCCTCAAAAACCGCGTTAATGGCACACATATCCTCCCAAAGCTCATTCCTCTTCAGGTGACAACAGGGACCGTACACGTAGGAGAAGGCAATCGGCAAAGCATCGGACTCACGAACCAGCACAACAGACATCATATGTTTCCCCACAAGCAGAGAGCTGAAAGAAAACATCGACGATCGCCACGCAATGAAGAACCCCCTGCCGCCCCGTCCGCATCCACAGCTCTAAACTCATCCAGAGCGCCCGCCCCAAAGGAGCGCCACAGCAAGTTGTCAATTCCCCTCAACTTCGACTCTTGAATAAGGATAACATCCCATCCCCACTCAGAAGCTCTAGAGCCCAGTGCCCTTCTCCTATCAGCCTCCCCTAGCCCCCTCACATTCCAGGAGAGGATCTTCATTAAGACAAGTGACGACGACCCCCAATAAAAGAGAGGTCAGCCGCCTCCGCCACAGCTTCCCGCAACGTCGCACAAGAAGGCACTTGCGAGGACCCCATCCGAGATCTGTTCCTTCTTCTATATCTCTTCCCCGACCTTCTGTCAGAGGTGCCCTCCACCTCACAACCATCATCTACGAAAGGAGCGAGCCCCGAGGAAGATGGAGAGAAAATCAAAGGATCCGAACCGCCACCTTCGATGAGAAGAGGGCTCCACATAGGCTTACTGCACCCAACATCCAACGAGCTCGAAGCGCCATCCGCTACAGAAAATGAGTCCATAAAGGAAAAGATCGCAAGCCACAAACCGACCGGAACCCGAGCAAGGGTCCGCCTCCTCCGCAGGGTCAAAAGTGAACGGATCCGGATCCGAGCCCGGTTTAGCACCTTTCCAAGACCCGAGGTCCAGAAGCCCGCCCAGCTCCACCGCCGGCCAATCCGGCCACAGACCCATAAACCGAACCACAGGAGCTCGATCCAACTTCCAAGCACAGCAATCGAGAAACGAATCGACCTCGGGCATCCCCCCAAGAGGCAAACCTTCCCTAACCGAGGAAAGGCACGAAAGTCGAGAAAACACCTCGAAGCGACCCGGAGAAATCATCAACTTGGGCGACTCCTCGTAGTAGCCCCCAAGCGTTGCCACCTGGCACGCAGAAAACGAGGAGACGTCACCAACCCTCGGGGAATCCGTCGCAACCAGGGAAACCGGAGAGGGAGCCGTTGTCGGCGGAGCCGGAGGCACGATGAAAGAGAGCTCCACTCGAAAGCAGAACCGACCAAGCTTCAGGGCATCAAAGAAGATCTTGCCCACCGCGTCATCAGGAAGCCTCTTGTTGCACTCCATCAAGACCCGCGTCACCCTCCAGTCCGAGTTAGGCTTGGAACCATCCTCCACGACCGCCAGAACTTCCCCCCACCGCCTGAGAGCTCTGCCGAGGCAGCGAACGTTCCGTGACAGGAACGGCACTCCTCGTACCTCCGCAACACAAACCTCGACGTTCGAGCAAATTCCATCCGCAAAACGTAAGGCCTCCAAATAACGTCCTCCGACGCTCCACCCGCAATAAGCCTTTCCCGTTGATCCGGAGAAAGGCCACGAACACAGCATCGGAGATCATCCATCACCACGAAATCCCCAACGAATATGGGACCCAAGAAACCACGCAGATGAGATAAGATCACACTCCAGTCAACTCCTTTACGAACGGCAACTCCCACAACCTCCGCGCCAGCACCTCCATGCAAAGCACCCCCCATCGAAACCTTAACCCCATGCAACACGTCAATGACAGGGCCAAGCTCCTCGACGACCTCCAAGGGCACTGACGCTGCTGCAGGATCCAACTCCGACGTACGAACTCCAGCTGTGATACCACCCCTAAGCAAACCCCCCACAACTTGGGCAAAAGAACGCGACCCCCTCCCTCCTACAGGCGGCATGCAAGGAGCAGCCGCACGCTTCTCCCACCTACTACCAACCGAAACAATAGGCCTACCAGAAGAGAGCTCACCCCTCCCCATATCAGAGGAACAGGACCCCCTCTTGTGGCCCACCCTACCACATGCATAGTATCGCGCGGGGAGCCCACAAGCGAAAGCAGTGTGCCCACGCTCACCATATCTGAAGCACCGCTTCCCAGGTTTCCTGTGCGAGACCGACATCCAATCTCCGGACCCCCCATCTCCCCCGCTTCCATCACCAGCAAAACCGACAACCCCCTTTTAATGCACCCCCCTTTCCTTTCGCAACGCCCCGCGACGCAAGATGACCACCCTCCGCGCTCGCCGAGCTTTCCATTCGTCTTCCCTTAGCCTCGAACGCTCCATCAGAAAATGCTACCGCTCGACCCTCAGGCGCTTTCGCTCGCCACCACCGTTCCATCCTCAAAGTGGATCTGATGTTATCCTTGCATTGTTTTTTTGCAACCTCTGACTCCCTATTTGTTTTATGGTTATGCCTTGGGAGATAACAGAGAGGTTCTGAGACTTAGGTCGAATTGAAAGTGCTCGAAGAAAGCTATTCGATAGAGTCAAATCTATGGTGGAAGCAATAAGTAAAGCAACTATGAATCTCATCGACGTCCGAGACCCGAAAGAAAAAAATCACAACTGACCAACTAACTGGGGCTATTTCCTCATAAGACATATTGGAATACATTTATGGAGAAGAGATGCGAGAGGAAGATCCTCCAGACATGTATCCCCTTAACCAGACCCCGGTAGCGAGTATTTGCCATGGATCTCTTTCTAACAGACCTCTAAAATGAGTCTGACATTACCTTTGACCCCTCCGCTACATCCTCTTGTCGTTAGTCATCTTCTCTTCGCATGTTGATCCCTTCGGGAAGTCGTCTCTGCCTATCCGCAAGAAAAGAGTTGGGACGGGGCTCTTGTCTCCATCTAGTCATCTTTGGCACTGTGAAGTCAACGAGTGGCCAATATCAACTAGAGGATCTGGGCTTTAGTGCTTGTAGACTACTAACTTCTAGAGCTTGCTAAAAGGAAAAGTGCCTCTCAGGAGACTCATCCCTGGAATAAAGGTATAGAGATCGGGATTAGGAGGTGCGAGAAGTCAGGGCTGCCGACGTCTGATCCTAGAGGAATTCCTCTTTATATGTAGGAAAAGAGCTAGCTTGGCTCGCAGGGCCAAAACATAGTATAAGTAACAGCCAATCCGAGTGGCATATATAGAGGTCCTTATAGTGATGTTGGTCTCGAAGAAGCGAGCAAAAAAGTATTCTTCAAGGTGAAACTGTGGAATTAGCCGGAAGAAGCGTGCTTTGACTCTCCTTTTGAAAGTTGCGACATAACTAGGCTAGATGCATCCACATAGAGAATTATTTTCGGAAGTCATGTACGATAGGGCAAAGAGATGAGGGTAATCAGCTTCTACATGATGGTCTAACAAACTCCATCTTTTCATGGTAATTTAGGCTTCATGTGTGCAAAGCAATAAGTAACAACATAATCTTGAGGGTTACGTGTTTGAGATGATAACACTTCATCTACTAATAATTGTTCGATTGCGTGGGCAGCGAAGTAGGGATGTCTAATATAATTAAGATCAATTTGTGTCCATAAATATGATATGACAACAAATTGTGATCACATGTAGCTATCATTTAGTTTTAAGAAAATAAAATCGCACAATTAGACATAGTGAGACTACATGAGCATGTCTTGGGGTAGGATGGTCATAGCCTACCTCAAGACTCAAAGAACGTTTTAATGAATGTCCAAAGCTGCAACTTAACTGTGATCATGCAGCAGATGCTCAAGCTACTAGAAACAAGGTACTCACGACCAAAATACTCAAGGTCATAATACAACTCAAAATCCCATTCAGTTTGTCTTGTGACAGGAGAAAAGTAAGAGAATTTGTTAAAGACTTACTAAGCCAATCTGACCCATGTACTTACCACACAGATAGTGCAGCCGATGTCTGATAAACTACGATGATTTGTAACTTGACAAATGTGAACTTATATGTTATAAAATATCTTGCACACTGATTCTAGTAAAGAGCACATGAATCGGTTTTCAATTCTACTATTGTCAAGAAAAGCTAAATATTGGTTAATCAAATATGCCATGATATGGAAGATTTGCAGAAAGGGAACCAAAGAACAAGCATGATTAATTCAAAGAAGAAAAGCACACCATTGCATCTTTAGCGACAGACGAATCAGTTGCAACTGGGCTCTTTTGCTTTGAAAAGCTACTGCCAACATTTACAGGAGGTGCAGCTACTCGTCTACGCGAAGGATCCATTGATGACCAACCACCTGTGCGTCCTTCTTCCGCACCTGAAGACCGCATAAAGATTCCCAGTTAATGAGAAATAAAAAGTAAAAACAACTGTTACATGAACATATCCTACATGAGAGCATAAAAAATTAACAATTACGGATCGTCCATCATTCACTTGCACACATGCAAATTGATTATAAGAGCGTTGAATTTTCTGTGGTGACTACCCGCCAAAACAGCAAAGTAGACATAAACTTATAAAAAAATGGACAAGAGAATAATGGAACATATATCTATGGAGATGAAAAGGAAATACAACGATGTTACCTGACTGCCTATCTACATTGGCTACACCAGTTGACAAACCAGCACTTGGTCCAACACCAGGACCCTAACCGAATGTGAACATGAATATCCATGGAATTCCAAAATGGAAAAGAAAATAAAAGGACAAGACATCTCCATGAGTGCTCCTTACAAGAGAAGTACGTGGGGGACCACTGGCACTTTGTGACTGCTGATACTTCAAAATTGTCCAATCAAACACATAATCAAACTGAAAACCTGCAGACGGAATTCTTTTTATTAAAATAGGAAAGAAAAACACATGATAACGTGACAATATACAAACCAAACCATCTGCATTACAAACTCTTAACTTTTTCTTCAAAAAAAAACCTAGCATACCTTCCCTGATGAAAAGGTCCCGGAAGATTCTTTTTAAATAAGCATAATCAGGCTTATCATCAAAATGCAGAGATCTACAATAGTGAAAATAGGATGCAAATTCCGATGGATACCCTCGACATAAGGCCTGAATATAAGTACCCTTTGTCATATCACGTGTAAACAAAAGGCACGGGACCATACACAACATCAGGATGTGGAAAACTACCTCAATGGAGGTGGAGACTTTCCGTTCACTGATTTTTTCATACTTCTGTTTTTTGGTTCCTGCTTTTAGACCCTGCCACGGAAGGCTGAAATGCAACAAAAACTAGGAAGGTTAAACAAAATGATGATCCAATGAAAACATTGTAACTTCCTTATAATGTACCTTCCCCTTAGGAAATAGATAAGAACGTATCCAAGTGATTCCAAATCATCCCTCCTGCTTTGTTCTGAAAAGCATTAGTGCACAAGCAGAAAAGTAAACGTTATATTGCATTACCATCTGAATGGTTGCAATACTATCAGAATGGTGGAAAAACGGATAAATGTCTACTATAAGAGTAATCTAAGATTGGCAGGCAAATCTAAGTGAGCAGGCGATCGCCAACTAATAACCATGTACATAAAAATCCATTTACATGCTACATAGTACATTAATGAATTCTGAAGGCTGCAGCATGTCTTTACATGAATTCAACATTTCAACCATCCAAACAGATAACACAAATAGTAAGTTAGATTTTTATCTGTACATTCTGTCACAGTAAGTTAGATTTTCGGGATTTTATCATGTGTCCCTCTTCGATGTTGCAATATCAGTTATGCCTCGTCGTTTTTTAGGAATATTAGTTGTGCCCTGAATTCTTGCAATTTTATCACTTGTGACCCTCGGGTTAAGTTTTCGTATATCCATGTCCCAACCAAACGTTAACTTTGGGATACAAGTGTAATTAGATTGAATTGCCAGGTAGATATGTCTTTTCCTAAAAAAACTTCCCCTCCCCTTCTTCCTCCTCCCTCTAGCCTCCCCCTCCACTCCCACCCTTTCCGACTCCTCCTCTGCCGCCCCCATCTCCTTTGCCACCTCCTCCTCCAGTCCCCTCCCCCCTCCAACCCCTTCCCCCTCCACCTCCTTTTGCCAAACCTATATGATGCTTGAACGAGAGAATATATCGAGAAGAACTTAATAACTGAACTTCCCATTCTATCAAGTGAGCTGAATAATTACTCCTACGCCGGATCCCTATTGTTGCATATCATCTAAGCACATCGGCCGACGTGTTGAGGTCGTATCCTCCGCCTCACTCCAATCAGGTCTCATGAATGTAGTCTCCTCGACTGGAGGAGTTGCGAACAAAATTGAAGAATAAACACTCTCCATACATACATATCATCGATGTGTCCCAAATCATGTGCCTCTAATAGAAAGAGCATTTACTCATGGCTAATCTCTGCCTCGATTCTATCCATCGGTTTTATATGTGTCTAGATGTGAAGGAGAAGTAGAACCGCGTCCATCTCTAGAAGCTCCTCGTTGTGATGCTTCCTATATGGAGGTGATCCTCGATCTACAAGTGGTGTGCTCAGTCTCTTATTGGAAGTTCGAAGTGGGTTCCTAGTGGTTCATCTCCAAGAGAAGGGGGTCGATGGTGTTCGACTCAGATGGCCTCGACTTTGCATAAAAACTATTAGGTCCAAAAGGGGGAAAATAATAGATGAAGATCCTATGTCGTTGGAAGATGGGGATCAATATCTCTCTCTACCACCATCCAGTCTTGACAAAGGTGAACACCCTTCGTCTACCTTCTTCTTCTTGCTCCCCCTTCGTTCTGTTATTTGTGTATCACCGACTCACCTATCGGAAACCATCACCTTTTCGCACCTCATGCTTCCTCACTTTCGGACCCCTCACCTCCGACCATGCACAGAGGTAGAAGATTGTCGAGGTTCCTTCCTTCACCCATGTTGGAGCCACCAAGAATGTTGAAGCTCCTTCCTTCACCAGTGTTGGAGCCACCAACTATTCCCCTATTTTTGAACCCCAATCCACTGAATTGAACCCCTATTAACAATAGTCTGAGCATTCATTCGAACCACGCATCTCCGTGTAGGTCCTTGATGGCATCAAAGCACTCGTTAGTGGATGAGCAACACCCCACCATATATGAGCCATCAAGCCTCCTTCATCGCACACTAGAGCAACTGGAAAACATCCACCAACACCTTCATCGGAAAAGCAACAGTAGCTCATCGGAGGGGAAGAGGAAAGGTGGCGGAAGGCAGAGAGGGAACGATGTAGGGGGCTGGAGGTGGTGGTCTTAAGCAAGAATGACATAGGTAGAGGTCGGGGTAAAAGGGTTGTGGTAAGAGGATGTGATATTTGGACAGTCATGTCCCTCCTAACCGCACAATGATTTGAAAAATCATGATTTACTTCAACTCATTGATGGCCAAACTAATGAAAAGGCACAAGTGTTAATTGTGGAAGAAGCCATGGGGCACAATTGATATTCCAAAAAAGACAAGGGCATAACTAATATTGTAGAAGTTAAGATGGGAACAAGTGATAAAAAAACCCTAGACTTTTTATAGCCATTTTGTCACATTAAGTAAAGATAATTCAATCATTTTGTTTTCTTTTCTTCATTATCCATTCAAACCCTTTAGTAGACCAAGATTCTTATTTATTACTTATTGTGGCTATAAGAATTCATACCAAAATTTGAGACTTGCTGGATTAAGCACAACATTACCAACCCATGGTCTCACTCCCTTAAGATTGATCCATTTAGTCTATAAAAAATCAGTCAAAATATCACTAAGGACTTTCATTCGGTTGCCCCATGTTGGACTCCTAATAAAATAGTTTCCCATTAAAATAAGTATTCCCTTCTAATCAGCATGGTAGCAAAGCAAGTGACTCGGTGGAAGTTTCCCAAGAATCAAAGCAAGGAATAGCCTCAAGATGGTTATGACATAAACCTCGTTCTCCCTTTAAAAAAGAATTTTAACAAAAATATTGTATAATATTAAGAAAACTGTTGTACAATATAAATCTCCATATATTAGAGCAATTAAAGGTTTTTCAATGTAATTCTTCAATGTCAAAGCAGAACAAACATTACCATCATTACCATCAGCTAATGCTAAATAAAATGATATAAACTACAACAAGAAGAAGAAGAACAAAGCCTTTTCCCGCAATTAAGTAGGGTAGGCTACACATATTTTTTGCCTCCATTCAGATCTGTTTTGGGTCATTCTTGGACTTAAATCCAAACAACTAAGATCCCTTCGGATAGTCTCATTCCAACACTTCTTGGGTCCTCCTCACCCTCTCTTAACCGGCTCAACATCACAAATCTCGCATCTTCTAACTGGAGCATCAACCGATCTCCTTTGCACATAGCCAAACCATCTTACATGATTTTCTCGCATCTTAATTGGTGCACAAAATTTTATAAGCTTTCGACTTGACTTACAACCTTCTTTGCATCCTACTTTGTTATTTTGTAGTTTGTGATAGTTTTCTCGATTCTATACTTATACAAAGCTTTAAAGCAAGCAAGGCCTTAAATGTCGGTTTTGGTCACCATTTCGGTACCGACCAAAACAGAATTTCGACCGAATTTAGGTGGAATTTCGACCGAAATTTCGGTCATTTTTTGTACTAGGACCCCCATATTTCGGTCATTTCGGTCGAATTTCGATTTCGACTGGATATCGATATTCGACAGAAATTCGACCGAATTTCGCTGAAATTTGAGGCCATGAAAGCAAGCTCTTTTAATTTTAAGCTTCTCTTGCACCCCTTCACTCCACCACCAAGCCTTCCTTTCGATCTGGAATTCCTCCCTTAGACTCACCAAGCATATCTTTGCCTACCCTTCGGATACAAGATGCTACCGCCTCTCACATCTCGTCTGCACTTCCGTTACAATCCCAAAATAAGTCTTCAAAAACATTCCCATTGAAGCTTGATTGCTTCAATTAAAGATTCCACCATTTAGTTCTAATGATCTTGGGAGTCATCCCCTTCTTTGCCAACCCTTTTATTGATTGCTTCAAGACACAACCATGATTAGCAAGCGATGTTAAGATGTCAAGATCTCTCATGGGATTACTTAGCAGACTCTGCAACACAACCGACATCTTCTCATCGCAAAGTAATCAATATGTGTTTTAGTCTGGCCACTCTTATAAGTCACATTTTTATCACATTAAAATTAAAGATCAACATGGCCATTCAATCCCCATCCCACTAGAATAGTGGTTGTAATGATATCTAAGAAATTTGAATATAAACATGAACATATATGCTACTGGGACTTCTGTATTTTAATGGCTTAAATAGAAACAATCCAAAGCATAGTTGAAAATAATATGCTATAAACTAACACAAAATAATGACCACAAACCATAATATAAATTATTGTATTTTGATTAATATAACACAATGAACACATGCAAAAAATGTTATCATACAATTCAATATGATCAGCCCACAATTCACATAGCAATTAAAGACAACATGGCAATTCAATCCACATCCCACTAGAATAGTTGATGTAATGATATCTAAATATTTGAATCTAAACATGGACATATATGCTAGTGCTACTGGGACTACAGTATTTTAATGGCTTAAACATGGTTAAAAATAAAAATTATACACCATATCCAAGTGTAAATAAAAATTCATGTATCAAACAAAAGATCAATACTTTGTTGATTCATAGAACATGTCTTGCCAGAGTCTATTAGCATGGTGGCGGTGTGGCACGTCTGATGATATTTTGATAGTTACAACATGGCACATGCACGAGCCCTTACCCTGTTAAGCATTCTGATATACTGATGGTACGAAAAGAAAAGGCTAGTCTTGAGGCCTACACCTCCTCAAGGCGAAGCAGTGCATTTTAGCATCAAGACGAATGCTTTGGCTAAAATAGGCGACATGTGCACCTCGCATGACCGAGATAGTCAAGAAGCATGAGGTGGTGAGGCAAGTCCTTTCTGCTTTTATATGTGTTTTTTTGTCAGATATGATACTTTAAATGTATGGATTATTTATGTCAGGCTATGTTTTCTTAATATTATAAAATATTATAGTATAGCATCACTTCTGAAATCACAATACCTTTGAAACGAAGTGCATGTCCCACCTGGATGCATCGCTCTACTAGTCGATTGGAGACAATCACTGATTACTTAATCAAGGTGATGTCCGGTTGCTCCACATATCTAAAAAGTGTTCTCTTAGCTCCTAAATTTCCTATGAGTCTACTTTCTGTTTCAAATATTACTAAGGTGCTTAATTATAAAGCTATTTCAGTATCTCTCATGATTTGGAATAATATTGACAAATCGAGTGAGTAGGTGTGGTCGTGAAGAAGGGGATATATACCACTTAATGCAATATCCCATTCCCTGTCATGTGTTTACTCTTACGTGAGGACTATCTTCTTACACATGGCATTTTCATCTCGACCATCTTCCATTACAAAAAAGAAAAGACATGCCACAAATGTATGCATAAACTTCCTTTAAGTATGAATCTTGACAACTATGAATAGTGAAAACATCATAGGACTTTCTCTATATCACTCTTTCTATCTTCTGGTTATTGATGATTTTACAGGTTGATCATTTTACGCATCTCTCTTGTATTTCCTTATGGATGTCAAAAGTTAAAATCAACGTTATTTATCAAAAGATTCATAAAGGAAATGAAAAATGCATTGGGTCCTGTCATATATGTTTGACTGACAATGCTCTTGATTTCAGTAATTAATCTTACACTCTTTCTTCACTAAGTATAAATCATCCACCAAACATCATGCCCCTACACCTTGCAATGGAACAGTGTAGATGAGCGAAAACAGCGACATATCCTAGATGTGATCAAAAGACTCAAAATTTTACTTACATAGAGTTATACTACTCTTAGCTGCTAAGGAGATGTTGTGCTTACGGCATACCAGGCAAATTGCATGCCTTCCATCATACTGGAAGAACATACTCCCATATTAATTGTTTTCCCTTGAGAAGAATATGCTCCATGTCAACCCAATGAGTCTATATGCGCTTCGTTTATTCATCTTTATTCTGATATCAACAACAAGCATTTTCCCAGATTAAGCAAGGATGGCTACATTGATCTTTGCTTCCATTCAGATCGGTCTAGGGTCATTCTCGGGTTTAGATCCAAAAACGTAAGATCTCTTCAAAAGTCTCATTCCAACAATTCTTGGGCCTTCCTTACTCTCTTAACCGACTCAATATCCCAAACCTCGCATCTCCTAACTGGTCCAACACCCGACCTCCTTTACAAATAGCCAAACTACTTTAAGCGATTTTCTCGCATCTTATCCTCGATGGGGGATACATCAACTTTCCTTCTGATTGCATCATTCTGAATCTGATCTTTAGGTGTATGTCCATACATCAACCTTAGCATTTTCATTTCTACTACAGTCATTCTATACATGTGTCTATAGTTCACATGCCAAGATTTAGATTCATAAGAGCATAGCAGGTCTCACGGCTGCTTTGTAAAACTTTCCTTTGATTTTCATATTCTTATCACATAGAACAGTAGAGGCTCCTCTCCACTTTAGCCAACATACATTTATTCTATGAGTAACATCTCCATCAATTTCCCATCATTGCAAAAAAGATCCCAAGTTTCTAAAAGAATCTTTCTTCTGAATATTAGCATCACCATTCTTCAGCATGATTACTTCATCATTGCTTCCACCAAAAATGCCCTCCATATATTCAATCTTAGTCCTACTAATATGAAATCCGCTAGTCTTTAATGCATGTCTCCGGATCTCAAGCATCCCATTTACTACATCTCTAGTCTCATCAATCAACACCAAGGTTCAGGAAAGCGGTATGCGTATGCGTTCGGACTGGTCACCGAATACTGATTAAGCGGTATGCGGGGGCATATGCGGGGTATATGCGGTTTTACGCGGTTTTCTAATTTTTAATTTAAAAATAAATAAATATCTATGAATAACATTACCACTGAATTTATGTATTTAAGTGGAGTTAAAGAAGATCTAAGAAAAACGGTTGATGTTAAATGGGTGTGTATATATGTTTTTAATTGCCTCATACTTAATCATAAAAAAACATTTACCATAAAAACTTCATTGCATAAAAACTTCGACGATACATCGCATATACTCATGAAATCAATACATGAGAAAAACATAAAAATTGCATATACATAATGTTATAATGCATTGTAATTGTATATAAATGCTTGTCGTATTCTTTCCATTGAATGAATGAAGAGGTAGAGTTACGGAATTAGGGACCTGAATGAGAAGATTGAAAAGTTGGAGCTGTTGGAGCAGTATGCGGGGCATATGCGGGATATATGGGGCATATGCGGGCCGCATATGCGGAGAGAGCGCTTATTGCACTGATTCATGTAATCGGTGCGGTCTGCATGCCGCTCGGGCATATGCGGCCGCATATGCGGCCCGTGCGGCCGATTTAGTGAACACTGATCAACACGATCATCAACGGATAACATACACCAAGATAACTCATCCTGAATGTGACTAGTCAACTCATCCATAATCAAAGTAAAAATGAATGGACTCAAAATTGAACTTTGAATTAGACCAATGTTGATGTCAAAATAGTCAGTCTTCTCAAATCGGATCCTTACACAAGACGAAACCATATCATACATAACTTTTATGAGGTTAATATATGACATGTACTTTTCTCTTTTCCAAAACTCTCCACAATATCTCACGTAGGACAGAGTCATAAGTCTTCTTCAAATCAATAAAAATCATATGGAGGTTCTTCCTTTTAGCTCTATAAATCTCCAATGTTATCCTCGGCAGGTGGACGGCTTACATACTTGAGCAACCTGGCATGATCCGAATTGATTTTCTTTTATTTTGGAAACTTGCCTTAACCTTCTTTCGATCACACGTTCTCAACTTTTCATAGAGTGACTCATCAGCTTGATATCTCTATAATTCCCACAAATTTGAATGTCTCCTTTGTTCTTATAAAGAGGCATCACGATGCTTCTCCTCCGTTCTTTAGGTATCTTCTGGCTTCGCAAAGTAATATTGAATAAATTTGTAAGTCGAGTCAAACCACGATCACTTAAAACCACACATACTTCTATAAGAATATCATCAAGTCATACACCTTTCCCAGATTTCAGCCTTGAAAGCCTCCTCTACTTCCTTCCTTTGTATTCATCTATAGCTTGCATGATTCAAGTAACTTTCACTACTAGCTAGATTTCCCAAGGGATCTCTTTATTTCCTTCCCCAATGGAAAGCTTATGAAAATACTACTTCCATCTAGTCTCTGTATCCTTCTGAGCAACAAGCACGTGCCCTTTCTCATCCTTGATGCATCTCACTTGAGAAAGCTTTTTGGTATTTCCTTCTCTAGCTTTGGCCAACCTGAATATATCATGATGGCCCTCCTTAAAATTGAGATTCTTTTCCATCTTTATTCTAGTGGTCACAATAATCCTAATCATGGATTGTAAAGTATTTTTCTAAGGATATTCTAGAACCTAAAAAGGATACATATAGTGTTCAGAAAGGCGGACCAAGCAACCCATATGCGATCGCATATGCGTAGTCAGTAACCCTTCTGAACCGCATATACAATATTCGTTGTATATGCGATTTTGGCGAGTATGCAGTCGACTAAACTGCATATGCATATGCATATTCGATCGTCTTTAGGATAGACACCACCCTCACTTTAGGCTTCAACCGATGTGCTGCCCTTAAGGCTTTAGTTCAGCAATAGATGTTGCCATTCAAGCTTCAGATGTTACTGCTTTAATAGCAATAAATATTTTTTTTTACTTTTGACTTTGAATTGATTTTATAGTAGTTTATTCTCAAATATATGTTTAATTTAGTTTCTACTGCAGCCCTACAAGTTTTCGAGATTTAAACGATGCTATTGTAGCTTACAATAAATGTTAAATCTAGTTATTTTTTGACTTTCAACTGATTAAGCTATAATTTGTGTTAAATTTAGTTATTTTTTATTTTAAATCGATCTTATAGTATTATACTTTCTTTTTATTTAATTTGGTTTCGCCTTCAAACTACAAATGTCATTTTTGTAAATGTTAAATTTAGTTATTTTTTTATTTTTAATCAATTTTATAATAGTCCGTTCTGTCTTTTATTAAAATTGGTTTTGATTGTTGCTACCTTCAAGCATCAAATGATGCTACTATCAAGGCCCTAAATGTGGTTTCGGTAACCATTTCGGTATCGACCAAAATAGAATTTCGGTGGAATTTCGGTGGAAATTCGACCAAAATTTCAGTCATTTCGGTTTTTTTGTATTAGGACCCCCATATTTCGGTCATTTGGGCCATTTTGGTCGAATTTCGATTTCGATTGGATATCGATATTCGACAGAAATTCGACCGAATTTCGTTGAAATTTGAGGCCATGGCTACTATTACTATTTTTGAACTAAAAATGCTAAATTCTTATTCTAAACATAGTTCATCGTTATTTTGGAATTTATTTAATATTATTACATCCATAAAAATGTTTTTGCTTTTATACTTTTCATTTTAACAGTAAACATGCCAATTAATTCCACCCCTCAAATTCTTATTACGAAGAACTTTTTATCTGAATGGACGTCCTTTGGAAATACTTTGGTTGAAATCACATCGTACTAAAAAGTTTGTGTTTTATATTTCCTCGGGTAGTTTCTTTGAAACATAAATTTCTAATGTTTGAATTAATTTTTATATTTTAAATTATTTTGAATCAAATAATACAAACCGCATAATCCGCATATACTTCTGCATATCCGCTTATTCGCTTCAGACCGCATGACCAAAGGTATACCGCATATCGATTTTTTAAACTTTGGATACGTATGATATGATCTCATCAGTCAACGTTTTATGTGAGTGCAAATGGTTATCTTGGAATCCATCACATACAATTCCACTTTTGGTGTTCATTGTCAACCTATGATGTTAATGAAGTTGTTTACCTTCATATGCCTCCTTTGTCTAGTGGTGACTTAGCCCATGAGGAGCATTTTGGATTAGTTTCTTCCTGTCGTGAAGTTAATCCTAAAGGAGATGGAGGCCCTTCTTTCTTGAAGCACAAAAACATTGGGTGAATCCCCCAAGATGGATGCTCTTTTTTCTTGAAGCACACAAACACTGGTCAAATCCCCTAAAAGAGGCAAGTGTTGTCGATAATAGGTAGGTGTTCACCACTAAGAACTTGCATGAGGGCTCTATTAATGTTGTAAAGACAAACTTGTTACCACTCAAACTTACAGGGTGGATTATTTGGAGACTCGTGTTTGTTGCTTGCCATCCAACCATTATATACAGATTTTTGTAGATCTCTACAGATCACGATCCCGTTTTTATCTTGATGTAAAGAACGTAACCATGGTGCTCTTCATGAAAAGGACTATAGCCTGAAGCCTTTATCCATTCAAGGATGCGGACTTAACCTTAAGATGATCCCAAGTCTTCCATTCAAGGATGCAGACTTCATCTTAATACATCCCAACCCTTGCCAATCCAGTGTTTCCACTTGGAAAGGCATAGGCACCCAAATTTGAACAAATTAGTAAAACTCCCATCATAGTCATTTCACATGAAAATCCTTTGGACTTCACTTCCAACCATGATAAGCTTCGGTGATAGATATAGAAGGGCTTCCCAAAATAATATTACTCCAATAACATCCATAAGAGCCAAGGGAAAAAAACTAATTACTACATCCTGACATGCATTCAGGATAGCAAATACCAAGAATCACAATCGAAAAATTCACAAGATACCAAAAAGATATTTACCTTTTGAGCACACCTCCTAGATGAGAATAACGCTCCAACCAATCCTCCAACTCATGAAATAATGAACATATCAAAACCCTGGTCCTGATAAGTAGTCTTTGATATAGAAAACCCAAAAGCATAGCGTCCTTTAAAGCATACGTAAGAAAAAGAAATTTTTTTTCAGGCTCAAAAAGCTACCCTAGATAAATCTTTAGCATTTGCAAGAGCTTTGTATCCTTTCCAAAGTCTAAAGTGACTCCCTGAGGGTTGGTCAGCTTAGTATTTTGCAGGGTAGGCATCTTCTCAATGTATTACTGTTCTTTCTCTCAAAAAAAGTGACTCCCTAAGGTTTGGTAAGCTTAGCATTTCTCATACAGAATCTTAGCATTTCTCATACAGAATCTTTCAAGTACCTTCTCAATGTACTTTTGTTGCGGCATTCTCAGCTTTTTGTTCACCTTGTCTCTGTTGTTCGGAATTCCATGATTCTTCTCTATTGAATTTAAGTCTTTCATTTCAAACTCATTGGACCACACAACTTTGAATTTTGATATATTGTCTCCTTGTTAGAGCTAGTAACAAGCACCTACATACAAAGTAGAAGTGCGAGACATACCAATCTTCATGAAGTAGCAGCAATGGTTTGCAATGGCATTTATTGAATACTGAATTTGTCATTAGTCATCAAACTTCGTTACCGTTGCATTGGTGTCCCATAAAGGTTTTTCTGAGCTTGAAAACATGTCTTTCTTCCCAATAGCGGCATAGCCAAGTGATTGTTGCATGTAGATGTCCTCAAGATCTTCATGAAGAAATGGTGTCTTGAAATCCAACAACTCTATATGTAGATCCTTAGCTACAGCATTGCTTAAAACTGCTCTGATGGTCAAGATCTTCACAACTGGTGCGAAAATCTATGTCATTTCAACTTATGTATTCTGTTGAAAACTCTTTACCACTAGTCTAGCCTCGCATATGATAAACCATCAACTTCTTCATTCTCATGTAAACTTACTTGTAGAGCGAGGCACTCTTCCCCTTGAGTAGTAGAACCAAATCCTAAGTTTTGTTACTTGTGAGGGAGTCCATCTCATCCTTCATGAATAGCTTCCATTGTTTTATCGTCTCATCCTTTAGTACTTCATCAAAGCATTCAAACTGATCATTGTCGTTTAATAATGAATAATTCAAGTGTGGTGGATATATTGCAATGGATTTGTTAATTCTAGTGGACTTCCTCGATAGTGAAGCGTGAATTGTGTTTTAAGATGAGTGCACATTTTCGTAATTTGACTGTTATGTGTTCTATTCAGAAATTTTATCAAACTCCACATAATCAGGTGGTGCATCCCAAATGTATGTGAGAGATATAGGATGTGTGTGTGTGTGTTACCTCCAATTCAGTCCATACTTGTTATTGGACGTTCCCAATCGAACACGACAGATGGACTATGATTGATCAGATATTCTGAGGTACTCATTGCATCAATCCAGTGTTGTTCAGCACATATTCTCATGCTTCTCACACACTTCAAAAGGGTTATGTTCATGTGTTCGACATCGTGATTCTGCTAAGGCTTTCTTGGGATCGATTTCGATCTCCTAATCCCATTTTTAGTTTAGCAAGAGTAAACATCCTTCTTGCAATATTCTCCCCCATTATCAGACTTGAGACTTTTCAATTTTAAACATGTATCGTTTTCAACAAAAAACTTGTGTATCTTAAAGGTTTAAAATATATCAAATTTACGATTAATAAAATAAATCAACAATTTCCAATCAACAATTTCAAATTTTCATATACTTACAACCTATAATATAGATGGTGGGGGTGAGGCAGAGGAGTACGCAACCGCACTGGCAAGTGCACGAAGGCCAGGAGAACTGGAGAAAGACCACCCTCGGGCAGAGGCGTGAGGCTCTGAGTGCTACCTTTCGGAAGGTTTGTGAGGAGACGAGGGCTACCAAATACGAAGAGGAGAGGGAGGAGGTTTGGTTGCTTGTTTCGCATCGGAAATGCGGCCAACATTGCTACCATTGTGAGATCTACGATCACCATGCTTCCTTCTATTCGTGGAAGCCTTGTTGTCATCGGCGATCATCCTGTCCAACTCTTAAACATGTTCCACCGAGTGTTCCTTCAAAACAGGTTTCGATGAGAGCCTTTCCATCAGTGTTGCGTACAAGTCGATCGCATGCACAAGCTTTACTATCAGGAACACCATTCGGAGATGAAAGATACGACGACGTTGAACACTGCTCCGGTGGCGAAGAACCCTGAGATGATTGTTGAATCGGCGAAATTAGAGACAATTCTCAAGGATTTTGAGGTGCCGATAGAGGAAAGTTTGAATTCATTACAGTAAGAGCAAGAGAGGATTGAAAATCTTCCTTTGTTGGACTCCAATCCAACAATTGTCGAGAATATTCAATGCGAGCCGCAAGGGGAGAATTTGCTTCAATACATAGAGCTTTGCTGGAACTGGAAGCCCTTTTATCTATGGGAATTCGGATCTCGGACCCGAATGACCTCTTCGGACCCTTGCACCTCCTTCGAGTTTTTACGGGTATCAGGCTTCTCTGTGGACATGTTTCCAAAGGTGGTGCATGTTTCAATCCTCTGCAGGTGATCATAATCGAACCCACGATTCACCCAAATCTGGTCAGCACCTTTCGGCATCAGCTTGGGAGCATTCTCCATGAGGCCTTCCTCCCTTCACTCTACTCAGCACCGAAGAAGGCTAAGGTTGGACAACCTCATCCAATCGTGGAGTCTAATCTACCATTGTCCATTGTTGGTGGGTCTGGAGTAGTTTAGCAATGTGGTGAAGAAACGTGGCTCCGGACACTCAAAGCAACGATGGGTGTTTTGGCAGAAGAAGTTAATGGGACTGCTACTCTATTTTTGCACCCCTCGTCTACGCAGGGGATTGACTTATCCGGTGAAGTGATGCCTTCCACATCCTCGGACTCATCTTCCGGGGTGAGAGGGAGGATTGGTAAATCCAGACGCTACCCTAAACGAAAGAAAAGTGTGGATTCATCTGCCAACCAAATCTCTGATCAAAAGCGCATGGTTACGCTTATAGCTAGAGCGGCAGCACTAATGGGAGCCCAGAAGGTTACTGAATGAAGCTCTTGACCTGAAATGTGAGGAGTATGGTTGACCCGAAGAAGAGAAGGTCGATTGGTGCCCTGATACAAGAGTGGAAGTATTATTTAGTGCTTCTTCAAGAATCCAAACTCGTTGCATGTTCGGAGATTCTTTGGAAATACATGGAAGCTGGAGCTTTAGTAGATTTCAAAGCTCTTGATGTTGTAAATAGTGATGGGGTGTATTATTGCTTGGAAGAATTCATTGTTTGACTTTATTGAAGAGCACAAGGATAGCCATATCCTAAAAGTGGCCTTCCAGACTTATTCCGTCGAGCATTTTAGTAGGGATATCATGTGTTTATGGGCCCACCGTTGCAGCTGCCAGAACAGAACTGGGGGCCGAATTACGGGATGTCAGAACTTTGAACCCAGATGTTCTGTAGTTGTTGAGAGGGGACTTCAATGGCACCCTTCTTTCTTCTGATCGTCCCCACTTACTTGGTGGAAAAGACTCAGGGTCCCTAGAGTTTGCAGCAATGATTGATGCTATGTAGTTGGAGGTCATTAATGTTCCAGATACATGATACATGTGGCGTAGCTCTAGTTCACGATCAAGGTTGGACAGGATTTCCTACTTCGTCCCAGCTTCTTGATCATTTCCCTCTTTCCACAGCCTCTTCCAGAACCCCGTTCCAGATTAGAACATACTCCACTGATTTGGGACTCTGGGGTAGAGTTGCAACCTCAAAATTTTTTCATATTTGAGAAGGCTTGGTTGTTGGAAGAAGACTTCAAAGAGTTGGTTTCTGATCATTGGTCCTCCGCGGTGGTCTCGAGCACTGCCATAGTATGTTTGCTCCAGAAACTTATCTCCCTTTCTGTTAGGCTCTGCAAATACATGACGGAGGTATGTGATGCGAGAAGAGCTCGGAGAACAGAAGCAGAGGAGGAGGCAGACTCGCTTCCAAAATACCATCACTCTGGATGATAAAAAATGTGTGATGTAATGGAAATAAAAATCGAGACAGTTTTGGATCGCAGAGGGAGATGCAAATATGAAGTTTTTCCATCGTGTGGCTAGTGGAAGAATAAAGCACAATCTCATCCAGATTGTTGTTGTGAATGGATGACGGGTTGAAGATCATGATATGGGAGAGGCGCTGGCATATTATTTTTAAAAAATTTCGCAGGGGTCTTCCAAGCGTCAAGGGAAATGGTTAGGCCTTGGGTCCTAGCATTTGCCGGAACAACATGCCAGACACCTTATTCAGAGTATCACCTTGGATGAGCTCAAGACAACGGCCTGGAACATGAACGTTGATGGGCACCTGGCCATGATGGTTTCCCTGTCTTTTTTTACCGTGAGTTCTGGTCATTGATGGGGAGAGAGGTTTTTGAGGTTGCTGAAGAGTTTACAACAGGAAACAATGGTTTCAAACGTGAACCACTCTTCCTCCTGCCAAAGAAGGAAATCATCGAAAGGGTTGAAGATTTCAAGCCAATCGCTCTATCCAACGTAATTTACTTGATAATTGCAAAAGTTTTGTACTGTATCATCTCGTTGTTTCAATCATCATTCATTCCTGAGAGACAGATTGGTAACAGTCTCTTTGTGTGTATAGAGATCATTGAGGATTGGAAAAGAAGGCAAGTTGGCAGGGTTTTATGGAAGTTTGACTTCTCAAGAGCATACGACACTGTTGACTGACTATTCCTTTAAACAACGCTGGCAAGAATAGGTTTCCCTCAAATCTGGTCTTAGACGAAGAGATGTGTTACCACGGTGTCCTACTCGATTCTGGTTAATGGTCATCCTGAAGGGCGTTTTTCCGACCTCATTGAGGTGTAAGGCAAGGTTTCCCTCTAACGCCTACACTTTTTGTCATTGTTGCAGATGTTCTTGCATGTATAGTGCAACTGGTCACGCTTCAGGGTCTTACTTTGGGCTACACCCGCGATGATATTTCTATTTCTTTGCTCCAACATGTTGGCGACACAATTTAATTTATCGAAGGAGGATGTCTTAAGGCGAAGGGAACGGCGTTAACTATGGAGATTTTGGAGGAGCTGTCAGGTTTGATCCTCAACCGTAACAAGACTACGGTTGTCCCTTTTGGCATGAAAGGGGATGAGGCACAAACATGTGTTGAGGAGCTAGGCACAGAACATGGTTCTCTACTGATTAGATGTCTTCGTCTACCATTGACTTGAGGCAAACTCAAATTTGCAGACTGGTTACCCATCATAGAGAAAATGGAGAAAAAGTTGTCAAATGTAAATCTGCTATTTTAACCCGAGGCTATTCGCTAAGAGATCAAGACAGTGCCACCTAGAGGGGAGATTGGTGCTCACAAAGGTTGTCCTCGTGTCGATACAAGTGTTCTTCATGTCATCACGTCTTATTCTAGTTGGGATCCGTACACATCTTGACAGAATCATGCGTAGATTCCTATGGAGCAGCTCAAGCTAGAATAGCTTTGGGATCCATTTGGCTAGTTGGAAGACTATCATTCTCCCAAAAGGAGTAGGGGGTCATGGTGTGACATGCCTCGAGACAATGATTAGGGTGTTACTGCTAAAGTGGGTAGCAAGAATCTAGGGAAGAAGTGAAGACTTATGTTGCAAGCTCATTCGTCAGATCTATGGGATTAGGGAGCAAGGTGATCTGCATTTTCAGTCCTCCTACTCTTCGGTGTTCTGGAAGGGCATTAACACTCTCCTTCCACAATTATATGTCCTCTTCTGGCATATCCTAGGAGATGATCACCCTTTCGCCTTTTAGACTGATGACTGGACTAATGGAGATGATTGCCCTTTCGCCTTTTATACTGATGACTGGACTAATGGAGGCATTCTATCAACCCGTTTTCCATTCCCTTTTACATTATCTTGCAATCGTGATGCCTCGATGTCTGATTGTTGGGATAATGGGAGTTGGATGGTGAGTTGGATGTCATCCTTTGTTGCGAACTTCTCTGATCAACGCTTGGAGGATCTTATGAGCCTCATGGATTCCCCAGTCAATGTCCCCAGTGTTGACAATGGAAGGGATCACGGGATTTGGCGAACATGTGACCTTAGTGTGAAATGTGCATATATGATGTTGGACAGCCCCCCTCCCCCCCAACTAATACTTTATCCCGTGACTGTTGTTTTTTGTGGAGCCTCAGGGTCCCCAGCCGTGTTGGGGTCTTCCTTTGGCTAACTGTGGGAAAACGGCGGGAGTTTGGCAAGAATCTGGTCTTCTATGGACAAGATCTGCAAAGCCTTCAGTCTTTTGGGGAGTCCCTGCTGGCGAACAATCATCATCCTAATAGGGAGTTGCTCCTTTACATTTTAGGCAATTTCGTTGGCAAGAAATGGCATCATTTTTTCGTCGGATCGCTGTGAATAATGTAATCTTTCATACCAAAACTATTTAATCCTTGGCCCTTGTAAGTTCTCTCTTCTTTTTATATAACTGAATACATCTGGGGTGGACACCTTATCATATTTCCCCTTTTTTACTTCAAAAAAATGACCTTACAACCTTCATCAAGCTAACTGTCCTCTGCTTCTACAATATGAAGTTTTGTAAACTTCATAGAAGCTGATACCAGAGATGTATTTTACAATTACTAAAGCAACTTTAAGAATGAAGATTCTGAATACCATATGGACATACCATCCCCTGATTATCTTGAAGGGAAGAATAAATAAGGAGTTCTACATAATGCTGAACAAGGTTTTTTTAAGAAATTTCCATAAAAAGAAGTGATATGATATGTAAGAATTTGAATGTGCATCTAGAGGAAGATGCTTTGTAGTTTGCAACTTTTCAATTGTAATGTTGGCAACGGTTATTTTAATGGAAATGAAAACGGAAAGGATTTTATTTGTTTTGCAATCGAAAAAGAACTGCTTTCTTCCATAAAAGAGACTAACACTAGAGCATTTTTAGGGAAGGTAATGAAGACATAAATTGAATATTTTGCCTGGAGGGGAAAAAATGAATGTGATGTAAAGATTGCAGAGACAAAGTGAGTGTTTAACAACCCCATATATCACTTTATGGATGTGCATGTAAGAAAGCTAAAAAGGTAACAAAGTCCAAAAAGATAAGAACATAATGATGGAATTTAAAAAGAAAACAAAAGGTATAATTTCAAAGAGAATATGCTAGGAGAAGCTGTATATCTTGTTGGAACTTGGAAGCATTGATAAGATGTGCATTTAAAAACTAGTTGTGTTTGAGAAGTTGGTAAATAGGTTTTAGATGTACCCAAAGGAACCGTGTTGGTACTAAAGACAAGGGCTTAAATTTAGCAAAGTTTGACAAAAAGTGAAATTTTGTTTCCTCGTGTCAATGTGATTCTAATTTCAGCAAAGTTTGACAAAAAGTGAAATTTTGTTTCCTCGTGTCAGTGTGATTCGAAACATGGCTCATATACATTTCTAATATTATAACCGATACATTGCGAGATATCAATGCAACATGGGTTTATGTTGGTCAAAATGGAAAGATGCATAGGATAGAAGCTTCCATACTTGATAAGATAGTGTAAGTATACTAGATATCGCCAATATTAGGCGATATCTTCCCTAGTCTTGCCCATTCTGCTAAATTCGCACGTACTGTTATGGTTGCAGCTCGATTTTTCCTACGAATCTCCTATTTACTGATGTTGCTTTGGAGTGTGTTCCCAATGCAGTGAACCCACAATCTGTAGAGGGCACTCTAAAAGGTTTGTATCGCACTCTACAAGTGCAATCATGCAAGAGTGCCATGTTATCGATAGAGGAGTCAAACGACTCGAATCTTGATCTACTCTTCAATTTTTTTACAAAATTATCTTGAACTTTGCATGATCTTTCATTAATTGCATGATGTATGCTAATTCAAGACTATATTATGGATTTATGACATGATTAGTGAATTTTTAGCGTAGGCAACAGCTATAATGATTTCAATATTGCTAAAAAAACTTCTATCTACACCTCTTTTTTAGCTAACAGGGATGTGTGCATATCTGATGAAGGATTTTGCAAATCTTATTTTTGTGAAAATAAATTTAAGTCATTTCCACAATTTTCTACTATATTCACAAAGTATCAATGAAATTTCACAATAGTACCCCTCGAATTTTTATTTGGGTCCGATGCCATGTAGTATAAATGAATAACTTATTTATTACGAGATGCAAGAATACTATATAGAAGAGAGAGAATCTTAAAGTGAACGTGAAAATTATATAAATACTAAATAGTCCGTAGACAGAGAAAAGTAAATATGAAATTCATAAATTAGGCACCATATTAATGAATCACACGACGACATTATGAAGAGGATAATTGCACAAAGTCAAACTATATATGTAGCGCATGATTTCATGCCTAATAGGTCTACAACCTACATCTTCTCAGGCGTCTTATGGAAGTTTTAGAATAAGGGGACCCTTATATTGCCTTCATTTATTTGGAGAGAATTTATGATATTGTACTTAGAAAGATCATGGGAAGGATTTTAGAGAAATAAGGGTTTCATTTTTGCGTATCAACTTAATAAGAGATACATAAGCAAGCAGTAGCTGGTGCGAAAACTTCAATAGGGTTGACATATAATTTTAATATCAATATTGATATGTATTGAGCATCAAACATGAGTCTCGTAGCTTGTGTGAGGACTTCAATCGGGCTAATACATAATTTTTATATTAATAACGATCCATGTTAAAGATTGAACACGAGTCCAACTTTCAACTGTGAATATTAATCTTCACAACGTTTGTGCGAAAACTTCAATCGGGTTGACATATATTTTTTATATCAATGTTGATATGTATTGAAGATCAAACATGAGTCTCGTAGCTTGTGTGAGTACTTTGATTGGGCTAATACATAACTTTTATATTAATAATGATACGTGTTAAAGATTAAGCACGAGACCAACTATCAACCATGAATATTACTCGTCACAACGCTTAAGAAGTATAAACGATAAAATTCAAATGCATTTAAAGCGTAAGAGATAAAATGTAGAGGAAGAATTTTAAAGTTTTCTATCTGAATATAAAAAATAAAAATTTGACTTACCATAAGATAGCAACAAAGACTACTAAATGTGTGCATGACTACAGAGGCAAGAAAGAATTTACTAAATGTATACACGAAAACAGATTATTTATACGGATGTAAACTAGATTGATTTTGATGAATTAGTTTAAGCCATTTCTTTCCCAGCATGAACCAAACTGAATAATGAAAAAAAACCATTTACGTGGTATCAGAGCCAAAAAAGTACTAGGCAAGATGTGCCCATCCAAATTCAACAAAATCCCAACATCATCTTCAGCTCCTTCACCACCACCAAGTCAACATTGTCAGCCAAGCCCCCCCCCCCCAAAAAAAACCACTTTTCCACATCACCAAGCTGCTCTAACCATGGTTATTAAGGCGGCAAGGCAACAAGGCATTAAACATGGGCGTGTGTACGCCAAGGCGTTTTCCAAAGTGTGCACTACGTATCGCATTTGAGACATGTGACATATAGTTATTTAAAGCAAATGGATGTCGCGTGTCTCAAATACGGCAACATTTTTTTATTTTTTTAAATTTTTTTAAGCGCATATCGCATTTTGGAGATGTGACATCAGTTATGATATTTAAAAAAAATTACAGTAGCAGAGTAGCAGATTTATTTATCTGCTTAGAACATTTGATTTAACTAGAGTGTTAGAGTAATAAATGTCATTTAACCAAACGTTAGTGATTAATCACAAGTATGAAGAATCACAACACAAAAAGGTACCAGAACATGGATAATTAAACAAGCTATCCAGTTACAACCAAAAAGGTGGAAATGTAGTAAAAATACAAACAAATTGTTTGGCATAACACAACATTTCAAAGACTAAAAAACAATAATCTAATGTTTCATCCATCATCATCACACAAGTTAATTTCTTCTGCATGTCCTTCATCTTGTTCTTAGCCATCATCATTTAGATCCATCCAATCATCTTCCTCCTCTTCTTCCCCTCATCGTCCGGGACATGAGGAGGTACATATTGTCGCCTAATCACATGTGCACGACGAGTATCACGACGACCATGGCCACGGAGACCGCCACGTGCTGAAGTGCTTGGTTGTGCTTGTGGTTGACTCCTAGGATGAGAAACTTCATATGCTTGAGAAGCACATAATGCCTCATCAATGGCCCTCAGTGTAAGCCCCAGTACAACCTCTGGTTCCACATAAAGACATGTCATCCATTCACTCAACCAATCTATCTCTAAAAGAGCAATTGGATCAAAATCTTTTGTTAAATTCCCCAGCCTTCTATTTTTGAATCTCTCCTCAAGTTGCTTGTCGTATTGGATGTAAATAAGCTTGGAAAGTCTATCAACCTCCAACTTATTCCTCCTCTTTGTGTGGATATGCACATTCATTCAAGTATTACATAAATTTACAAGTTTAAAGTTGACATTTATATTTGTAAACTTATAAGTGTTTCTTATACATACAAAGTCAAAAGCACTCCAATTGCATTCACAAGAGGAAGATGTGCAACATAGTCCCAAAATACGCTTTGTCACCCGATTAAGAGCAGGGTGAGACTTCCATAAGTACCTCACTATTCCACTACACAATAAGTCTATAATGTAAACACATTTTACCTTAAATCATTCAATATAAATAATGAAATATAACTTACATAGAGGTTTTTTCACTTTGTCCAATAGCAATTATCTTGACAAACAGACCACGAGTTCCTTTGTAGACCTCCATTTCAAAGCATATCACGTTTCGTTGATCGATATCATCAACCATCCTCTCAAGGCAAAATATGAAATCACCTTCATATCTTCCCATCAATGCCTCATTGGTGTCCTTCACTTTATAATAAAATGCAGGATTCAAGAAACATCCTGCTCCATACTGAAGGCAAGCCATCTGATTATCCCAGCGAGAATCGATAATTTGTAGAATAGGCATGTAATATGTTTCCCTCCTGCCAAAGTTTTCTATAATCATTTCCTTTGCAGTGTCAAATGCCCTAGCAATGTAGCTTGTGGGTGGCTTCTCATCAGCATCCACTAAACGCAACACAGTAACGATGGGTTGCATACCCCTAAGGTAATCTTCAATTTTTTTCCTAAAAAGCATATGCCATCACAGTTTCATAAACACATTTCCTATCATGTGTCTTCGACCAAGAACTAGTGTTCTACACCTCAGAAGTAAACAAAGACGCCAACGCTTTCCTTTTCTTTAGCAAACTAGTAAAAGTCAAGTAGTTTGTAGCAAAGCGGGTATTCCGCATCTAGACAGCTCTTGGTGATCCTCACTGAATTGTAGAAACGCATCGTGCAACCGAATATATTGGTAGATATACGTTGTTACTTTTCTAACTCTCTTGATAACTCCTGCAAATTTCTGTAACTTAGAAATATCCTCAAGCATCAAAAAGCAGTGTGCAACACAAGGAGTTCAAAAGAGGTTTTTCCTCTTCTCCATCAGTAACGTTCGTGCTAAAACAAAATTGCTTGCATTGTCAATGAGAACTTGTACAACGTTCTCCTCACCCACCATCTCCACGGTCTCGTTTATAATTTGAATATGTATTCCCCAATGTGTACATCAGATGTTGCATTCTTTGCATAAATAAAAAATGACCCTTCTAGAGAATTAACAAAGAAGTTTATCAAACTTCGTTGCCGTTTATCAGTCCATGCATCACACATAATCATGCATCCATATGTCCTCCAATGGCTTTCATGCTTCACCTACAAATCTTTGGTCCTCGCATATAATCTTTCAAGGGCTTTCGCAATTGGTGATAAAATGGAGGAATAAATCCTCTCCCAGCTTGGACAATAGCCTCCACTGCCACCTCAAATGCTTCTCATTGTGCAATATTAAAAGGGATGCCACATGTTTAGAATAGCTCGGTTATGGCATCATATGCCACCTGTGTAGCATTCTTTTTTAAAGCAAATTCAATTGTAGTTTGTTATGCTTCACCACGAGCCCTTGCTGTCTTCCTTTGTGCCACAAGCTCCCATGGGCTAGCACTGCCGTGTGGATACTTCCGTACAGATTGTCTATTTGCAGAACATGAACCAGAACTGACATTTTTACATGTTGTAGCCTTAGGTTGTGAGTCATTCAAGATGACTACATGTTCACCACGATCACCATCATCTTCATCTGGAATGTTTGAATCAGCTCTACTATATCTGTACTCAACGACTACCTTCCTCTTCTTGTTACGATTTTTAAAGTCAGACATCTCTTTCTTAATCTCCACAATGGCTTTCGGACACATAGATACATCTCGATAACCACCAATCAAGTGTTCCTTCTGCTTTTTGATGCCACCATTAGTAATATGGTCGCACAATGCACATTGCACCTTATTCTTGTCTAGTGTATTCGGCCAAAAAGAGTACTTCCAATTGGGATCCTTCGACGTCGCTTTCAAGCATGGATGATTCATCTTGTCGGTGAAGCGTGGATAAATTTCCCCAGGCCTTTGCACAGTAGATGGGATTGGTGTAGTAGAATTAGGAATGGCATCCACATCCAAAGAATCCATTGAAGTCATTCTACAAGGGGAGTGCAAGAGAACGCGAGGAGGCTGCTGGAGGAGGAGGGAAGCCACCGGAGAAGGGGGGTTGTTGGAGGAGAGATAGGCGCCAGAGGAGGAGGGAGGCTGTTGGAGGAGGTAGCGGAGGAGATTTTTCTCTGCAGGGACAACGCAAGAGGTTTCGCGGGCTACAGGGTCGAATGAGGGTCGAATGCATTCGGGTAATTTAGATTTGGATGGTATGTATATCGCATTTTCAAAATGCGATATGTGTAGTACGCATAAAAAAATAGTCACCTACGCGCCCATGCACGCCTTGGCACCCAGGCGACCCAAGGCATATGCCATTTTCAATAAAAGCAAGGCGCTCTTTATAAGCACACGGCCTGGGACACCTAAGCGTGCATCATGACACCCATGGCTCTAACAAAGAGCTTGTGCCCTACACGTCTCCACACCCACGTGCATTGCACGCACCCCATCCCCAAACATATGAATGACTCATCGAAGACCGTGTACATGCACAGACCATGCCAAAATCATATCTATGCATGTTTACAGGGTAACATCCGTGCATCCTTCCTCGTGCTCATAATCATGCGTGTGAACATCTTCTAGGGGTTACGACTTACGTATAAACATCATTTATATTTACACTCTTCTTTCAAATTGAGATTCTTCTTGTACAACCACCATGGTCGGTGGCACCCATCATGTTTCAAAATCGTTTGTCTCTATCGTTGCTTGGTTGTTTAGGACACACCTCTATGAAAATATAAGTTACTGAAAATCGTGTCTAGTCATTGGCCTTTAAGATGTCCGTCGACAAACACAAGAAGCTTTATGTCCATATGAAAGGCCCTCTTATGGGGATTGAAAAGGAATATGACATATATGAAAAATATGACAATTACCATGTAATGAAATGGCTTTCTAATAATGTTGAGCAATCGATTGCATCAAGTCTCTTCTACATAAAAATGACAAGGATAATTGGGAAAAGCATGCTCTTTCTCCCAATAGACAACCAAGACTCACCATGCAAACGTCTATATGGGCATTTAATCAGCACCCCAAGTAAACTCCATTCCCATCTAGTATTTTACTCGTCAAACATAGCTTTATGAGGAGTTGGCTATTTTTTCAACTAGCATGTTATCCCGAACAAGCCAAGGAACGTGTTGTGTGGCACACATGAAGATTTCTTTTTGTCGAGTCCTTACTACCATACGGTAAAAGGCCAGTGTCTCTCTTCAAACATATTTCCTTCTTTGTATGTTACTTTCTCCTAACTTCAACAGCTTGGTGCTGCATTTCCTGCTCCTCCATCCTCTACGAAAAGCTACGATGCGATCTTTAGTGGACGAGGAGGTAGGGTTGCTCATGTATCCAAGGTAGAGGTAGAGGTAGAGGCTGTGATCCATGTTGTGGTACAAAAACATTTTCTCTTAACGTGAACATAGCCAGTGGACCAACCATCCATATGAGAGGTGTTGGGCAAAGTATAGTCGGAGCAATATTGTTAATCAATGTCAATTGGCCATGATGGTTCCTCGATTATTGACAAGACATATGCAACAACTAGGAATCCTGACGAGCCAAACTGTTCAGCTATTCTCAGCCGACTATGGACGACCGATGCAGCTTCTTCGTATCATTTCCTCTAACAATATAGATTTTACCAAGGTTAATATAGCGGCCATCAACACTATTGTGATTTGTATTAGCTCCACGTTATCTGCATATGGATTACTAATTCAGGTGCCTCTCTAATCCCTTGAGTAGTGAAGGTATTACTTTTATTAATTATTGACTTATGTGATTGTACGATCAGCCAAAGTGGCTACTGGTTGTCACTCGCCAGTTACCTTTTCGGTACACTATTCACTTCTCTGAAGTTGATTGTGCATATAGGTTTCATCTGAACTTATTGCCTAAAGTTGCATATGCTCTCAACTTAACAGTAGAGTTACTTTTTACGGATAATTTTTGTTACTTTAGGATATAAGAATGAAACAGATCATTGGTGGAGGGTTACATAAAGAATCGTAATTAATATTGGATGTCTCGTCACATTTGACATTTGTTGCCAGTTCATCAACCTCAACCGACTCATTCATGTATAACGTGTCTTACTCACTAAGAGGTCTCCTACCAATGGGGGTATACCCCTTTTCTTCTCCAAAAAAAACTGTTCCCCTTCTATCGTGTTTTTTGGTTGTACTATTTTTAATAGAATTCATCTTGGAGATAAACTTTCTAATTGTACAATCAAATGTACCTTTTTGAATCATTCTGGGATTCAAAAATGACCCAGGTTATGATTCTATTGGGCACAACGTACCACTACCATACTTTTGTTGATATCTGCTTTAAGTCGCTCATCTACATTTTTCGAGGCAATTGTCCATCTAATGTATTGATCATGCTCTTGACCTTCCCCAAGAGCTCCCACCCCTTCCACCTCTAGGTCTACCAAGGATGAACCTTTTTTTTTTGACACTCAAAAGAGGGGGATACACTCATAGGTGTTCGCCCCAATTTATTAAGGAAAGGTGAATGATATACTTACAGCGGGGAAAATAAAATAAAAATGTCGAGGTGGATGGTGCACAAGATACCATCCGCCACCCAAGACAACCTACATGGCTAGCCAATCCGTACAAAAATTGTTTGCAGCGATACAGATATTTTCCTTGTAGAAACGCTGCCCAGCAAATATTAAATTGTTTCTTCCCAACCAAATGCTCCAAATACGCGCAACGGGGAAGATTCTAACTGAACGGGGGCGGGAGGAGGCAGCAGCAAGGCTCTCCCAGAAGGCCATCATGGATGACCGGTCAATCCAATCGACGTCAGCCCAGATGTCCTGCACGAATGGGCACAAGAAGAAAAGGTGGCTGGAGGTTTCAGTGCCAAGGCCGCAAATAGCGCAGGAAGGGGAGATGTTCGGAAGAAGGGAAGCGCAGCGGTCCCGCGTAAGAAGTCTTCCACGCCTGAGAATCCAAAGGAAGACGCCAATCCTCTCCGGGATCTTGAGATTCCAAATAAACTTGCAGTGATGAGAAAGGGAAGCATCCGCATTTAAAACCGGTGGGATAACAGTGAGATAGGCCTTTCGAGACGTGAAAGTCCCGTCCATCCACCCAAAATGATCACGGCCCGAGGAAGGCGAAGGAGCGTCCGCGAGAAGAGTCAATAAAGCCGTTAGGTCAGAGAAACGCTGGTCAGAAAGGGTGCCCAAAATGGTAGGGCACCAGACGCCATTGCCCCAACAGGAAGCCACCGAAGCGAGCTTGTCCCCGGCCATCGCGAAAAGGCGAGGAAAGAGGGTCTTCAGGATGCCCTTTCCGGACCAATCAACCGTCCAGAAGCGAAAAGTCCTCCCATCGCCAAGAACCGGAGCCAGCAGAGAGCGATTACTGTTGAAGACCAGCCGAATATCCCTCCAGAAAGAGTGGGAGGGACCCACAGGGGGTCCGCCAAAAACGGTATCAAAGGACAGGCCAGCAATTGCGCGAATGCATTGAAGCATAAAGCTTTCCTCCCGGCCCAACAGCCTCACCACCCATTTGAGGAGCCACGCATCCCGAGTTGCCTCCATGCGTCTAACGCCTAGCCCCCCCTGACTTTTCGGCCGAGCGATGTCGTCCCAACCAACCAAGTGCAAACCCCTACGATCCGAACCATTCTTACCCCAAAAGAATCGCCTCATAGCTTTCTCCAGGCGGATACGGATACCCTTGGGCAATCCGCGAGCCGAGAAGAAATAAGTTGGGATAGCCGAAATAACCGATTTAATTAACACCAGACGACCGCCCTTGGAAAGAATTGACGACCGCCATCCAGCCAACCTACCATCAACCTTATCAATCACCTTTTGATAGTCGCACAAGCGTGGACGACCAAGAAAGAGGGGCAAGCCCAGGTACTCGAGCGGAAGCGCCCCAATGGGGGCTCCCAAAATAGAGGAGCACTCCCTGGCCTCGGTATCCGACAATCCAAAAGGCACCAAGCGTGATTTATCACCATTGATATGGAGCCCTGAGATTTCGCAGAATAGATGAATCGTATTGGCCATTCCAAAGGCGTGAGTCCGATCCCCCTCAATAAAGCAAAGAGTGTCGTCCGCGTATTGAAGAAGAGGGATATGTAAGTTATCCAAAGAATATCCGCGAGTATATCCCGCATTAGCAACCCCCTGGATCATGCGAGGTAAAACGTCAGCTGCCAGAACGAAGAGGAGAGGGGCGAGGGGGCATCCTTGACGGACCCCTCGCCGAGGCTGAAAAGATCCCCCGGTCGGCCGACCATTCAGAGACAGTGAGAAAGAAACGGTAGTGATACATCGTCTAACCCAGGATATCCACAGCGGAGGGAAGCCCCGAGCCTTAAGAACCCCCCAAAGGAAACGCCAGTCCAAGGAGTCGTAGGCCTTAGCAAAATCAATTTTCCATAGAATCCCTTTGGAGCCATTTCTATGCCAGCCGTCAATGATTAAAGAAGCGAGAGTGTAGCAGTCGGAAATATTACGTCCCTGGACAAAGGCGGCCTGAGCGGGAGAAATCAGAGAGGTGAGGAGAGGAGCAAGCCGAAGAGCCAAAGCCTTAGCAATGATCAAATAGATGCCATTGGAAATAGCAATAGGCCGAAAGTCATCAATGCGAGAAGCCCCCTGAGACTTGGGAATAAGCACCAAGCTGGCCCGGTTAAGCCGGTCGAAACCCCTATTTCCGGAACAAAATTCGAGAGCAACTTCAAGAACATCGTTAGAGATCACGTCCCAAAAGTCCTTATAAAAGGAGATAGGGAAACCATCGGGGCCAGGGGAAGCGTCAGCGTTGAGGTCCCAAGTCGCCCTCTTAAGCTCCTCGAGAGTAAAGGGCCGAGATAAGAAATCTGCATCAGCGGAGGATAAGGTTGGGATCCCAGCGGCATGCCATCGCCAAGAAGAGGAAGGTCGGCGATCAAAGAAACTCCTGAAGTGATCCACCAATGCGGATCCGATTGCGCGAGAGCCCTGAAAATGGACACCCCCAATAACCATGGAGGAAATGCGATTAGCACGCCTGCGAGCGCTGGCGATCCGGTGAAAAAAGGCCGTGTTAGCATCGCCGCTCTTAATCCAATTAATGCGAGATCGTTGCCTCCATTCGATGGCTCTCTTCCGATCGTCCTCCAAAATAAAGCTAGCAGCCGAAGATCGTTCCGATAGCTCCAGCGATGATAGCTCTCTATCGTTCTCCAAGCGATCCAACCGAAGAATGATTTCCTCCGCACCGTTCCGAGCGAGAAGCCTAGCCTGACGGGTCGAAAATTTGAAGGCCGCAAGGGCACGACGAAGCGACGAAAGCTTGAGATCAAAACGTTGCGCCGCATGCCCTTGAAAGGAAAGCTGAGACCATATATTGCGGACCATGTCCTTAAAGTTAGATTCCAGGAGCCAGCAGCGCTCATAACGGAAAATGCCACGCGGCCGGGAAGAGTCCTCGGCCTCCCAAATAATGGGAGAGTGATCAGAAAAGGAGCGAGGCCTAGAGGAGATCGAACAAAGAGGGAATGCTTCCATCCAGCTGTTATTAGCAAAAAATCTGTCAAGGCGCGACCGAGAAGAAGAGCTGCGCCAAGTATAGGAGATATCGCATGCCACCAAGTCTTCGAGGGCCAATCCATGAACAAAATCCAAAAAATCAGAAGAACCGGGGTCCCTCCCCCCCCCTACCACGTGGGCGGTCGCACGCGAGAAGGGTGACATTAAAATCCCCCCAACAATCCAAGGGGTGTTGCCCAGGGTCACAGCATCCGCATTCAAGTCCTCCCAAAGTATTCGTCGTTCAATGTGGCATAAAGGCGCATAAATACAAGAAAAAGCCAGGCAAGAATTGGAGTCCACATGCCGAAGAGTAGCGGTTATTGAGTGACGACCCAAACGCTGACAAATGAAAGTGAAAGAAGAAGAGCGCCAAGCAATAATCGCGCCGCCAGATGCACCAATCGCGTCCAAGGAGCAAAAATTATCAACAGAACCTGCCCCAAAAGAATTCCACATCGCGTCGTCGACACCCGCAAGCTTAGTTTCCTGTAGAAAAACAACGTCGCAATCCCAATCACGAATGCGCGAACCCAAAGCCCTGCGACGAATCGGATCGCCCAAACCACGCACATTCCATGATAGTAACTTCATTAATGTTACAACAAAAAGGGCCCCAAAATAATAACCAACCAGGACACGTCCACTAAGCCAGGGAGCGTCGCTGGCCGGTCCAGCGAAGCCCCGCCGCTTCAGCAATATCGTCGCGGGAAGGCACAAGGGAATCAAGAGAAAACAAATCCATGCGACGAGAATAGACGCGCCCATATCTTGTCGGAGATGCACCAGAATCATTCCATAAGTTCCAGCAAGAGCCGAGTCCGGGAGGCGAAGCCGGAGAAGCAGACATAGAGGAGGCCATACCGCCGCCATAACATAAAGAGCTTCGATTAGTGAGATAAGGAAGAGCATCGCTGCGAGAGGGCATACCGGCCGAAAATGATGAAGAGGCCCCCTCGGAAACCGAATCCATTGAGACGTAAAGTGTTGTCGATGCTGAAGCTTGCTGGGGGTCTGCTGAGAAAGACCCGCCGAACGGAATAGCAGTAATCGGTTCCGGGCATGGAAATTCCGAAAGGCATAATAGGAGGTCGTCTTCAATAATCGGATCAGATAACGCCCGGGGGGTGCCATGATAGCTACCAAGGTCCGACCCGAAAGTCGGAAAAGAGACCGTCATGGAATAAGAAGGGACCACCGAATCAGGAATAAAGGAACAATTAATCTGCGGCGAATCGATCTCGATTCGGCTCCCAAGAACGAGGGGCTGAGACGTTACCGCTTCCCAAGAAGAGAGAAGTCCAGAAGACAAACCAAAAAAATAATCCTGAATCCGCGTCTCTTGAATACTATCATTGCACAGCGCCACGTGGCCGATGGAAGATGAAACGCCTGGGATGTCACCGGAGGAGACGTCGATGCCGGAGGCGGGAGGCGGCCGGGGAGAGTCCTCCATCGGGAAGAAAAATTCCAGGCTGAACGACCAACGGCCGATGGAGAGCTTCTCGATAAGAGCTTTACCTCTCATGGATAGACAGAAGGTAGAGGAGCATTCTACCAAAAGCTTCATGCATTCCCAGTCAGAACCGGGCGATAGTCCATCTTCCAGAACCGAGACAACCTGGCCCCAGTTGCCAATAATCCTCGAGATGCAATGAGCCGACCGGGAAAGGAAAGGGACTCCGCGAACCACCACCACGCATCTGCGAGATGTCACCGCCGCCCCATCCGCGATACGCGGCCGTCGCCATTTAATCAAAGAGGCATCCGCATGCCGAAAGAGGAGCTCCCGCTGCTCCGGGGAGAGGCCTCTAGCACAGCATCGGAAGTCATCGAAGAAGAGAAGGTCACCCAAAAAATTGTCGCCCAGAATAGAAAGAACATCAGAACGAATCATTTCAGGATCAATACCGCGGCGTTGGAGCACTCCAACCGCCACCGAGAGCCTAGGCTCCCGCGCAGGCTGCGGATGCAAACACGAAACCCTAGGATCGGAAGTACCGCCAGCCCCAAAACCCGCCGAAGGAGAAGGATGGGGGGCATCGGTCGGCATGGGCCGACGATGAGAGTCCCGCCATGCATGAGGACGAGAAGGTCGAGAGTCGGCCATGGCGACCGAAGCAGGAGCAACAGCAAGCTTACCCTTAGAACCATCAAGAGTCCCAGACACAACCTGAGCAAAGGATCTGGAGTCGACGCACCTGGAGGGCACCCGCGGTAAAGGATCTGGCCGGCCAAGGTGAGAGGCACCCGCGGTGGACGAAGAAGAATGGCGTCGTGAATCCATGAATCCCGAAGAGCACGAGGATAGGCGGTGTCCGAGCTTCCCGCACCGAAAGCAACGAGGAGGAGTGGAGCAAGCAGACGCCAGGTGTCCACGCTCCCTGCACCTGAAGCACCTCTTACCCGGTTTGGAGTGAGTGACCGTCGTCCAGGCCGCTTCAGCATCCCTGGTGGTCGCCGCGTGGCGAGAGACCTCGCGGGATGAAGCGCGATCAGGCCGAGGGCGAGAAGAGTCACCCCGCTTGGGGACCCATATCCCTCGGCTTTGGATCCTCCCATGCTGAGAGCGGCGACGTCCAATCATTTCTCGGTGGCGCTCTCTCACTGTTTGGTCCCCAAGGATGAACCTTGAAGTCGTGTCTGAATACATACCCATGGCCGCATGTTCCTAATCACTCTGAATTTGGCCAAGGTTCGAAATATCGATATCGTATGAGTCATCCCGAAAACGGATATATCGAGGATATCGGGATATATCAACAATACCAACAAAAATATCAGAAATGGCTCAAAAATATGATTTTTTTCGCAAATTAATATCATCATAGTTCTTAAAACAATAAATATCATACAAATACACTCTTATATGCAAGAATGGTGTGTATTTAGCACATCAATACCACTATATCGATGACGTCAATGATAAGTGTTGACTATTAACTATTGACTGCTTTGAGGTATTGCCGTATTGGAAAGTAAATAATGAAATTTAACAACCTAGAAACATAAAAGAGATGTAATTAACATACTAGTTTGTCAAAAAAATCAATCATGTCCGTCATTTTTTCGAATGAAAGAAGATGAATTAAAAAAATTTAGAAAAAAAACTTTCTAAATGAACTAAAAAAATACTATTTGGAGTATGTCAGGATCTATGATACGGTATCATTATACTACTACTACTAAGTATCAACTAGAAAAATATTAACATAGTAACATGTACTCTATATATGTATGCATATCTTTGTTGGCCACGTATTGCCAAAAGGGGGGTGCAGCCCTCATTCAAAACATGTGCTTCGCTGCTCAGTCACCAAGGATAAATCATGATGTGTTTTTAATAAAAGAAGTCGCTACAAAATGAAAATCCCGATCAAATCGACCAAAAGTTAATAAAAGGGCGATATTAAACAATATCAGCCCAGTATCGTTAATATCGGTCAATATGAACCGATATCAGGGAAAGTTTGTACGAAGAACTTCAATTTTTGACCAATAAGAGATAAATTATTGATATCTCGCTGATATGATATTGGGTGGTATCCTGGAATTTCGTGTACACCCAAATATCGAAACCCCCCATCTAACGATACCAATATATCGACAAATCACGATATTTCAAACCACGAACTTGGCCCCTCATCGATTGTTGCCACGAATGCTCCTGCTATTGCCCCTAGCTTTCCCAACCCGTTGTAACAGGATAACTCTCCATCTTATCTCTCATATATTCCAATGAATGGATCGCCTATTCTTGACAAGCAATTCACTGATGCACTAAAGAGTTTGCAGGTCTTAAAAAATAGGACTATTATTCAAAGCAATCTATGGACAATGAGAAGGACGTTCTTCTCATAGCACTCGAGATATGATGCCTTGACCTTTGGGTGTCACTCCGGTTACATGTCGATAAGTGTAAACTGCCAAGCATACTTTCGATGTATAATAACTAATTCAAGAAAGACTTTGGCAAAAGTCTTTACTTAAACATATGGAGTTAAGTACTTCGAGACCTTCTATCCAACTACAAAGATTGGGACCCATACATACTATTGCTTCGTAGGCGGTCAACAAGAGTTGGCTTATTCACTAGCTTGGTGTGAAAAATGCTTTCTCATACAAAGAACTAGAAGCAAATGCGCATGTCTCAATTACTTGATTATGCGATCAACGAGCAATATGTTTGTCAACTCAGTGACCACTTATAGTCGGAAGCATAATCATAAGCATGGTTTAACATGCTCAGCAAGGACATAGCTAACATGGAATTCGTATCATTTTGTGTTTGTCATGTGATAGCATGCAGTGGTCGTTCTTCCAATCTATGTTAACACAGTTCTTACAAAGGATTATGTCACAAGCATCTGGGGAACTAAATTATTTCTACAGTGTCTTTGTGACAAAAAATCTTGGTTCGTTATGATATTTTCTACATACTAAGGTGACTAGACACTTGCATCCACACCAATGGTCTAGTGGCAGTGCAGTGTGTCTACCACCCAAAAGACTAGGATTTAAATCCCCCCTTGTGGGGGTTGCGTTACGTAGCCGACGGCTAGCATGAACAATAGTAGGATCTTTCAACATGGATTTGAGCAAGAATCCATGTAGCCAACCTACTTAAAGTGGGATAAGGCTTCACCATTTTTAAGTTGACTAGACACTTGGGGAGACTTTTATTATCTCAAAAAAATTTGTCTTGATATCTTGGAGGAGACTAGCCTACTTGTTTAGAATCCATCCTAGATACATTCAGAGCCTCGATGATAAGACGATGTCGACAGTGACTATTTGAGGAGTCCAAAAGATACACGAGTTTAATGAGCAAACCCTGCAAGGTCCTTTACTTTATTATCATTCAACCAGATATTGACAGGGCAAGCTAGCATGTGGAAGCCTTCATTATTGAGCTGGATTGCATGTTTTAGAAGTTCAAGGGCCGATGTGCTGGATTTCAGATACTTTCTGAAGATAAATGGATTTCAATGGTGAATTATATCCTGCCGCTCTTGATGCTCGTCAAGGTCTCATCAGGTTTGCAAATGAGGACTTCATCAAGGTTTATTCCCTTGGAGATTTCAAAAGCCTATAGTGATTGGGTCACCATAATTAGGCAGTCTCCATACTTCAAAATTAATTTAAACACGATGCAAGTTGCAACCTGGACTGAACCTACTGGATTAAATGTCCATTTGCAAATCCAAGAGTCTTGCAATCAATTGCTCGTGATATTGGGAAGTTCATTTGTATTAGTCAAACCTTCTTTTTTCCTTTAAAAAAATCTTTAGCTTGAAATATTGAGTGACATTCCGTATCAAAATGAAAGGAACTCTTACCTCCAAAAAAATCTCCATAGATTATTTTCTTGCAACTCAGCCATGGTCGATCCCAAGCTCGGGTAAATTGAGAAGGGTTACTCATTACCTAGCCGACAGCCAGAGTAGGAGAGATAAATTCCTAAATTGGGTTCTTAAAGTTCTTTTACAAACACTGTTTAGGGATTTGTCTCGAAACCGTTCGGATAAATTCCTAAATAGTGTTCTTTTAAGAACACTACTTAGGAATTTATCTCAAATTCGTTCGGATCTTTTAAGCATGGATTTAAGCAAACATCTAGATTTTGTTGGGGGCATTCCATACTTGCGACACGTTGCTCGCCCGAATGCAATGAGAAGTTGACAAGGGTCGATACATCGTTGCTCGGATATAGTTCAAAATTTGCAAGGGTTATCGCATGAGGAACGTGTGCGGGTAAATAAGCTAATCCGTTGCATCACCGCTCGGATGTAGTCCAAAATTTGTAAGAGTTCTTGCATGATGGACGCATGCGGATAAAAAAGTTAGTCTAAAAGAGGTTGCAAAGGAAGTTGCAGATAGGTAGTTGGAATATTGACATTTTGACTGGTAAATCAATATCGATAGTTGATGCAATGGAAAGAAGGAATATTCATATATAATGTCTACAAGAGATAAAATGGGTTGGAGAAAAAGCAAGGGAGATCGAGAAGACAGGCTTTAAATATTGGTATCCAGGTAAAGATAAGGGCAGAAACGGTGTTGAAGTGGTTGTTCATAAGGATTTAAAGGACCGTGTGGTTGAGGTGTAAAGATCTGTGGATCGGATTATATTTTCCAAAAGTGGTGCTCGAAGAAGAAATTATGAATCTCATCTCAGTTTATGCATCACAAATTGGTTTAAATGATAGGATTAAACAAGCTTTTTGGGAGGATTTGGATAAGATTGTACAAGGAATCCTACAAAGAGAGATGATCTACCTAGGTAGAGATCTTAATGGACATGTGGGAAAGGATGCTTCAAGATATGCTAGTGTTCATGGAGGACATGACTTCGAGGATAGAAATGAAGAGGGAAAAGTCTTTATGAATTTTGTAACAGTTTATGATCTTTTCATTGCAAATACTTTCTTCAAGAAGAGGAAGGAGCATTTAATTACTTATAAGAGTGGCTCGACTAGAACACAAATAAACTACTACGAGTTCAGAAGAAGAGATCGGTTGTGTTGCAAAGACTACAAAGTAATCCCAGGAGAGAGTCTGACCACACAACATCGCTTGTTAGTTATGTATGTGCAAATAAAAGGGCTAGTAAAGAAAAGGAGGGTTTCTAAGATCACTAGAACTAGATGGTGGAATCTTCAATTGAAGCAATCAAGCTTCAGAGAGAAGGTTTAAGAAGACTTGTCCTGAGATTGCAATGAAAGTGCTAATGAGATGTGGGAGGCGGTGGTATCTTGTATCTGAAGGGTAACCAAAGAGATGCTACGTGAGTCAAAGGAAGGAGCTCCAAGCCAAAAGGAGGCCTTCTGGTGGAGTGGAGGGGTGCAAGAGAAGCTCAAAATTAAAAGCGCTTGCTTTAAAGCTATGTCTAAGGATAGAACAGATGAAACTAGGGATGAAAACAGTAGGATATGGATACGAATATATGTATAATCATATCCTTATCCATTTTAAAATATGAATATGAATGCGGATACGAATATTGACGAATGTGAAAAATGTGTTATCATATCCTTAAAAACGAATACGAATGTAAAACGGATATGAATCGGATACGAATAATAACAAAATAATTGATAGACTAACTAAAATATACATGTATAAGATGGTTTACACATAAATAGATATATTAAATACAGTAATTTTATAACAATTATATCAACAATAGTGAATGCAATCATAAAATGTTGTTACACACAATTATAAATAAATATATTACTATACATATGTATGAAAACAAATATACAAATACGAATGCAAATATTAGCAAATGTCAAAAGTGATATCCTTATCCACATCCATTTTAATATAAATATCAAAATATATATAAAATAAATACAATAGCGGATCAGATACGAATATATTCACATTCGTTTTCATCCCTAGATGAAACTGTTACAAACTACAAAATAGCTACGAAGGAAGCAAAGAAGGCAGTAAACGAAGCTAAGTCAAAAGCTATGAAGTTTTGTACAAAAATCTCGATTCTAAGGAGGGTCGGAAGGATATATCCACACTAGCTAAAGCAAGAGAAGAAAGACCAAATATTTTTCTCAAGTGAAATGCATTAAGATGAAGAAGGCCACATGATTGCTACTCAGAAGGATATAGAGACTAGATGGAAGTCATACTTCCATTATTCCATAAGCTTTTCATTGGGGAAGGAAATAGAGAGATCAATTTGGGAAATCTAGCTAGTAGTGAAAGTTACATGAATCGTGCAAGCTACAAACGAATTCAAAGGAAGGAAGTAGAGGAGACTCTAAAGGTTATGAAGCACGAGAAAGGTGTAGGACCTTATGATATTCCTGTAGAAGTTTGGAGAGTTTTAAGTGAGTGTGGTTTGACTTGACTTACAAATTTATTCAGTGTTATTTGGCGAACCAAGAAAATACCGAAAGAATGGAGAAGATGCATCGTGGTGCCTCTTTATAAGAACAAAGGAGACATTCAAAATTATTCAAATTATAGAGGTATCAAGCTGATGAGTCACACTATGAAAATTTGGGAACGTATGATCGAAAGAAGGTTGAGGCAAGTTTCAAAAGTAAAAGAAAACCAATTCGGATTAATGTCAGGTCGCTCAACTATTGAAGCCATCCACTTGCTGAGAAGAACAATGGAGATTTACCTAGCTAAAAGGAAGAACCTCCATATGATTTTTATTGATTTAGAGAAGGCTTGTGATTCTGTCCCACAGGAGATATTGTGGAGAGTTTTGGAGAAGGGGCAAGTAACTATCCTATACATTAACCTCATATAAGATATGTAGAGCTTCACCTTGTGTAAGGATACAGTCTGGGGATACTGATTATTTTGACATCAACACTAGTTTGCATCAAGGTTCAACTTTGAGTCCATTCCTTTTTACTTTGATTATGGACGAGTAGACAAGCCACATTCAGGATAAGATACCTTGGTGTATGTTATTCGTTGATGATATTGTGTTGATTGATGAGACTAGAGATGGAGTAAATGAGAAGCTTGAGGTCTGGAGATATGCTTTGGAGACTAAAGGATTTCGTATAAGCAGGGCTAAGATTGAATATATGAAGTGTACTTTTGATGGAAGCAATGGTGAAGGAATCGATGTTAAGATTGGTGATGATAACATTCAGAAGAAACGTTCTTTTAGATACTTGGGATCTATTTTGCAACATGATGGAGAAATCGATGGAGATGTTACAAATAGAATAAACACAGGTTGGCTAAAGTGGAGAGGAGCCTCTAGTGTTCTCTATGATAAGAAAAATCCTTTGAAAATCAAATATTTACAAAGCAGATGTGAGACCAGTTATGCTCTATGTATCTGAATGTTGGCATGTGAACCATAGAATAGTGCAGAGAATGGAAGTAGCACAAACGAAAATACTAAGGTGGATGTATGGATATACACGTAAAGATCGGATTCGGAATGAAAGTGGATGTAGCTCCGATCGAAGATAAGATGCGAGAAAATCACTTAAGGTGGCTTGGCCATGTGCAAAGGAGGTCAGTTGATGCACCGGTGAGGAGATGTGAGTTTTGGAATGTTGAGCCGGCTAAAAAAAGACGTAGAAGGCCTAAGAAGTGTTCGAATAAGACTATACGAATGGATCTTGGTATTTTGGATCTAAGCCCGAGAATGATCCAAGATAGATTTGAATGGGGGCAAAAAACCATGTAGCCGACCCTACTTAAAGTGGAAAAATGCTTTGTTGTTGTAGAGTTTTTGCTTGCTCTAATACATCTCCATATACATTATTTCTCCCTTCAATATGGATTGATTCTATGCAAACAGCATACACCATAAGAAAGCCACCATCTAGCTACTCTCATGTCTCAATCCAGTTAAAGACTCCTAAAACTGGGTCAATCTAGCGGTCCTTGGAAGCCATGCGGGATGGCTCCAAGGAGTGGACAAGGGCGGGTAGTGGAATCTAGCATGGGCGAGCTTCTTCGGGCTCTGTTTTGCGACAGAACGAGGGCTCGGTTTGTATCTTCATGGGTGATGTCCCCGGTGCGGTGGATGGGGGTATCTCGCAGCAGTGTGTCGGGACCCCGTTTGGTGTTTTGGCTATGGAGAAAGCGGACATCGCAGCATCCGACGCCCGAGGTGGGATCCAGTGGTGCTGAAGGTAGAGTGGGCGCCGCTAGGGTAAAAACTGACCAGATATTAGTGGGGGTTTGTCGGAGAAAAGGGAGATGCTTGGACAATTGATAAATCCAGATTTATCAGCTTAATCATTATTATGTATCTCTCTTGCTTAAGTTAATCACAGATATTCATTTACTGATAACATTAATTAACAAATTATGTCGTGTATATAATTAATACTATTTAACATATATTAATATAACTCTATTATGGTGTAGTATTTCATGTATTTATTCCTTAATAAAAATTAAATAAAAATTAGATTATATTGTATATAAATAAATTAACATAAAACAAAATAAAAATGCAAAAGAAATTAACAAAAGAAAAATCGAAGAAAAATGTTCTATATTATTTTTATTAGTATTTATTTTTTAACTATGTACAAGTGACCTCTGATCTCTTTGACATGTACATGAAAGTTGTAGATCTCATCGAGATCTACAACTTTCATGTTCATGACTTTTTCTAATTCTACCTCTAAGTAATTCTTTTTTATTAATACTTCGATTTATGTATTTTCTTCAATTTTGATTAGGCCATGTGGCAATGTCACATTACACCATGTGGCATGTTCTCCTCGCACCACCCGCACAGCACCAAGCACCGCCAGATCATTCCGCCTTTGCATCCAAACCGTCCTTTGGCTCCTGGACATCCAGTCGTTTGATCTAATCCATCGGGAGCATCAGAGGACTCCATCTGCGCCCAAATCTGGGCAATATGATCTTGATCCAACGGTTACCATGTCTCCTTCAACCTCCAGCCACTTCGTCGAAACGACGCAACTCTTCACAAACCATCAACTTCTCTTAATCTTCATAACTTCCTCCGTCAACCATTCACCCAACTTCCATCATCCTCAGCTTCACAATGCTAACCTAATCATCGCCAACCATCTAAAACTACTCAATCCCTCTTTCAACCACCACCTTTCTTCATCAACCTCCGAACTTCCATCCCATAAAACCTCTACCTCGGCCACTTGAAACGGCTATTCGCCTTCATGCGAGGAACCCCCTAGCCCTTCTACCTTTCTATGATAGAGAGTGGGTTAGATAGAGAGCGGAGACGGAGTGAAAGCCTCCGGCAAGATCCTTGGTTTACACCAAGTTGCAGAGCTTCTTTGCTTCTGCTTGAGCTCGAATCTGTAGCCCATATTTCGATGCTATGACCTGAAGCTATCAAGCTTCGATTAGGCTAGCGAATCACTTCAATTCTTCATTGATTTCTGCTTCACATCCACGTAAGATCTATATTGTGTTCAACTTGAGTTTTCATTATATTTTAAAGTCCTTCCCAATTAAGGATTACAAGATCTATTCATCTGGATTTCTTCGCCTTTGATCACTTGTCCACGCGTAATTCTCCAGTAAATCTCCTCACCTCTCCATGTATTTGTCCACCTCGATTCTTTCTACGCTTCTCATTAGCCTAGAACCCAAATAAGGATCTTCTCCTCCACTTTACATGAATACCCATTTCATCTCACAAATCGTTCAAATATATCGTATTGGGCTTTTAGCTTGTCTTTGCACTAATATTGCAGGGTACTGCGTTCATTGATCGGAGATTGAAGCTAGCTCTGGTCTCCCATTTCCTCTCTGCCAGAGCTTCATCATTAAGCCATTGTGCGGTACTCCTCTTCATCCTATGCTCATCCCTAACTTCACGAAGCCTCCAAAAAGGTCATCAGACCTTAAGCGATGACAAAGGAGCGAGGAGGAGCTAAAACTTATTCGCCAGAGATTCGCTCGCGCTTCTCCTTCTACGAAAGAGACAAAGAACTCGCGACAAGTAGATACCGTAGATCTCTCCATTTTAGGCGAGATCTGACGGTCCCAATCAAGCCATGCGTCTCTTGCCGAAGCAGCGGTTCAAGCCTAAGGCTTCGTATCCGAGCCTACGCCTAAGCTTCTTGCGAACCATCAGGAGATGACACGTGAACCGATCCTCCAACATCGAGCCTAGACAGGTCACGTGTTTTGCGCACACTGGAGATTTTGCAACGCAGGCCCTCAATTTTCCAGAATTGCATATAAGCCCTTCCATCATTGTGTATTTTGCATATTAGCCTCTGGGTTTATTTTATTAGCTTTTCAGTCCATTTTTGGCCTATTTTGTAATAAAAACTTGTAGTTTTTATTTCAAAAATGCCTCTGGATTGAGTATTGGATATCTTTTCATCTATATATCCAAATGATGTGATTTTGGTCTTGTTTGAAAGCTCGTTTGATGCACCATCTCTTGGCATGCTTTGTTGCTAAATTTGGTTTATAAAATCACGCATGTGCTCATTTAAAAATTTAAAAATCATTGAAATGCACTTTTTATGAGCAATTGAATATGTTAATCACATTGGTTTGTAATGACCAATTGTTAGTCATTTTTAATCATTATCATTAAGCCAATAAACGATTTAATTGTTTGCTGAAACTATTAAGCATCAAAGTGAAATTAAAAGTTTAAATCTTGTTGAATAGCTTTTGAGACTTAAACCACATTTTGCCTAATTAATGCCTTCATTAATATTAAATAGATTGTGCTTAATCCAAGTTGTCTTTTGTCTGTCTAATCATAGTGTGTTTGTCATGATCGTACTGTTTAAGCATTATTGTCTTCATCTAATTTAATTGCATAAAAAATTGTGTTAAAAATTTGTCTTGTTGTGATTTGTGCATCCGCTCACTTTTATGTCCTAGAAATTGCTATCTTAAATATCTGATAATTAACTTTAATTATCATATTGCTCACATCCTTGTGTTCGACCCTCGACTTCCCATGTTAAAAATTAAAACCGAATCCTCCTCAGAGCGATCATTAATTTGGTTATGTATGAAAAGCTAAGTGTTTGTGCTACAACGAACCCTTAGTAATACATGCATTTAGCGGTTGATCAGATGGCGCCATCGGGGACACAGCACATTTTGTGATATTTTTAGTGTCAAATATTTATTTAGTGATTCTAAGGTTCAATTATTTTTGAGCTTGTTTGAATTATTGTCTTTTTTGTATTGCATTGTGATGTCTTTTTAATTATGTGCTTCAATCTCTCTAGGATTTTCTAATATAGTTATATTGTTTTGTGGTAGGCCCGAGGAACCAACAATTTACGGAGGACCGCGGAGGCGAAGAGCTTGGAGCTACTTGCTGGAGAGTCCACGAGACAATTAAATTAGTTGAGAGATTAATTAACTTAGTTGAGATTTATTCCATTATGTTGTAATTAAAATATCTAATTATAGTGGGTCTCGATTGACATCTCGTGTGTGTAAAGAAGGCTTGTTTAACTTTATGTATACTTGTGTATGGTTGTGTCGAGAGTGGTTCTTGACTTGAGTGACGTTTTAAATAAATGCTTTACGCCAAATAGACAGATCATAGGTCATTTTTGCTTGATCTATTTCATAATTTAGAACACACTACACAAACCTCATAAGATTCACAATTGCAAAAAACTTAGAAGATTCATAGTGTAGCATACGTTCTACTTAGTCAAATTAATTGAATTCTTCACCGCTAATAGAATTATTGCTTAGGTGTGGCTTTTTCAATTTGCATCATATAGTTATATTAAAAATTATAATCTGCATCCACATGGAAAGTGTTGGGACACGTTGTAAGTATCTCTAAATGATTGCATGCATCCATGGTTCAGAAATTCGGCCTAGGCGGCCGCATATGCGACCGCATATGCGGAGGCGGACCATATAACGCACCGCATATGCTATGTGCGCGTGTTATGCGCTAATCTCGCATATTCGGCCCGAGTAATCCGCATATGCGGCCGCCTATGCGGCCGTATATGTGATAGAAATTAGGGCATCCGATTGTGACCCGATAAGAACTCGATAAGCCTTCCCGATAACCCTTCATCTTCCGACTCCTCGATTCCTCACAGAAACCCTCGCCAACCTCGACTCATCGCTAAACCCTCCGCCTCTGGCTTGCTGCGCCCCTCCGCCTCCGCCTCCGGTGTTCTCCAATCGCACGCACGCAGTAGCTTCTCCTCCGCCTCCACTTTCACCTCCGGTGTTCGCCAACAGCAGCTGGTTCTCCTCCGCCTCCGGTGTTCTCCACCAGCAGCCACTCCTCCGCCTTCGATTTTCTTGTCTACAGGTCCTCCGCCTCCTGCGTGCTCCTCAGCCTCTGTCTACTAATCAGCAGGTTAGTCTAAGATTCAGGCTGAGATTTCGTGTATAATCTCAGATTCCTTTAAAGTCTACCCCATTGTCACTATTTATTGATTCAATTAAATAATTATAATTGGCAGTGTTTTTCATGTACCGGTTACAACTGTTCGTTCTATTACTCTAAATTTGCATTTTTGTTCGTTCTCTTTTATCCTATAATTTGACTTTGTGATAAATACCATCTGATTTTCCTTAAACACTGATAAGAATATGTTATCTGAGTTGTAATATCAACTAGTAAGGAATACTGGAGTTAGTGTCTGGTTGACTTTTGGCTATTGCATGCTATTTTTTACATGACAATCTCATTCATCCTTTTTGGCAAAAAATTTTCGTCTCCAGTTTGTCGGAAACCAATATTTTGGTGCATGTTCAACTTTCTTTATGCTCATCAGTTTTTCAATCTGCAATATTTTTGCACATAGACCTAACTTTTTTTTGCAATTAGGTGTGCCTTTAAGTGATACCTCTCATTTCCTGGAGTTTGTTTTAATATTCGAATTATACTCTCGATTATGCTCCCCGGTTTCCTTCAAATTAAAACCCTATGGTTTGGTTGTTATTTTGTGCTATTAATGTTGTTTATGTCCTGGATTTTGTTTCAAGCTTCATACAAATTTGTTTAGTTATTTGTTTATTTAATCTTTGTTAGCCGGTTGATCACTTTTACCTCATCGATCAAAATCTCTTGGTTTATTTGTCCCTAGTAGTTACACACCTCTATTCCACTCTTCCAAACTTGAATTTATTTTAAATATAAATTATCTAGTATTTGAATTTATTGTTATATTGTTAATTATTTTTAATTTAAATAATAAAAACCGCATAGTCCGCATATACTTCCGCATATACTTCCGCCTGCCCGCTTACTCGCTTCAGACCGCCTGACCGAACGAATACCGCATACCGACTTTCTGAACCTTGCATGCATCATTGATTTCCGACCGCATTCCGTTTTTCGCTTTCTCCCTAAGTTTTCACCAACTTAAGGATAAAGGAAAAGGGGATTGGACGTTATGCGATGTTAACGTTCACTTAAATTCAAACGATAACCAAAACTCCCAAAATCGGGACTGAATTGATGCAAGTTGACTTAAATAAATTGGAATGAAAACAACCTTGTTTTACGGGTGAATAAAGCCCTCATTTGTTTCAAGTACTTATGAAGTGAGAGAGGGACGACATTAGGATAGAGCCAAGCCATGAATTTTCAGATAAACTACTGGTTCTAAAAATGATTAGTCGCTTCTCAGTGAGAAAATACGGGTTGTCGGTAAACGGTCCGGATTTCCTTAGCAGAGTAGAAGGTTTTAGAAGACACCATGTAAGGCTCGATCCTCAAGTAAATGGGTAGCTGTATTTATATGGTTTGTACTTACTTTCATACTGACTGAACGTGGATCCAACTAGTCATAGGAATCCGGTCATTTTGTAAGGAAATTTAGGCACCTAACAACTCGTAACTCTGACAAGATTTGTATTTGATCACCAATTAAAAATTGACAAGATAATAAGGCCATAATCTCGACCTTTAGCGTTGTGTTGGTGAATTCACAAGGCGTGTGGTTTTCTTTTTTCTCCCTCTTGGCAAACATCACCATTCCCTCCTTGGTTATATAAGCCCTAAATCCCCATTTTCTCCTCTAAGAATCCAACGAGAGCGAGAGATCTCCTCCCCCTTCCCATTCCAGCCGTAATCTCCCTTTTCTCTTTTTCTCCTACCCCCCCAAATCTCCTTTCAATTCTCAACCAAGGAAAGCTGTTGCAGCAGTGCTCTCCATCGGACATCAAATTTCTGCTGGAAGGAGGCAACTAGTACAAGCTGCTGCTGCCGAGTTGCATACAGTTGCTATCAATTTCCAGCAAAGAAAACTGCTGTGATTGATCCATTCTCCCTTCATTTGTTAACCTAAGGTACAGTCCTCACTCCTTCTTGCTGCCATTTCTCCAGCAATTCCTCCAAGAGACCAAGGCTTGGACTCACTCCTTCTTGCTGCCATTTCTCCAGCAATTCCTCCAAGAGACCAAGGCCTGGAGGCACTTTTTCTTTGCAACATCAGGCAGCCAGAGCTGCTGTTGCCCCAGATTCCAGTCCCTCTCCTTCGACTACTGGTTGCTCCAAAGCAACACTCTTCTGTTGCATACTCAGGAGCCTTTTCCCTCCCTTGTTGTTGCATGCAAGATTATCCTCTTCATCCAATTTTGAAGCAAATCAAAGGTACCTCCCTATACCTCTTATTTGCGGCCATACATGTTATTCTCCACCTATTGGAATACCATGTTTGTCTTGTTGATTGTGCATGTGCCAAATTCCTCATTTTGCAAGAACTGTGACATCAAGTTGCATGTTGATTTCACCGAAATTCCTAGAAAAAGGTCTATCTGTGCTCTGAGATCCGATTATTGTACGAAAAATTCAATTTACGAAAGTATTGTATGTGCTCTGTCTGTGCTCTTATTGTGCTCTTATTGTCTGTGTCTTGATTACTATAGAAAAAAAATGATTTGACAATCATAATATCTCAATGGATTTGAGTTCATGTGCAACCATTACCATTTCTTTTGTGTACCTACAGTTGTAAATAAAGTCAATAATATATTATGGTATGTTATATTCACAAATTGTACCTTGAGTTTATTTTAATCTAGGTCCTTAACTTTTAGTTAATATGAAAATGCCAACGGGTCTCCATGTAAGCTTTTAGTATATCATAACATGTGTGAACAGATCACAAACTTCTGTAATAGTGCAGGGATTTTCTTAGGCTGCAGATATCTCTTATCATTAGTATGGATTTAATATACTAGTGCTACATACAATATAATCAAGATGATGAAATCCTCATACGAGTTATAGAAGCATCCAATCTTTACATGAATTTTATAGAAGGATCTGTAGACCTAACATTAAACAGTACCCATGCAATGTCTTCTTATTGATAAAAGTTCTTTAAATCAAAAGGAGGTTGAGAGGCTTTAGTATGTAATCTAAGTCGTTGAGGATCTAATGTGTGTTATGCAGATTCTAATGTTAAATATACTTGCAAAAAAAAATAGAGTGTTAGAAAAATTGATGTCTATTGTTTCCTATTGCATAATACCCCTTTAAATTGAATCATAGGTATCATCAATATAGATGAATGTATACAATAAGTACTGGATGTAATATATTATCATTTACTATCCTTTAGATGATAATGTTAGGTGTTGTTAACAGAAAGTCTATAGTCTATACATAAGAAAATCTATATCGAATATTCATTCATGACCCCAATGATGAATTACTGGGATCAATGAAAAAGTGATGTAAGTGACCAACTTTAACAAAAGGCATAATTACTTTGGAAACATTTTAGACGAATATGGTGATCTGGCCAATTCAAGCATTTGAAAAAGATTGTGTCATCAAAATCTCATTGACAGTCCAAATAAAACACATCTAGTGCCAAACATCTACCTTAATTGCTTTAGTAAATCAAAGGACTTATGTAGTCTTCATTAAGTCATTATTCAGAGATCCTTGAGAAGATTGGTTTGATATGATTCAATAAAGATCAACAATTGCCGATCAGAGTGACCTTTACACCTGATCGTGCGAGGGCGCGGTGACCCTCAACTGGGCGGAAGAATAGGAAGCCCAGTTAGGGCAGCGGCCGCTTAATGCGCAGGTCTAGGATCCCGGTCCCTTTACGATTTCTACGCGAGCTCGCAGTGTTTTTACGCCTCATTGGGATCCAGACTTTAGACCAGTTCCGCTGACCCTGTTTTAGGATGCCCAGGCGGGGGATCCTTGGTTTTCAGTTTTACGTACGAGCTCGGTTGCCCGTACTAGTCGGGCTGTTTTTCTAGAGCGACTTTTCTAGGGAGTCTCTCTCACCCGTCTCAGTGGCGTAGTTGGGGAGTAGACCTATCCCTCTATTGGACCGCGCTTCCAATTAGAGGGCGAGACGGAAGAGCCATTTGTAGGCTTCTTCACCGCTTGAGTTACTTCGCCAACAGACATGGCGATTCTGCATCTAGATCATTCATATCTGCATCTACACCATCTGGAGTTATATCTGATACATTGGAATTAAGAGTTGAGAAGTTACGATCAAAAGTTAGGGTTAGTAGGAAATGACCATTCTCTCTACCCAATGATTTAAATAAATTAATAGATCTCTCCAATCATAACTTTTCCATTATCACTCAGCAACGTGATCTCTGAATAGATATGTGCTTACACTCAGATACTCATGAATACTCAAGTACTATAAAATATGTCACATGTGGGAAATGTTGGGGTATGGGACAAACATTTGAGATGCTTACAAGTAGCCTGAAAAACCTTTTTCATTGCAAAGTAGAAATAAAGTTTAATTTGAGTTGTTCTTGCCTCTCTACTTGCTTTCTTTTGTAAATAATAAATGCCTGTTATTTTATATAAGTTTTTGGGAGGTACCAGCAACCGCTGACGTCTTTTCTTTCCGAACATGTTTGGCAGGCAAACGCCTGCAGCTCAGTAGCTATACATGCTTCCTGGAGACAGAGTTTATACCCGACGGTATGAATTACTTTGTCTCAGTTTTTGTTCAGATAGTGGTATAAATGTTTCCTTTCTTTTCTCTTATGTACTACATTTTGGGGTATACTGTGTATACTGGCAGACATTGTACATGATGTAAAAATATATGGAAATTAATGAAAAGAAATTTTTGGTGCCATATTGTCTCTTTAGCTGGTGGTTATGTGTTGGAAATGAATGTCATAGTTGCACGAAAAAAATTCTCCCTGTTTTCTGAGACAAGTGCGATCAAATGTGAATGAATTATTGCGAAATGCGCGTAAATGGGTACCCGGATCCTGAGGGGTTTACAGTTTGGTATCAGAGCAGTGGTACCCCGATACGCACATTCGCGATATTACAATTCCGATCGCATTAAGTTCTCGAATAGCGACAGTCTACCGACTTGTCGTGAGTTCGAAAAGGGAAATATGACATTCATATTCAATAACCACAGATGTCACCAAGTTCATTAATTTTCATCTTATATCCCAAGAAGAGAAAAGCATTTATGATAAATCTCCGTCTAGGGCATCCTTATGACTAATTATGGTTCTCATGCAGAGCCATGGCATCTCGACCAGGTCAGGATACTTCTGATCAGCTGGCACGCATACTGAGCGCACTTACCGATCTTCAGCAGCAGCATGCTGCTATGAGAGGCCAGCAGGAGCAGATATTGGCCCAGCAGACTGAGATTGCCGATAGGCAGACGGACATGGAGATGAGGTTTGAGGACCTGTCAGATTTCACGTACTATCCATCCCAGGATGGGATACAACAGGACCAGCACCAGTCCGTTGAGGTGGAGCAGCCTCATCTTGATGATCCACTAGAGGACATTCCAGAGCATGGAGCTGAGGAGGATGCAGACTTAGACAGGGAGCAGGACCCTGTTGACCTTGCTGACGAGGATGCACACGAGTATGCAGCCATTCACAGGCACCAGTCAGTCTTCACTTCTTATCAGCGGGCCAACATACCCTTGTTCGAGGACACAGGTCCACCAGATGACGCTGAGCAATGGCTGAAGAGAGTAATGAAGGTGCTCAGGGCGATTCATGCGCCACGAAACACGTGGCTATCTTTCATAGAGTATTCACTGACAGACTTCGCCGAGCGATGGTGGGAGGCCGTAGTGTCCGAGTTAGGCCGAGAGCCTACTTGGAACGATTTTGCGACGAGGTTCAGAGCCCACTTCTTTTCTGCGAAGTGGAAGGAGTCCCAGCGCCGACTGTTTGCAGAGCTTCGTCAGGGACAGATGACAGCCAGGGATTACTTTATCAGATATACAGAGTTGTCACGACATACACGAGCAGCTGGCGCATTTCCAGAAGAGAATCTGGAAAAGTTCATTGGTGGCATGCGAGAGGAAGTACAGGAGAAGCTGGCTGGACTACACATCACTTCTATCTCCGAGGCTACCGATGCTGCGGAGAAGTTCGAGGACATCAGAGGGAGACGTTACGGGAGCTCGTCTGGAGCACCACCTAGACCGCGGCGATATTTTGGGCCGATACGTCGACCGTTTCAGCAGCAGAGGTCAGCCAGACGGTTCCGACCTACAGGTTCGACATTCTCTGGCAGTGCTCGCTCTTCTCCATCGACTACTCTATGAGGCACTTGCCAGACGAGGTACAGAGTCCACTCGACCATCTGGGTCGCAGCGAGCAGATAGACCACCTGCAGGACCAGCTCGGAGCACGGACACAGCTACTCCCTCTACTCGACCAATCCGGTGCTACCGATGTCACGAGTGGGGACATTACCGAGCACAGTGCCCACAGGCTTCTGGCGAGCCTCAGCCACAGCCTTCACAATCACAGCCCCAGACACAGCGTTCAGGGAGTTTCCGCGGCAGGAACTCCAACTTCAGGCGACCGCAGCAGCGACAGACGCAGAGTGTGGCAGGCTCCAGTGCCGCACCAGCCAGACAGGGGCAGATACATGCAGTTACTGAGGAGCAGGCACGTTCAGTCGCTACTGTAGTGAAAGGTATGGTCTCAGTCTTGGGCCAACCTTTCTATGTTTTATTCGATTCCGGCGCGACACACTCTTTTCTTGCTTCGAGGTTGCTTGCATCTTTAGGTAGAGTTGCAGAGATGCTATCGTCTCCATATCACATCTGAGGGCCAGGTGGCCAGTTGTTTGTCATATCCCTGATAGTCAGGCACTTGCCCGTACTGATTGGCGGTCACGAGATGATCGCAGATTGTTTACTTCTGCAGCTCGACGAGTTCGACTTGATTTTGGGCATGGATTGGCTATCTACTCATCATGCACTAGTTGATTGTTTTAGGAAGACAGTTGTCTTCAGAATTCCTGGTTTACCGGAGTTCACCTTTGAGGGTGCTATACATGACTCCACTATGGAATACATTTCAGTCTTGCGAGCACAACGACTTGTTGATCAGGGTTGCGATTCATACCTTGCATTTGTTCGGGAGATATCTGATCAGGAGCCGATGATACAGGACATCAGAGTGGTATCTGAATATCCAGATGTGTTCCCTGATGAGCTACTAGGATTACCTCCTGAGAGAGAGATCGAGCTCGAGATCACATTGTTGCCAGATACACAGCCGATCTCTATGGCACCTTATCGTATGGCACCAGCCGAGTTGAGGGAGCTGAAGGTGCAGTTGCAGGAGTTGCTTGATTTGGGATTCGTGAGGCCGAGCACTTCACCTTGGGGTGCTCTGGTTCTATTTGTCAAGAAGAAGGATGGATCCATGAGGTTATGCATCGATTACAGGCAGCTGAATAAGAGAACGGTGAAAAATCGTTATCCCTTGTCGCGCATTGATGATTTGTTCGACCAACTCCAGGGATCTTCGGTTTTCTCGAAGATCGATCTTCGCTCAGGCTACCATCAGCTGAGGATTCGCGAGTCGGACATTCCGAAGACAGCCTTCAGGACTCGATATGGACACTACGAGTTTGTGGTGATGCCGTTTGGGCTCACCAATGCACCTGCGGCTTTCATGGATATGATGAACCGTATCTTTCGTCCATACTTGGACAAGTTTGTAGTGGTGTTTATCGATGATGTGCTCATCTATTCACGGAATGAATGGGATCATGCGAATGATCTACGGATCGTCTTAGATACATTACGGGAGCACAAGCTATATGCCAAGTTGAGCAAGTGTGAGTTCTGGTTATCCCAGGTCTCGTTTCTCGGGCATATCATTTCTGGAGCAGGTATCGCAGTTGATCCTGCAAAGATTGATGCAGTTATGTCTTGGGAGCAGCCCAAGACAGTCACTCAGATTCAGAGCTTCCTCGGATTAGCGGGCTATTACAGACGCTTTGTCAGCGGATTTTCACGCATCGTCCGTCCATTGACACGATTGACGCAGAAGGGAGTTCCATTCATTTGGGACGATTCATGTGAGCAGGCCTTCCAGACACTGAAGGAGAGGTTGACTACAACGCATATTCTTGCTCTTCCTTCAGGCACTCAGGACTATGCAGTTTACACAGATGCATCTGGAGAAGGTCTAGGAGCAGTGTTGATGTAGAGAGGACAGGTGATTGCTTACGCATCACGACAGTTGAGACCGCACGAGCGAAACTACCCCACACATGACTTGGAGTTGGCGGCAGTTGTCTTCGCCTTGAAGATCTGGCGCCACTATCTATATGGGTGAACTTCGAGATTTTCACAGACCACAAGAGTCTGAAGTACATCTTTGATCAGAAGGAGCTGAACATGAGCCAGCGTAGATGGCTCGAATTGCTGAAGGATTATGATTGCACGATCTCTTACCATCCCGGTAAGGGAAACGTGGTGGCTGATGCACTTAGCAGGAGAGCGCATGCTGATGGTACGGCGAACTGGCTATACACGTGGGATACGCTTGCATCTTTGACAGATTGGCATCCTCAGGAGAGCGCATCCATTTCTACCGCCGTGCCTCCTCGATACAGCAGCCTTTGGGATCGTATTGTAGAAGGCCAGAAGACCGATCCTTGGATCCAAGATAGATACATGCGCGCCGTCAAGGACGAATTTGATGACTTTGTTGTGATGGAGTCTATTTTATGGAAAGCAGGACGGGTAGTTGTACCCAATGATGAGCAGCTTCGCAGAGACATTCTCGATGAGGCACACAGTTCACGGTTATCTATCCATCCAGGCAGTACGAAGATGTACCGTGATCTGCGTCGACATTTCTGGTGGGATGGGATGAAGCGCGATGTGGCGCTACATGTTAGCAGATGCATGACCTGTCAGATGGTCAAGGCTGAGCACAGGAGACCACCAGGATTACTGCAGTCTCTCCCCATTCCCGAGTGGAAGTGGGAGAGCATTTCTATGGATTTTATCACGGGATTACCGAAGACACCAGGTGGCCATGATTCCATATGGGTCGTTGTTGATAGGTTAACCAAGTCAGCCCATTTCATACCTGTCAACACGACTTATACTCCATCTAGGTTGGCCAAGCTCTATGTGAAGAACATTATCAGGCTGCATGGTATACCACGAGAGGTGGTGTCTGACAGGGATTCGAGATTTACATCTCACTATTGGCATCAGTTCATGTAAGCACTACAGACAGAGCTGAAGATGAGTTCTGCTTATCATCCGCAGACAGACGGGCAGAGTGAGCGCATCATCCAGACACTTGAGGATCTACTTCGCGCATGCACTTTGGAGTGGAAAGGGTCCTGGAAAGACCATTTGCCTTTGGTAGAATTCACGTATAACAACAGTTATCACTCCAGTATTGGTATGGCACCATTCGGAGCCCTATACGGGCGGAGATGTCTTACACCTCTCAGTTGGCGGGAGGTAGGTGACCATGCCCTCTACTCCGTAGATCTCTTGGAGGAGACTGCGAAAGCTGTTGATCTTGTGAGACGGAAGCTTCTGACGGCACAGAGCCGCCAGAAGAGCTATGCGGATCGTCGGAGGAGAGACTTAGAGTTCCAGGTAATCTAATTATTTCTTCTTCATCTATGACATATATATACGTCCAAATTAATCTCATATTAATGACACTCATATCGATTATAGGTTGGAGATTGGGTATTTTTGCGAGTATCTCCCATGAAGGGAGTGCAGAGATTCGGTGTTCGTGGCAAGTTGGCGCTGCGATATGTTGGACCTTTTGAGATTCTGGCTAGAGTGGGGAAAGTGGCATACCGAGTAGCCCTTCCTCCACATCTTTCAGCTATTCATGATGTTTTCCACATATCCAATCTGAGGAAGTATGTCCATGACCCTCGACACATTATCAGTTACGAGAATCTCGATGTAGAGCCGGATCTAACTTATGAGGAGAAGCCAGTTCAGATACTTGACCGTGCTGTGAAGAAGCTTCGCAGCAAGGAGATTTCATTGGTCAAGGTTTTGTGGCACCGACACGGCGTCAAGGAAGCGACATAGGAGACTGAAGCCGACATGCGGGCACGATACCCGCAGCTATTCTGATGTAATCAACAAAACAAGCTTTTGTAATTAGATACATTATAAATATATGGCTCGTTTTCTCTTTGAGGTTTTTATGGGTTCAAAACCCTTTGAGGTTTTATGGACATATGAAATCCAACCAGACACCTAATAGCCTTAACTCGAGTCTCGAGGACGAGACTCCCTTTGAGGTTTTTATAATTGTAACATCCGGAATCCGCGTAAACCCGAACTCGACCCGAATAAGGTCCGAATAACTCAATTAAGTTATTTGACAATATTAGATAACCTAAAACGACCAAGTAATCATGAATCAAAAGTCGTTCGGGTAAAATCGACCAAAAATCGGTCGCTTCGTAATGCGCGCCGCGAAAAGCCGCGACGCAAATTCGAAAATCACAAAACAAACGGAGACCGTCATGAGATCCGATTCGACGAAACAAGACCAACGGAATCGACCGTTCATCAATCAGAGGTCGTTTGATATTTTTAAATCACAAAATTTAATCTGAAATAAAAACCGTATCCGAAAATATCGGGTATTCAAAACTCGAACGGAAGTATATCAATATTATACTCATATTGATTGTCACTCTGAGACGATCAATTCGAGATAGGGTGCGTCAAAATCCGACATCTGGGGCGTGAATACGATCAACTTTACGTTTTCTCAAATAAAAAAAGCTTGGTTTAAAAAAAATTGTCTACTGTAGCAGCGGACTGTAGCAGACTCCAAATGGCGTGTGGTTTTCTTTTTTCTCCCACTTGGCAAACATCACCATTCCCTCCTTGGTTATATAAGCCCTAAATCCCCATTTTCTCCTCTAAGAATCCAACGAGAGCGAGAGATCTCCTCCCCCTTCCCATTCCAGCCGTAATCTCCCTTTTCTCTTTTTCTCCTTCTCCCCCAAATCTCCTTTCAATTCTCAACCAAGGAAAGCTGTTGCAGCAGTGCTCTCCATCGGACATCAAATTTCTGCTGGAAGGAGGCAACTAGTACAAGCTGCTGCTGCCGAGTTGCATACAGTTGCTATCAATTTCCAGCAAAGAAAACTGCTGTGATTGATCCATTCTCCCTTCATTTGTTAACCTAAGGTACAGTCCTCACTCCTTCTTGCTGTCATTTCTCCAGCAATTCCTCCAAGAGACCAAGGCTTGGACTCACTCCTTCTTGCTGCCATTTCTCCAGCAATTCCTCCAAGAGACCAAGGCCTGGAGGCACTTTTTCTTTGCAACATCAGGCAGCCAGAGCTGTTGTTGCCCCAGATTCCAGTCCCTCTCCTTCGACTACTGGTTGCTCCAAAGCAACACTCTTCTGTTGCATACTCAGGAGCCTTTTCCCTCCCTTGTTGTTGCATGCAAGATTATCCTCTTCATCCAATTTTGAAGCAAATCAAAGGTACCTCCCTATACCTCTTATTTGATGCCATACATGTTATTCTCCACCTATTGGAATACCATGTTTGTCTTGTTGATTGTGCATGTGCCAAATTCCTCATTTTGCAAGAACTGTGACATCAAGTTGCATGTTGATTTCACCGAAATTCCTAGAAAAAGGTCTATCTGTGCTCTGAGATCCGATTATTGTACGAAAAATTCAATTTACAAAAGTATTGTATGTGCTCTGTTTGTGCTCTTATTGTGCTCTTATTGTCTGTGTCTTGATTACTATAGAAAAAAAATGATTTGACCATCATAATATCTCAATGGATTTGAGTTCATGTGCAACCATTACCATTTCTTTTGTGTACCTACAGTTGTAAATAAAGTCAATAATATATTATGGTATGTTATATTCACAAATTGTACCTTGAGTTTATTTTAATCTAGGTCCTTAACTTTTAGTTAATATGAAAATGCCAACGGGTCTCCATGTAAGCTTTTAGTATATCATAACATGTGTGAACAGATCACAAACTTCTGTAATAGTGCAGGGATTTTCTTAGGCTGCAGATATCTCTTATCATTAGTATGGATTTAATATACTAGTGCTACATACAATATAATCAAGATGATGAAATCCTCATACGAGTTATAGAAGCATCCAATCTTTACATGAATTTTATAGAAGGATCTGTAGACCTAACATTAAACAGTACCCATGCAATGTCTTCTTATTGATAAAAGTTCTTTAAATCAAAAGGAGGTTGAGAGGCTTTAGTATGTAATCTAAGTCGTTGAGGATCTAATGTGTGTTAAGCAGATTCTAATGTTAAATATACTTGCAAAAAAATGGAGTGTTAGAAAAATTGATGTCTATTGTTTCCTATTGCATAATACCCCTTTAAATTGAATCATAGGTATCATCAATATAGAAGAATGTATACAATAAGTACTGGATGTAATATATTATCATTTACTATCCTTTAGATGATAATGTTAGGTGTTGTTAACAGAAAGTCTATACATAAGAAAATCTATATCGAATATTCATTCATGACCCCAATGATGAATTACTGGGATCAATGAAAAAGTGATGTAAGTGACCAACTTTAACAAAAGGCATAATTACTTTGGAAACATTTTAGACGAATATGGTGATCTGGCCAATTCAAGCATTTGAAAAAGATTGTGTCATCAAAATCTCATTGACAGTCCAAATAAAACACATCTAGTGCCAAACATCTACCTTAATTGCTTTAGTAAATCAAAGGACTTATGTAGTCTTCATTAAGTCATTATTCAGAGATCCTTGAGAAGATTGGTTTGATATGATTCAATAAAGATCAACAATTGCCGATCAGAGTGACCTTTACACCTGATCGTGTGAGGGCGCGGTGACCCTCAACTGGGCGGAAGAATAGGAAGCCCAGTTAGGGCAACGGCCGCTTAATGCGCAGGTCTAGGATCCCGATCCCTTTACGATTTCTACGCGAGCTCGCAGTGTTTTTACGCCTCATTGGGATCCAGACTTTAGACCAGTTCCGCTGACCCTGTTTTAGGATGCCCAGGAGGGGGATCCTTGGTTTTCAGTTTTACGTACGAGCTCGGTTGCCCGTACTAGTCGGGCTGTTTTTCTAGAGCGACTTTTCTAGAGAGTCTCTTTCACCCGTCTCAGTGGCGTAGTTGGGGAGTAGACATATCCCTCTATTGGATCGCGCTTCCAATTAGAGGGCGAGACGGAAGAGCCATTTGTAGGCTTCTTCACCGCTTGAGTTACTTCGCCAACAAACATGGCGATTCTACATCTAGATCATTCATATCTGCATCTACACCATCTGGAGTTATATCTGATACATTGGAATTAAGAGTTGAGAAGTTACGATCAAAAGTTAGGGTTAGTAGGAAATGACCATTCTCTCTACCCAATGATTTAAATAAATTAATAGATCTCTCCAATCATAACTTTTCCATTATCACTCAGCAACGTGATCTCTGAATAGATATGTGCTTACACTCAGATACTCATGAATACTCAAGTACTATAAAATATGTCACATGTGGGAAATGTTGGGGTATGGGACAAACATTTGAGATGCTTACAAGTAGCCTGAAAAACCTTTTTCATTGCAAAGTAGAAATAAAGTTTAATTTGAGTTGTTCTTGCCTCTCTACTTGCTTTCTTTTGTAAATAATAAATGCTTGTTATTTTATATAAGTTTTTGGGAGGTACCAGCAACCGCTGACGTCTTTTCTTTCCGAACATGTTTGGCAGGCAAACGCCTGCAGCTCAGTAGCTATACATGCTTCCTGGAGACAGAGTTTATACCCGACGGTATGAATTACTTTGTCTCAGTTTTTGTTCAGATAGTGGTATAAATGTTTCCTTTCTTCTCTTATGTACTACATTTTGGGGTATACTGTGTATACTGGCAGACATTGTACATGATGTAAAAATATATGGAAATTAATGAAAAGAAATTTTTGGTGCCATATTGTCTCTTTAGCTGGTGGTTATGTGTTGGAAATGAATGTCATAGTTGCACGAAAAAAATTCTCCCTGTTTTCTGAGACAAGTGCGATCAAATGTGAATGAATTATTGCGAAATGCGCGTAAATGGGTACCCGGATCCTGAGGGGTTTACAGTTTGTATTGATTGATTTGTGTGAGTAACCCCGCATATTCAAGTGTTTAGTAGAACTAGATTCTTGTGTATCGAGCGTGCTCAAATTTTCTACCTCTTGAACTTCGAAGATGGATTGACCTGAAGCTATCAAGCTTCGATTAGGCTAGCGGATCATCCTCAATTATTCATTGATTTCTACTTCACATCTAGGTAAGATCTGTATTGTAGTCTACTTGAGTTTTCATTATATTTTAAAGTCCTTCCGGTTAAGGATTACAAGATCTATTCATCCCGATTTCCTCACCTTTAATCCCTTGTCCACACGTAATTCTCCAGTAAATCTCCTCACCTCACCATGCATTTGTCCAACTCGATCCTTTCTAGGATTCTCATTAGCCAAGAACCCAACTAGGGTTCTTCTCCTCCATTTTACGTGAACCCCCTTTTCATCTCACAAATCGTTCAAATATATCGTATTTCGCTTTGGCTTGTCTTTGCACTAATATTGCATGGTACTAGAGTTCAATGATCGGAGGTTGAAGCATAGCTTCGGTCTCCCATTTCCTCTCGGTCAAAGCTTCATCATCAGGCCATTGTGTGGTTCTCCTCTTCATCCTCTGCTCATCTCTGACTTCGCGAAGCTTTCAGAAAGGTCATCAGACCTTAAGCTGTGACAAAGGAGCAAGGAGGAGCTAAAACCTATTCGTCGAATATTCGCCCGTGCTCCGCCTTCCGCGAAAGAGACGAAGAACTTGCGACGAGCAAATACTGTAGATCTCTCCATTTTAGGTGAGATCTGACGGTCCCAATCAAGCCACATATCTCTTGCTGAAGCAACGATTCAAGCCTAAGGCTCAGTATCCGAGCCTACGCCCGAGCTTCTTGCGAACCATCAGGAGATGACACGTGAACCGAGCCTCCAACGCTGAGCCTAGACAGGTTACGTGTTTTGCGCATGTGACTGAAGATTTTGCGGCGCCCGACTCAACTTTTCCAGAATTGCAGATAAACCCTTTCACCATTGTGTACTTCGCATATTAACCCCAACGGTTTATTTTATTTGCTTTTCAGACCATTTTTGTCATGCTTTGTAATAAAAACTTGTAGTTTTTATTTCAAAAATAACCCTGGATTGAGTAATGAATATCTTTTCTTTTATATATCCAAATGATGTGATTTCGGTCTTATTTGAAAGCACGTTTGCTGCTCTATCTCTTGGCATGTTTTGTTGCTAATTTTGGTTTATAAAATCATGCACAATTATTCTTTGTTTTAGGTGCTCATTTAAAACTTTAAAAATCATTGAAAATGCATTTTTAATGTTAGTCACATTGATTTTTAATGACCAATTGTTAGTTGTTTCTAATCATTATCATTAAATCATTAAATGATTTAATTCCTTGCTGAAACTATTAAGCATCAAAGTGAAACTAAAAGTTTAAATCTTGTTGAATAGCTTTCGAGACTTAAACCACATTTTGCCTAATTAATGCATTAATTAACATTAAATAGATTCAGGGTATTTTTGTGCTTAATCCGAGTTATCTTTTGTGTCTAATCAAAGATTGTCTGTCATGATCGTATTATTTGTGCATTATTGTCTTCATTTAATTTAATTGCATAACAATTTGTGTTAAATCTGTCTTGTTGTGATTTGTGCATCCATTGACTTATATGTCCTAGAAATTGCTATATTAAATATCTGGTAATTAAACTTAATTATCAAATTGCTCACGTCCTTATGTTCGATCCTAAACTTCTCAAGTTAAAAATTAAAACCGAATCCTCTTTATAGAGATCATTAATTCGGTTCTGTATGAAAAGCTAAGTGATTGTGCTACAACAGACCCTTATTAATACATGCATTTAGCGGTTCATCACCGACGCGATGGAGGATATAGGTGGGGCAGTGGGTCGTGGCTTTGGAGGAGATGTGGTGTTGCTTGACGAACTAATGTTATGCGCTTGAGGCCTCTCGTCAAAAGAAGTGAGGAAGCTGATCCACGTCTCGCGTAAGGCAGTGGGTTTGGTACACTAGAGCACCCCTTTTCTGCGGGATGGAGGATGTGACTCTAAGAGAGAAAGGATCTCCTCGATCAGAGGGGTTCTGCTCTTTGGGAGGAGCCTCGCAGCAGTCAAAGATGTTTTGGCGTCAGTTTAGAAGGTGACAAGCATCGTTGTTGATGGCCTTCGTTGTGGCGAGCTGCCATGGATGCTGGTGAAGGGCTACGGTTGGGAGAGGACATCACATGCATTTCTTGAGGCACGGTTCAGCGGGACAACCTTGCTTGAAAGTGTGTGAAGAGGGGATGATGGACGGTCCAAAGCTCAGCTGTGCGGGAGTGGGGGAGGCATTGTCGGGGAAGAAGCAGCCAGAAGGGGAAAGATCGGCTTTCAACCCTTTTCAAAAAGACCAACCATTTGAGGAAAGCGGGAGGGCTTGTGATGCAAGACATGACCCGAATATTGAGGTGGCTTGTTTCGGGGAGCGGGCCACCTTTGCAGAGGTGGTTTTGGGTCATTCGAATAGGGTTGTGGGCTGAGGCAGAGCCCCGAGCCGAAATCACAGATCCAGGGGGCGAGATCCGCATCTTCGAGTGTTGGCGAAACAACTCGTCTTTGGGGTTCAAGGACCGTTAACATGGTGGACCCCTTGGTTGCGGGTATTTCGGGTGATCCGAATCCAGGTCAGGTGGCAGAGTAATCTATCATTGGTGCTCTTATACGGTTGGAGGAGTGCGACCCTTTCCGACTAGATGGCGAGAGCTCTTGGCTGGAGCATGGGGCCTCGAAGCGCACTGAGCATCTTTGGGAAGTGGAACCTGGGTGTTCGAAGGAGGCGGTGGGGGCCTCTGCGAATCGCGTGAGTCGGAGGGAGGCGCTTGAGGGCATGGGAAGTGTGGTGGGGTCATGAGGGTAGCATCCTCTGGTGGCGGCTCGAAGCTGTGAAGCGGAGGTGTTAGGACGGTTTGGGAAACGATATGCCCGGAGTAGCTTGCAGGAGAGGAGGAAGAGACGCTCGATTATTTATCGGAAGTTGGATGTGTTACCCTGTTAGGTATTGTCGGAAGGGGGTGCGGTCCTGGGTGGCAGGCAGCGGGGGTTGGAGGTATCGCGGGGGTTGAGTGAAGACTCCCTAGGCGGCTGCTTCGGGGGGTAGTGGAAGGTGTTGGGGGTTTCGAGCCGCATGATGGGGCAGAAAAGGTTGGTGAGGGGAGCCCGGAATTGGAGGCGATGAGTTGCATCGGAGTTGTGCCGCCAAAGGGGGGACTTGTCGGTTCTCAATGAATGTGGTCTCTTGCAATGTCAGGGGTTTAGGGCAAAGTGAGAAGAGGATGGCATTGAAAAATATGTTGTTAGAGCAAAGGGTGGACGTAGCAATGCTACAGGAAACAAAAATCTCACAAGATTTGGAGGGGTCGTGGAGTGAGATTGGGGGGACCGTGCTGGGGGAGGTCAAAGTGATTGCCTCGATGGGGGCTGCAAGGAGTATCATGACATGTTGAAATGGAGATAAATTTGAGGTGGTGGAGAAAGAGGTGTGGGGACAGCATTCGCACTCCATTTTGTTGCAGTGTAAGGAAAATGAAACAAGGTTTGTTGCAACTAATGTTTACGGCCACTACGATGGGGCCAACTCTGTGGCGGTGGTGGATGAGCTGATGTTCGCCAAGATTGGATTCCCTAATGTGCCATAGATCATCGAGAAGATTTAAGTGTGACTTTGTGCCCGGAGGATCAACCAGGGGCGCATGGAGGGAGAGCTAGCGGCTCTGCGGAGTTATGTGAGATGGTGGACGAGCTTGGGCTCCAAGTGGTTGATGTTGCAAGATGTATGTACACGTGGCGAGACTCGAGATCTCGATCACGCATTGACAAATTTATGATGACCACGGAGGCGCTCTTGTTGTTTCTTATGCATGAGGCCCAGGTGTTGTCCAGGCGCACTCGGGTCATACACCGCTATTGTGGTACTCGGGAGAGGGTGTTAGCCCACGTACTTTCTTCAAGTTTGAAAGGACATAGTTGATGGAGGAGTGATTCTGGGAGGCTGTGGCGGAGTTTTGGGACACTTGTCAATCGAAAGGTTCAGCAATGTCCAGGTTTGCATGCAAGTTGATCGAGCTCAGGAGATTTTTTATGACCTTCAATAGGGCGAACCGGCTCAAGCAAAAGGAGAGAAGATCCATGGCGTAGGAGGGGTGGTTGGACTAGACAGGCTTAAGGATGAACATGCTTTGGGGGAGGAAGAGCTGGAGGAGAGAAGAGGGTATCTGGATGAGATCCATAGCAAGGATAATGAAGAAGTGGCCTGGAGACAGCGATCCAGACAGCAGTGGGTACGGGAGGGGGATGCGAACACGTGTTTTTTTCGACACCATGTCTTTTGAAAGGAGGAGAAGGAATTTCATCCACTCGGTCAAGATTGGTGGTGAGGTGGTAGAGGGTGGTCGTGAGGTGGGTGCGGCACTACGGGCGCATTTCCAGGCTTTTGGGAGAAGGGGATCGTGGGTTGGATCAGGATGGAAAAGGGAGGGGAATGTCACAGATCTCTAGCGAGGAGGTAGACTAGTTGATCAATGAATTTACTGAGGATGAGGCAAAGAAGGTGCTTTTTCAACTGAAAGCACATGGGGCACCGGGCCCATATAGCTTCAAGGTGGGCTTCTACATGGAGTTCTGGGTGGTAGTGAAGCGGGATGTGATAGAGGTGCAGTTGGGTTTTCGAGAGGGCAGTCGGAGTTTCAAGAGACTCAACAAGGCATTTTTTTTTCTTGATGCCTAAGGATGTGCCGACCAAGGTGGAGGATCTGAAACCGGTTGCTTTATCTAACGCTTTATACCTCATAATTTCCAAGATCCTCGCGAACTCTTGAAGAGCGTGCTTAATCGGATAATTTTGCCAAAGCAAATGGCATTTGTATCAGGGCAGCAGATGACAGATGGTTTGGTGTTGGCTTCAGAGATGGTGACAAACTAGATGAGGAACAAGATAAAGGTCGTGCTTTGGAAGGTTGGCATCTCAAACGCATACGATTATGTGGATTGGAAGTTCAGTTGGGCCTCTCTGGAGAGGAGGGATTTTCCATATTTGTGGATTGCATGAATCAAGCAGTGCGTGACAACGAACTCGCATGTGGTACTGGTCAACAACAGACCGGAAGGGGTTTTTTTCCAACCTCATCGTGGGATCAGGCAGGGTTGTCATTTACGTCGCTCTTGTTCATTATTGTTGCTGATGCGTTGGTTGTTATGATGAGGTTGGCGAGATCAGGAAGCTGATGTTCGGGCTATAGGAGGGAGGATATATCCATCCAACCTCAACAGTATGTCGATGACACTATTCTATTCATGAGGGCTGAGGAGGACAAGATCATAAGAGCGTATACATTATGGATATCTTTGAAGAGCTATCGGGGCTCCAGGTGAATAGGGGTAAGTCTGAGGTGGTTCCTTTTGGGCTCTCTGACCCGAAGGTGCAGCACACGTCAGCGACGCCGGGGTGCCCAGCAACCACACTACCGATCACGTTTTTGAGTTTGTCATTGGTCGCGGGAAGACACAAGATGAGGGACTATAGGGGATTACTGGAGAGGTTGGAGGGGAAGCTGACGGGTTGGAAGGCGAGGATGTTGTCAAGGAGAGGGAAGCTGGTTCTCCTAAAGTACGTTCTCTTGACCATCCATATTTTCTTCACTCTGCGAGGGCGTTGCCTATTGGGGTGTGAAGGAGGGCGTTGCCTATTGGGGTGCAAAGGAGGATGGAGGCTTTGATGAAGAGGATTTTTTGGTCAGACAGGAGGCAATCTAATAGGGACATGCATCTGGTAGATTGGAGTAGGGTATCCTCGTCAAAGAGTAAGGGTGACCTGGGTATCTTGCAAGTGGGGGAGATGAACAAGGCATTCATGGCAAAATGGGTGATTCGTCTATGGGGGAATTCAGAGAACTTGGTATGCAAATTGCTGAGGAAGATTTACGGGACCTCGATGTCGTTAGAGGTTGCCAGTGGGCGTCTTCCGTCATCTTTGTGGAGAGGAATTACATAGATGATTCCAGAGTTGGCAATCAAGTTGAGGCCCACTATTGGAATGGAGCTGGTTTTTGTTTTTTGGGGAGACGACTAGATGGGCAATGGAGTGCTAGGGGAGTGACGCCCAAGACCGATGCAGTTGGCAGAAGACAAAGAGAAGTTGGTGCAGCAGACATCGGACGCGGCTCTTGGTCTCCAACTTTTTCCTGGGATCTTTCAGAGCAAAGGGTCGAGGAGTTCATGGCATTGCATTTAGAGCCGGCACGGCAGGAGGGACCGTTGGGGAGAAGAGACCTCTTTATATGGGGAGATGGCAGATTCTTGATGAAGAAAGCATACCGTTTTTTGTGAAGGAGGAGGAAGAAGTCGAGGAGGAGATGAGTGTGGACGTGCATATGATTTGGAGAAGCAAGCTCCCGATCCGAATCAAGATCTTTCTATGGCTATTTAGGCTGGGCAGAATCCTCACCAAAGGGCGTCGGGGACGATTGATGGGGGTGGAGGATGTCGCTTGTGATAGATGTGGGGAGGCAACGAAAGATCTGCAGCATCTATTTTCTCATGCTCGTGCTCGGCTCAGGTTTGGTGTAGGGCGAGCATACCTTGGCTTGTCGGACGGAGTTGCCCGGGATTCTGGAGAGATATGAGATCTATGTGTGGTTTTAGGCACGAGGACAATACGCTTCCTGTTGTGTTAGTTTCTGCAATTTGGTACGCTAGAAACAGTGTTATTTGTTTGGGGGAAGACTTTATTCTGAGAATGTGCTCGAGCATATGTAAAGCTTGGAATGTATAACTTTTTGTAATTTTTATAATTATTTATATATTTTTTGAGTCTCAAAGAAGGGGGGTATCACGCAAAATGGGATGCCATCCTAGAAACAGTGAGGTGGGTCCCAGAATGGGACGCCACCCTTTTACTTTTCAAAAAAAACGACTCCTAAAGCCCAACCCAATCAAAAAATCAAACAATTTCCATTAATGATACCATTTAAATCCATCACACAAAAAGACGCATGTTACGATGAAATAATTGGTGTGATACCGCCTCAACATGCAAAGCAACACAGTCCTCCCTCGCAATAGAGTAGCCAAAGAAGATATGCTCAACATCCCCCTCCATTGACATACAGCACCGATATATGCCACCAATGACAAAGAAAAGCATGCTTCTTTATTCTCCAATCATCATACAATCCCTTCTCGTCAACTAAATGAAAAGCCAAACTCATAATGGAATCTTCCACCTCCATATGTCCCTGAATTAATCCAAGGCAATCCATGTATCAAAATAAATCTCAAAATAGAAGGTAGTGTATGCCCTCTGCACCGTGAATCATCAATCAACCTAGTCAACGATCCGCAAGGTCAAACCCCCCATCCAAAAGATATAAAAAAAACTCTGGAAAATGTTGATCCGACAAATGAGTAGGCAATGGCGAAGCCGTCTACTGCTCTCCCAACAATACCTCACCGCACAATCAGCGTCAAATGCCAAAGCGAAGAAGCAAGGGAAACGAGCCCAAAGCATCCCAAGCCCCATCCAATTGTCGATCCAAAGATGAAAGCAAATCCATCATCTAGAAAATGCCTCACAAACGAAACCATATGAGGGGGCATCAAGCAAATCCCGTTCCAAAAGTTGGAAAGCAAAGACACAATTACGAACTACGCAAAGGGATCCAAAGAAACTCCATAAATTGAGTGTATCGACCTGTAGAACAAATTATACCATCCATCCTAGATGTGGGTCACCTACTTTGTTAATAAATCACCATCCATTGCCAACAAACTCAGTATCCCCAAAGCATTGGGGTCTTCTACCCCACCAAAGTCATCTCGTACACCATCCTTTCAAGTAATAAATTGTTTGTGAGAAGATGCCAAAATTTTGTAACTATTACATTTTTTTAGGCCAAAAACAGGGGGATACACTCATTGGTGTTCGCCCCAATTTTTATTTAAAGGACGAAAAAAAGGGAAAGACAAAAGGGAAACAGGAACAAAGACATACAACTACAAATCCCACTCATCAACCAGCCTCGCTGCATGTATCCCCACATTTTCCTTGTAAAATCTCTGCCCAGAAAAGAGGACCGCATTCCTGCCCAACCACATAGCCCATAGGACGGCAATGGGACTAAGGAGCTCCCGCCGCGCTCTGCTCATGTTGGCAATCAACGAGCCGCAAAGGAAGCCAGGTCTGCCGTGCACAACCAAGCCATCCTTGCCTCCCCCAAACCAGAAGCGTTTTAGGACATTTGAAGAACATGTGCTCAATGGACTCAACCGCCGCCTCGCACAAGAGGCACCTATCAGAGACGAAGCCCAGAAGTCTAGCACACTGGTCCCTAGTCATCAGCCTTTGCCTACGGAACAACCACAGGAAGAAGCCAATCCGCTCAGGGAGGCGAAGACTCCAAAAAAAGGCACAATCTCGAACCAAAACCTCCGAGCGCGACGAGGGGGGGCCTGCAAATCACCCCAAACGCCTTCCTAACCGTGAATGGGCCCATATGCCATCCCCAATGATCCCTTCCCGTCGATGGACGTCCCATCTCTTTGATAGAATCCAGCATCGAAAGAAAATCCTTGAGCCTCTAGTCCGAGAAATTAGAGGAGAAGGCGGGGAACCAGTTACCATCCGACCAGCAAGAAGCAACCACCGCATTCTTATCAGCTGGTAGAGCATACAGGCGAGGGAATCGCGTGCATAATGCCCCCCCTCCCCCGCCCAATCATCAGTCCAGAAGGCGAAGGATTCGCAATTGCCAAGCACCGGCCTAAACAGAGAGATATGCCGGGAGAAGACCTCCATCATCCCCTTCCAAAACGACGTGGGAGAACCCACACGAGTAACAAGGCTTGGCGGCGCACCGCCCACACCGTAAATTTTGCGCAGAACGTTGCTACAGAAATCCTCCCCAGGGCCCCAAATTTTGCTTGCCCATTTGAGAAGCAAAGCCTCGTTCACTTGATCCAGTCTCCGAACCCCCAGCCCCCCCCCTCCTTCTTTGGGAGCGCAATTACATCCCACTCAACAAGGTGCATCCCCCCCCCCCCCGATTTCTCCCCATGCTTGGCCCACAAGAACCTGCGCATTAGCTTCTCAAGCCGACTACGGACCCCTTTCGGCAAGCGGCGATTGGACAAGAAGTAAACAGGGATGGAGAAAAAAACCGCCTTTAAGAGGACCAAACGCCCCCCTCTGGAGAGGATGGCCGACTTCCAGCCCGCCAGCTTCGCCTCCAGCTTCTCAACAACCTTGAGCCAATCCTGCAGCTTCGTTCTTCCTAGTGTCAAGGGCATCCCAAGATAGTCTATCGGAAGGGAGCCGCAATCCAAACCTAAAGCTTGGCCACAAGCATCCGCCTCCTCCACCGAAAGGCCGAAAGGGATGACCTTTGATTTATCTGCATTCTTGAAGAGACCGGACAGTTCGCTGAAAAGATCCAGGGCCACAGACATGCCGGAGGCTCTCTTGCCGAAAACATATGAACGGAATGCTATGCAAGGACTGAAAGGGAAAGGAACCTCTCATTTGGTTGAAAAGCAATTGGAGGGTGATGAAAAGATGTATGCAGTGAACACTGGAAACACAAAAGCTGAAGATTAGCAACTGGATGGCAGTGATAGCAAAGAGGGGCTAAGCCCACTTTGCAATAATCAGGGGATCAAAAGTTACAGCAAAAGGATGTCACACATTTTTTAGCACAACATAATTGCTGTAATTTTCCTAGTAGCATCCAATGTGCTAAGGAAAGATTTAACTGATAAGAAGGGGTGGTTGTCCAGCAATATCGTTTTAGGGGCTACACCGCCACCTGAGGACCCTAAATTATCTAGAAAGGATGGAAAAGACATGAATCCTTCCATGGAAGGCAAATATGAAATTCCCAGCAGAGATGGATGGTGGAAAGAAACACCTTGAAAATATTCAACTTCCGTAGGTCCATCTTCAAGGAAAAGTTAGAAGAATACAGCAACAGAGGCATTTCATTGGGGATTCTCGTAAACGACAAAAGGTGAGGAAAGAACCTTGTTTGCATTACAACTTGCTTATCAAAGAGATCAATTCAGCGGATGAATAATTCACTATTGAAAAGGAATGGGAAGAAGGGATGAAAGATTGAAAACGAAAAGGGAGAAGCATAATTGGGAATCCCAATAGAAGTGGGCTGATATCATTTCATAGCTCACATGATCAACCTTTTTTGCGAAATGTCAAACAAGTCTGAACTTTTGTGAGATGAGTAATGATCAAGACATGGACAAGACAAAGACCAAGAAGGCTCAATAATGGAGGGGAGGATTTTCTGTACTTCAAAAAAAGAGGAGGCCAAAAAGGAGTTTGAAATGGAGGGCAATACTTCTTTCTCAAACATAGAGGTGATGGAGATTCACAAGAGGCAAATTAATCATCTATTGACTAAAGACATCAAGATGAAAAACATTTGATCTCTGGGTTGGTGATGATGGGGTTGTTCACAAGAGGAATAAAATTTGTTTCATAGTTGGAAAAGAAATAAAGCGAGAAATTCAAGGCTAGTGGACAAAAGAGGAAATGGTAGACTTTAAGAAAAGGCTAGCAAGAAGAGATCCAAACCAAGCACTCCTTATCTGAAAAGAAATAGATCTCTATGAATATTTTGAGAGAAGGAAGAAACGAGGTGGTATGAGAACACACGCAACCAGTTCCCAACACAAGAAGAGTTTGGCATTCAAGAGTTGAAGTTTCTTCTTCACTTGAAATTTGAGGCAGTTTGAAGACCTATAGCATTCACAATCGCTCTTTGATCATACTTATCTTTATTCTTTCAAGGCCTATGAGCTATAGCATGTACATGGCTTCATTTCTTCAAGGTCATGTTGGTCATATGTTTAGTTTAACTTTACTTGGTTCAAGGCTATGTTTGCCATCTAGTTGTAAAGACCATGTGCCTCCATATTTAAGCTTTATGTATACATCTTTTTATATTAATGAAGCATTTATTTGAGCAGTACGGTAGCAGGTCTATGAGTAAAAAATAGGGGTCTCAACCACCCCTTTCATTAATCTTAAAAGGTATTGCATGAAAGCACAAAAGGATCACATAAGGTCGTGTATGAAGAAGGGACAACATAACCTTGATAAGGAAAATTATAATTAAGAGTTTACCCAACCCCATCTTGAAAAGAGAATAGTACAGTAAAGATATTCTTGTAAGAAGGAGCACTAGAATGTGCCATCACATCACCTATCTTCATCCTCTAAACGAATTCCTTAAAATCCAACTCTATTCTAAAAATAAGTGCATTTTTTCTCTCTCTTTACAAGTCACTTATTGAAATCCAAAAAATCATTATTTGTCTCATCCCCACATTCATTCCTCGTTCTATTTTGTGTCCAACAATAGACCTCATTGCATTCCATCACATCTCATTGCCGATCATCTCCAACCTAAAAGTAAAAACTATTTTTTCTCTCCTAAAAGTTATTTGGTGAAGCAAGAAAATGCCTGAAGATTGGAGGAGGAGTATCGTGGTGCCTCTTTATAAGAATAAAGAAGACATTCAAAATTGTTTAAATTATAGAGGTATCAAGCTAATGAGTCACATTATGAAAATTTGGAAACGTGTGATTGAAAGAAGGTTCAGGCAAGTTTCCAACGTAAAAGAAAACCAATTCGGATTCATGCCAGGTCGCTCAACGATTGAAGCCATCCATTTGCTGAGGAGAACAATGGAGATTTATAGAGCTAAAAGGAAAAACCTCCACATGATCTTTATTGATTTGGAGAAGGCTTATGATTCTGTCCCACGAGAGATATTGTGGAGATTGTTGGAGAAGAGACAAGTACATGTCCTATACATTAACCTCATAAAGGACATGTATGATACGGTTTTATCTTGTGTAAGGACCTTGTTTGAGAAGACTGGATATTTTGACATCAACATTGGTTTACATCAAGATTCGGCTTTGAGTCCATTTCTTTTTACTTTGATCATGGACGAGTTGACAAGTCACATTCAGGATGAGTTACCTTGGTGTATGTTATTTGTTGATGATATTGTGTTAATCATGGCCTCAAATTTCGCTGAAATTCGGCCGAATTTCGGTTTCGGTGGGTAACCGAAATTCGGCCGAAATGCCCTATATCGAACGAAATTTAGGGGGCTTAGTTTAAAAAACCACCGAAATGACCAAAATTTGGGTCGAATTTCCATCAAAATTCGGCCGAAATTTCATTTCGGTCAGTCACCGAAATCCGACGTTTAAGGTCTTGGTGTTAATTGACGAGACTAGAGATGGAGTAAATGAGAAGCTTGAGGTCTGGAGACATGAGTTGGAGACTAAAGAATTTCGTATAAGTAGGTCTAAGATGGAATATATGGAGTGCACCTTTGATGGAAGCAATGGTGAAGGAATCAAGGTGAAGATTGGTGATAATAACATTCAGAAGAGAGATTCCTTAAGATGTATGGGATCTATTCTGCAACATAATGGGGAAATTGATGGAGATGTTACTAATAGAATAAATGCAGGTTGGCTAAAGTATAGAGGAGCCTCTGTTGTTCTCTGTGATAAGAAAATTCCTTTAAAAATTAAAGGAAAGTTTTATAAAGCAGCGGTGAGACCTATTATACTTTATGGATCTGAATGTTGGCCTGTGAACCATAGACATGTGTAGAGAATGAATGTAGCAGAAATGAAAATGCTAAGGTGGATGTGTGGACATACACGTAAAAATCGGATTCGGAATGATGCAATCAGAAAGAAAGTTGGTGTAGCTCCGATCGAGGATAAAATGCGAGAAAACCGCTTAAGATGATTTAGACATTTGCAAAGAAGATCAGCTGATGCACCAGTTAGGAGATGCAAGTGTTGGGATGTTGAGTCGGCTAAGAGAGGGCGATGACGGCCCGAGAAGTGTTGGAAAGAGACCATACAAAGGGATCTTAGTTTTGTGGATATAAGCACGGGATTGACCCAAAATAGATCTGAATGGAGGTGAAGAATCCAGGTAGCCGACCCTACTTAATTGTGGGAAAAGGCTTTGTTGTTGTTGCTGTGTTGATATTCTTAGTCACCGTATAACAAAGTTGCTTCTTGCACACATGCAACACCACCAAATCCAAAAAAAGTGTGTTATTTTCCACCCTAAACACTATTTATTCCTCCTCTTCTTAAAAAAAGAGGGGCGACTCCATTTCTAAACCTTCTTCAGCAAATCCTTCTTCAAGCCTTGGTAGGGAGAATCATCACGTATTTACTAGAAGTTCAAGTTTTTCCGACACTTTGCACATGCCATATCACATGTACTTCAAAGTGGATCGATCCTGATTGATTGGAAGTATCCCATAAGTTCCTCCTTGAACTTCTCCACACTCTTTTTTCCCTCTTCGCAGCCTTTCTTAACCACAAACAAACCATCTGATAGATTCAATCATCAATTAGAATGTTGTCTTGTAGAGCTAGCTTTAACCTTCTTCCACTACTCTACCTTGAACTACTCCCGCAAACAATAAGAACATCAACATCAACCATCAAATTTGGAATTTCGAAGATAATATCATTCATTGAATTATTTACAGCAATGTTGGCGATATTCTCTATCGGGATATTATTCAACCTTAGTATCGAACTCCTAACTTCTTTTTCAATTAGAACATTTAGGTCCTTAATGTGAATATGAACTTGTCTCATATGAACATTTAGGATCCACTTTGAAGTACATGTGATATGGCATGTGCAAATTGTCAGAAAAACTTGAACTTCTAGAAAATACGTTATGATGATCCCTACCAAGACTTGAACAAGGATTTGTTGAAGAAGGTTCAGAAATGGAGTCGGCCCTCTTTTTTTAAGAGGAATAAGCAAAGTTTAGGGTGGAAAATAACACATCTTTTTTGGATTTGGATTAAGGGAGAGAAAGTGGATGTATTGAGGGCATATCACGGGTGGGAGGTAGCAAAGTTGCTATGGGTGTTTGTGCGCTTGAGGTAAGGTGAAGGTGAGGGACGCCACCCTTTTCCTTGAAAAAAACTCTTAGCAATGGCATCACCCAATTGATTGAGTGGGTTTCTTGTTATTTGTAATGTGTTTTTTGAGTTTACGGGAACATGACACTATCTCATCTTAACGATGCCTTGTCATGTTCCCGTAAACTCAAAAAATACATTACAAATAACAAGAAACCCACTCAATCAATTGGGTGATGCCATTGCTAAGAGTTTTTTTAAGGAAAAGGGTGGTGTCCCAAGTTGGGACCCACCACAGACTACTGCTAATAGTTCGTATGTCATTCTGCTCCCCTTTAACTCATTCCAGACACTCAAGTCCCAATGCCCGAACCAAATCTCCTGCAAAAAGACCATGCATGCCTACTCATCGACTTAATGACCCATTGTCGACCTCCTCTAGGAGTTGCACAGACCTTGCACATTCCATGAAAGGATTTCCATTAAGACCATAAAATAGGACCCCCTTGCGCATTGTGCCATACCTTCACCATACCTCAAGCACACAAATGTCCCGAGCAACGTCGCTACCTCCCACATGTGATGACGCCCTCAATACATCCACTTTCTCTCTCCCCTTCAGCCAATCCCCTTATTACATGCCCTTACTCGCCTTACATCTAGCCAAGTGGGTCCTCATCCGCACTAAACCCCTTGAGTTGCCATGTTTGACATCCCACCCTCCTATTGGGATGTTGATTATGCATGGCCCACTGCCTTAGAACCCTTCCCACTTCCATGTCAACTTGATCAAAGCTACGGCGGAGACAGGAGAAGTCAATGACCCAAGTTCTAGACCTTGATGTTAACTCCAACTATCGCACCACTTGACCTCCAGCCATCCTCAACCCCCTTATCTCCCTCTTGGTGGCTAATTAACATGTATCGTCATGAGTCAATCCACACCATAAGAACTAGCATCACCACCAAAAAAGTTGTTGGCTCGAACCATGCCTTCACCGGCACAAGTCTATCAAACACCCCACAACCACTCAAAAAAGCCAAAGAAGATGTCGGAACCAACTCACGATCACGGCTCAAAAGGGAGCTGCATCTCACCAACAATTCTTCATATTTAGCTTCGTAACCAAGCACGTGCTAGGGATTGCGATATATGGGCATCTTCATAATCACATATCTTTGACAGCTACATGCATGGTAAATTTTGATGGCCCCATACATGGTATTATTTAGGCTAGTCAATTTCGACTGGACTTAAAACAATCAAAATTAAATCAGATTCATGTTTGAACCAAAATGATGATCAAAGAGGCGCCCAAGTAAATAAAATGTTCATAAACTTCAACCAATTTTGACCAATTTCAAATAAATTTTCAGAATATAAGCTACGTGTGACCTTTACTCACACTGGTCAATTTATATTTCAATACAATTATCAGTTATTTCTGATGTTAATTGAGTTTATTTAATAATGTGAATTATTTGAATCACAAAACTGTGCATAAGATATATCTACATGATTAGATATTTAGGGTAAAATCTAAGTGCATAATACAAAAACATATACACATATAAGTAAGATGTCGACAAATCACGTCTAAAAAGGATGGCCTTAAAACAAGGTAGCACGAAAAAAGAACAACAACAAAGCCATTTCCCACAATTAAGTAGGGTCGGCTATGTGGATTCTTCGCCTCCATTCAGATCTATCTTGGGTCAATCTCGAACTTATATCCAAAAAACTAAGATCTCTTCGTATAGTCACTTTCCAACACTTCCTGAGCCGTCCTCGCCCTCTCATAGCCGGCTCAACATCCCAACACTCACATCTCCTAACTGGTTCATCAGCTGACCTTCTTTGCAAATGACCAAACCATCTTAAGCGGTTTTCTTGCATCTTATCCTCGATCGGAGCTACACCAACTTTCTTTCTGATTGCATCATTCCGAATCCGATCTTTACGTGTGTGTCCAGATCCACCTTAGCATTTTCATTTCTGCTATAGCCATTCCCTGCACATGTCTATTGTTCACAGGCCAACATTCAGATCCATAGAGCATAGCAGGTCTCATGGTTGCTTTGTAAAACTTTCCTTTAATTTTAAAGGAATTTTATTATCATAGAGAACATCAAAGGCTCATCTCCACTTTAGCCAGCATGTACTTATTTTATTAGTAACACCTCCATCAATTTCCCCGTCATGTTGCAAAATAGATCCCAGATATCTAAAACAAACTTTCTTCCAAATGTTATCGTCACCAATCTTCACCTCGATTCCTTCACCATTGCTTCCGTCAAAGATACACTCCATATATTCTGTCTTAGCCTATTTATACGAAATCCTTTAGTCTCCAATGCATGCCTCCAGACCATGTAAGGTCGTATCGATATCGATATCGTTTCGGTCAAGGTCCTAAATATCGATTTCGGTCAGCATTTCGGTGACCGACTGAAATGAAATTTCAGTGGAATTTCGGTAGAAATTCGACCGAAATTTTGGTCATTTCAGTCATTTTTTGTACTAGGGCCCCCATATTTCAGTCATTTCGGCCATTTCGGTCGAATTTTGATTTCAACAGAATATCGATATTCGACAGAAATTCGACCAAATTTCGCTAAAATTTGAAGCCATAGTTTCGGTCCACCCAAAACTGGATATATCAGGATATATCGACGATATATCAACGATATCGGAGGAAATGTCGAAAATGGCTCAAAAAGTCAATTTTTTGACATTTTTCAGAAATTAAGATCATCCAAGATATTAGAACAACAAATAACCTACAAATACACACTTATATCACACATATTGATCATTTATAGATCATATATCGCACATATCTGTATCCACATATCAGTCATCTCGATGTTAATGTTGATTCTTGACTTATAAATATTGGAAATGGATTCCATTCAAGTTCTTATAACATTAAATGCTATAAATATACACTTCATAACACACAAAGGAAGAGGAAATTAATGAGCTCTTTGCAAGGTTGCAATGCCACGGTTGAGATGGTGGATATGGCTACCGAAATGCCTCATTTGAAGGCAAAAAAGAACCCAACCTTACCAATGAAGAAAGGAATCTGCACTGTATCGACGACATATCACCGACACCCGATATATCGACGATATATCGGTGATATATCGCCGACAACGTGTAAAAAGAGATACATATGAATATCGATATGGGGGGTCGTCGAAACATATATATCATCGACACGACCTTCCATGCTCCAGACCTCAAGCTTCTCATTTACTCCATCTCTAGTCTCGTCAATCAACACAATATCATCAGCAAATAACATACACCAAGGAACCTCATCCTGAATGTGACTTGTCAACTCGTCCATAATCAAAGTAAAAAGAAATGGACCTAAATACATTGACAAAAAATCATAGAGCCATGGATAATGGAAAGGCCGATCACAATTTAACCTCTTCGATGATGGTTTATTCACCTGGATGGGATAAGCATCCGAGTAATCACATGTCTAGGCAATTTGCAGGGCGTACTACTCGGTGTTCCTAGTACATGGGGTATGGTTTCAGATTTTGCGAAATTTCGATGAAATTTCGCCAAAATTTCAGTTTTGACAAGGAACCGAAATATCGAGCAAAATGGCAATGACGGCAGTTTCCAATCATTTCTTCACAATTGTGGTCGATATGGCAAAATGTCGTCGAAAATTCGACGAAATATCGTATCGACGTGGTATCGATACGATATCCGAAATCAATAATTAAACCTTGATAGGGGGTGCTCGTAATTGTGAGGTGAGTTGACCGCGTCATTCAGCCAACAGTGTGACTTTTCAAATAGTTCACTCAAACATAAGGCGATGAAACGCTATGTCAACATAAAAGGACGAAATATGGATCAAACCTACAAAAATGCCATTCATTCCAACATTTTGGACCCCTCTTCCTAACTTTACTCAGACCAGGATCGAGGACCGAGGTGGGTAAACCAACTAAAATCAATTTGGCTAACTTTACAAGAGCAAGTCAGAGCGTTTGATTACCAATCAATAGTGGCATCACCCAACAGGACTTCAACAAGAGATTTCAAAGCATATGGCTTCATTCGACACGTCTTGATGACATCTCTTTTGGACCAACAAACTATCCCAACCATATTTCACAATTTTCTAGCAGAATATATAGTGAACTTCCCAACAATACCTAAAACTCCGTGTATATATATAGAGAAAGAGAGAGAGAACATACCAATGCCAAGATGAGTATTAACACTTGCATATCGAGCGGTTCCAGTCAAGTTTTTATTCTCTCTGCATCATCAACATACAAGATAACGATCATAAAAGTAAATATTATTGCATAAAACAAACAATAGCATCCCTAGAATTTTTTCACTAGACTGCAGGTCAATACCTATATGGGATGTGTTGATGGGTAGATGTATCTCGATACTTCTTTGCAAGACCAAAATCAATTATGTAGACCTAAGTGAATGCATATTGGATTACATCTCAGAGTTGATGCATGATGATAGTAATATAATCGCAAATGGAGTCTAAAGTGCACCTGGTTAGCTCGCCTTCCCAAGCCCATGAGAAAATTATCAGGTTTGATATCTCGATGAAGAAAAGATTTACCATGGACAAACTCTATTCGATTGATCTGAATGTCAAAATTAGCAAAGAAAGTAAAAAAGTTATGCGAATGACGGAAATAGTAGTTTTATATGAAGAAACAGACATTAAAGAAATAAACAAAACCTACCATTTGATCAGCAAGCATCAGAACAGTCTTCAAAGACAACTTTCGGCTGCAGAAATTAAACAGTTCTTCCAAGCTTGGTCCTAATAAATCCATGACAAGAACATTGGAGTCGCCTTCAACACCAAACCATCTCACATTTGGAATTCCAGCTAAGGAATGTACAAAAGATAGATCAGATACGAGCACAAAGGTCAGAAAACTAAAAATAAATGCAGCGCTCTTACTTCCTCCCTGTAGAATTCTATAGAGCTTCGATTCATATAGCAATTGAGGATGCTTGGTTTTGACATTTTCCTGAAGGAATCGAAGAGTACACATAACAATGAAACTTCTGAGGCAAGGTGTGACTAGGATCCTAACAAGGAAAAGAAACTACAAATACAGAACTGCACATGCATAATCGGGCAAATCTAACAAATTACTTTGAAAATCAGGCCTATAATTCCGCGAAAATATCGTGTATTCTAAGATAACCCATATTACAGTGCATTCTCTGTCTAGACGGAACTTGTCCGATTCATTATGTATTCTACTAAATCAAAAGGTTTAGCATCCAATTTCAAGTTTCCAGGGCACTTAGGACACAACATTAGCTCCATGTCACCAACAACAAATTAGCTACATGTGCACACCAACTTAGCTGAGCTACATCTACAGCATATAATAAAAGTATTAAGGCTAGTCTTATATAGTAATATGGAATCGGTCTTCATTATAGTGAGTCCTCATGCATGCTACAAATCCAATGAAACAGTATACATATCGTTAAATTAATAAAACTAATATACGGAACAGCCAACCCCATCTTCTGTCCTACTTAATGATGCATATTATATTAATAAATGATTTCCGGAAAGATATAAACCCAGCTAATGCTATAACCTTCTTAAATACTGTGCCTATTTACTTTTTAACCCATGTGGTTCATGTAAGGTATAAAACTTGTGTTTATTTTATTCCTTAGATCTTAGACATAGTCCCCTCATCAATCAACTTTAATCGCTTTGGATAATGGGAAACTAAATTGCAACCTTTGTCTTCTGCTTACTTCCAAATGAAGCCTTTTGCATTCTTATCCTCTTTCCCTATCCAACAATGAGTTAGAGATTCAGGAACAATTTACAACAATTAAGATTAGATCGTTGTGATGTTTTGAAAAACAATTCAAAGTCATCGTTGAGGACACACTTTAGTATGGTTTTTGGCACTTTTTGACAAGTATCGTGCCACCAAGCATGATTCTTGTAAATTTCAAAAGGTTGAAGAATAACAAAAAATTAAAAATGTCAGTACATCCCTTGCCATTCTGCTTTTTGATCATATCCTTCGAGTCATATATCCCCTCCCAAACCAATGAATCCCCTCATCCCACTCCCCCGAGAACCAAGCATCGCTTGTATGCATCCTATCCTCCTAGAATTCCATTGTTTCATCCACTCCAACCAACGCAGGAACTTTCATTTTGAAAAGAAAGAAGGCCTATTATGAGCTTATAGGTCATAGTTGATGCAGCACAAAATTAACATATAGGGCTTGATATTTTTATCCGTTAATTTTATTCATGGAAGGACATATCGATATCGACATCATATCGATACAATGTCGATACCGATATATCGCCGATATATCGGCGATATATCGACGCATATCGCCGACATCCAGTATTCATTGTGCTGTTTTGGCATGTCGATACCCGATATCGTCCATATTGGCGATATATTGGTGACCTATCGATACCGATATATCGACGATATATCGCGATATGGCCGTCCATGATTTTATTTACGTTTATTCGAGTAATGGCAATTTTATTTAAATAAAAGAGATCGCATGTGATCTCTAATTAGTTAGGTGTTGAATTTCAAATTTAATTAGTTGGAGTCAAATTAGGATAAAGGTAGATTTGAATTTCTATTCAAATCAATTAGCGTCAAATTAGGATAAGTTGGGATTTGAATTTTGATTTTGGTTTCTATTTTTGTAATCGCATCCCTCCTATATAAAGGGATGATAGTCTATTGTTTTAAACAGGTCAGATTATATGAAAATTGAGATTATCTCTGGTTTCTCTATCTTGTTATTCTCTCTCTCTCTCAACGTGTTCTTCACGATTCCTCTCCAAAATCCTACGCATCCGGCGTGTTCTCCTCTTTCTCCTTCCCCTCTCTATATTTCTTCCACCAAATTTAATTATTCCGTTATTGGTATTTTTCAACTGCATCAAGTGGTATCAGAGCATGGAAACTGAATCGTTCTTACAATTCAACGATCCCGTCGCATATTGGCGTTTGCAACTCGATCTGAGCCGCCTATCTCATGGCCCGTTGTCTCGTTCGCGCCAACAAAAGTTCAAGCGACGTCTCAAGTTTCAAGGTTCAAGCATGGTTGGGCACGACAATCAATGACGATTCGCTTGTCGACAACAAAATTCAGACCGATGTAGCTGTTGTTCAACACGATGTCGGTTAAGAATATGAAGGTATTTTCATTCAAGATGAAAATTTATCTCTCGCAATACAAGAAGACAAGGAAGACTCAGGGCCCATATTCGATGAGGATCCTATGGGGGAAGAATATGAAATCGTCGAGTTCTTCGAGGTTGAAGTTGTTGTCCAGAATTCAAAAAATGAGAAAAATGGAGATTTAAGGCCCATATTTGATGAAGAACCAGTAAAAGAAGGTTATGAAATCCTAGATCTCTTCATTGACAACGTTATTGTTCTTCAAGACAAAAATCTGCTTTTTGTCCATGCTTACAACCATCGTCGAAATTGACCTACAGCCCACGTAGGACACTCTCGCTGCCTCCCTTCCACCATGTCCCCCCACCGCCAACATCCCCTCTCCCCACCACTCGCACCACCACTTGTCCCCTCCTATCCCGCGACCCAGCTCGATGCTGCCAGCACCTGCATCGCCTCCGCAACTGTATGTCCCGCTCGGGCCCCCCACGTCGCCGTAGCCGATCCATGTACCGACCGCCAGCAGCGTTCTCGCGCCGCCGCCCCGTACTCCCATCACGCGGCCGCCGCCAACTTAAGAAGAGGCGAACCTTAACAAGAGGCTTATTACCTGTGGGATTCGGATCCCATGAAATTTGGGATGAGAATTTAATTTGGACAGATTGTAGAAAAGGCCCTTCTTACAAGAGCTTTTATTTCAAAAGTCGATTGGAGAAATCGTCTCGTGGCTTTTGTTTAAATGAAGGGGTAGAACATTTGCAGCCATACCCCTTGGTGGAAAAAATTACAAACGTAACATGGAAAAGGAGAAAAAATGATGATTTTGCTCAACCAATCCATATGGGATTCTCGATCGAGCAATTCGTTGGGAGACGAATTTTTCAAGCGGAGGAGAATTGATGCGGCACAAAATTAACATATAGGGCTTGATGTTTTTTTTGACGCTCCAAAAAGGGGGACGCACTCAATGGTGCTCGCCTCGATTTATTAAGAAGTTAAAGAGAACTTACAGGCGACACGCGTACAGAAGCAAACAACCATAAATCTGGAGGTATCAATATCGGATAGATATCGGATACCTCCGCTAACATAAGAAAACCCTACACATCAGACCAGTCACGAGTGAAACGCGAAGCCGAAATTAGAACGTTCTCGGTGTAAAATCTCTGACGAGCAAAGAGGGCCTCATTTCTCCCAACCCAGATGCTCCAAAGCCGCACAATAGCAGAAAGCAGGTCCGTCCTCGCCCTAGCCCGAGAAGAAACCAAACTGTCGCAAAACGAGGAAGAAGACGACACATCAAGCCACTCCAGATCCGCCCAAATGCCATGGGTTCTGCCGCATCGAAAGAATAGGTGTTCAATGGTCTCCGCCTCCAAGTCACAAAGCCCACAGATAGAGTTTATATTGGGAAATATCAAGGCGCACCGGCTCCGGGTCAACAATCGGCCACGCCGAAAGAGCCACAGAAAAATACCTATACGTTCGGGGATCCGGAGGCCCCAAAAGAATTGACAGTCCCGATAAAGAACCACATCGGCCGCATCAGGAGGAGGAAAGATAGCACGGTAAGCCGCACGAGTGGAGAAGGAGCCGTCCTTCCAAAGCAAATGGTCACGACCGACCAAAGGAGTGGGAGCGCCATCGAGAATAGCCAAGAGAGCGAAGAGATCCTCCTGCCGCCGATCGGAGAGATTAGCCACGAAAGTGGGGCCCCATGAAGCACCATCCCAGCAAGAGGCCACCTTGGATTCCTTATCCGCCGCCAGGGCAAACAGATGGGGGAATAACTCCTGAAGAGGACCCCTCCCGGTCCAATCATCGCCCCAAAAACGTAGCAGGAACCGTCCCCCATCTTAATTCCAAATAGGGAGCGGTTGCGAGAAAGGGAAGTAACAATGGCACGGGTGAAAGAGGAAGGGGAAGCCCTCTGGCGGCCGTCGGGATCAAAGAGCATGTCCACTCCCACCGCCTCTCGCAAGAAATTCAACATAAAATTTTCCTCACGGCCCCAAAGTCGAGCCACCCATTTGAGCAAGAGGGCCTCATTAACGACCTCCAACCTTCGCACGGCCAGCCCCCCCTCCTGCTTCGGCCGAGTAACCTCGTCCCAGCGAACCAAGTGCACCCCCCTCCTCCCCTCCCCCTTCTTACCCCAAAGAAATCTACGAAGGCACGAATCCATCCTCCGCCTGATCCCCTTTGGCATACCTTTAACAGAGAAAAAGTAGATTGGGATCGAGGACAATACAGATTTTAGAAGAATCAAACGCCCACCGCGCGAAAGAATGGCCGCCCGCCACCCGGCCAAGCGAGATTCGAGCCTTTCCACCACCGCCTGCCAGTCACATATGCGAGCACGCCCCACCGTCAAAGGAAGGCCCAAATAATCCAAAGGAAGAGCGCCCACAGAGCAGCCCAAGATCCGCGCATACTCAGCTACCTCATCCCGCGAAATGTTGAAGGGGACCATAGAGGATTTGGCATGGTTTATGAGCAGTCCCGAGGCCTCGCTGAAGAGATCTAACGTGGTAGCCATACCAGCCACATCCGAGTCATCGCCCTCAATAAAGCATATCGTATCATCAGCGAATTGAATAATAGGGACATTGTATGGACCAAGAAAGCACCCGCGTGTAAGGCCCGCTACAGCCACATTATGAATCATCCGAGGTAACACGTCAGCGGCCAAGACAAATAGCATAGGGGCAATCCGTTAATTTTATTTATGTTTATTCGAGTCATGGCAATTTTATTTAAATAAAAGAGATCGCATGTGATCTCTAATTAGTTAGGTGTTTTCAGTTTGAATTTCAAATTTAATTAGTTAGAGTCAAATTAGGATAAAGATAGATTTGAATTTCTATTCAAATCAATTAGAGTCAAATTAGGATAAGTTGGGATTTGAATTTTGATTTTGGTTTCTATTTTTGTAATCGCGTCCCTCCTATATAAAGGGATGATAGTCTATTGTTTTAAACAGGTCAGATTATATGAAAATTGAGATTATCTCTGGTTTCTCTATCTTGTTATTCTCTCTCTCAACGTGTTCTTCACGATTCCTCTCCAAAATCTCGCGCATCCGGCGTGTTCTCCTCTTTCTCCTTTCCCTCACTATATTTCTTCCATCAAATTTAATTATTCCGTTATTGGAATTTTTCAACTGCATCAATAGTGCAGCAGCAAATGATGATCGAGGGTGGACCCCTCTGTCTTGCAAGAAATATCCATTTCTTTCATTTGGTAACATCTTGGTTTCAAAGATATCCACACCGCCTTCCTGAGCAGAGAGAATTTCTATCTGACTTTATTCTAAATTATGTTGCTTGCATGTGTCGAGTATGAAAAACAATCTTCCTAGTTTTCCATTTGCTAATTTTACAGCAAAAAAGGAGGTGAGAAGTAATCTTAACATTGGAATTGCCAAGTTACTAAACATGCTCAAACCATCAACTAGCATTCTAATTGGAAGACATGATCATTGCAAAAAAGGAAAAAACGACTTTAAGGGCAAAAAGCGGGGCACCTAGGAATTCTTCCGAGACAAAATTTCCAAGGCACTATTTTGAAAATCCAAGATGCAAACTTTCTCCAATCACAGGTTCAAAAACACCATAAACGCAAATACTAACCAGCTTAATAGCGACATCCTCGTTGGTCTGGATATTAGTCCCTGCAAGCAAAAGAGACGACGTGAGCGTCGAAGCGGAATCAACGCGCATAAAAAAAGAAGATCAAAAGACCTAAATAGATCTCCCCAAAGGATCCGCTCCCGATCTTGCGACCGAGGCGGAACTTGTTGCCAACGCGGGGCTCCATTCCTTCTCGGATCGCGACAAGATCCCCAATCGACAGCCCAAATCAATACAGGGGGATGCGAAAGCTCTCCATGGAACAATAGGGGAAGGGAAACCCTGGAGTCAGGGAAGCTCCCCGGGGGGATGGGGGATTAGGGCAACCCAACGAGGGGAAAGGGGGAGGGAATGTAATGGAAGGGAAAGGAGGAGGAAAGGTCGCGAGGGGTATGTTCGCAGTCTTTTTGCTGGGATCCAATCCCAATCTCGATACGAGACCAAGCTTCCCTTTTATCTCTGTTCTATGCAAACTCCGAATTTTCGTATTTTTGGAATTCGGATACGGGAGATTACAATTTGCAAGAGGTTTAAACTTTTTCATTTCAGGGAAAGGAGGTCTAAATAGATGTTAATTCTTGGGAGTTTTTAACCTGTCCTCTTGAAAAATATTGGAAAGAGGACTGTTTCCCCGCCTTTTTCGTATTTATGATATGACCCCCTTACATTTGGCAATGACTTGTTAAACTTCTAAGTTTATATCTTTACCTGTGTCGTGACCTAAAGGTAGTGGTGTATGTGTAAGTTTAAAATGGTTAGAGAGGTTATACTGTAAATATGAAAAACGCAGGAGAACAATTGTCTATTGTGTACTTCGCCAGGTTGTCTATTGTGTGTGCGTGGATTTAGCAGTAGTTTGAACAGTTGATTTACTCAGGAATATCCGGATTTATGTATATTTTCAACTTTCCGAAGCATTTTGTTGCTTAGAATCTTTCTATTTCTTATTTTAATGTGTTCAACTATGTGTGTTCCTTTATTCATAGATTGTATGAATGTACATAAATGGCTCTAACAGAGTTCTTGATGTTCATATTGACAGCTACTATATGATGAATGTTTTTATGTGACGCTAATGAATCAATAACTATCTTTTATAGCTTCAAAATGTTTCAGACTATATTCGTATTTATTATCTGCTATTACGATATATTTAAGAATTTATTCAAAGGAGAAGATGAGAGAGATATTTTGTTCCTTCATAAAGAATTAATTTGTTCCTATGTCCAAAGCAACTTTTATGCTACATCAGAACTATTTTTACACAATTTAGTGATTCCTAAAAAGAGATTCATTATTTGAATTCCATTATTATTTTTTATTGATCTTGTGTTATTTGGTAATAAGATTATACCGAATTATTTAAATTCTAACAAATAAAAAGGAAGAATCAATGGTTTGGTTTGTATATCAGCGGTCATTCCTCAATAAATTGGTACAAGAGTGAAAATTCAAAATTGTATGATTCTATAAGGGTTTTTTCGTTTTTGTTCTTCCGAGTTTTTCCAGTAACACCCATACCATTATTTTTTTGCAATATACACATGCCCTACCTTTTTGCACCGTTAACGAATGTGCACTTCTTTTGTTGACCATCTATTTGATAAATCAAAAAATGGCCTATCAAAACCATATCATTATTAAAATAATTTATTATGCGTGCTCTCCCATATCTTTCATCCTCTAGGAAACTCTTCGTCGACCTCGAGCAGCACCAGCTCCTCCTTGAAAAACCCAAGTTTACCCTCCGCTAATAATGTGCGGATGTTTTAGAATATATAAGATACATGTATAATGTGTATATTGTATACAAACTTTAAAGGATGTATAATATGTAAAAGTTTGTGTTAATAATACTCTCTTTGTAAAATTGACGTAAAATTCTTGTAAATAATACTTATGTAAAATGCTGTAAAATGGAATGTATAACAAAAAAATCAAATAGAAATGGCTTCTCATTCATTCTTGCATAAAAAATTCATCTTCATTCAAAAAAACTTGCACTTCGTTTATGTGCATTTCATTCCATCTGTGTTTCATTAGCACATCATGCACCCAGATTTATCAATATTATTTATTATTATTATTATTCTCCTAGCTTAAGTAATTCATTGACTGTATTTAATAATTAACATTAATTAATAAATAACTCCCTCTAAGTAATTAATCTTAATTGTTGTATATAAATATATTATTGTGTTTATATTTCGTGTTTCTTTATTTATAGAAATCAACTAAAAAAAGTCTAATATTATATATATTATATTTAACATTAAATAGAAACTAAAAAACTAAAAATAAGAAAAAATAAAAATGAGTAATTTAACCCTTTAAAAATTACTGTCAAAAATATTGTTATGTATATATGATGTATTCTCTCGTAGAGCTCAACATGAAAGTTGTAGTTCTCATTTAGATGTACGAGTTTCATGTTGAACACTTTTTTTATTTGAACCATCTAACTATTTTTATTTCTGTTTTATTCTATTTATTTTATTTTCTATAGTATTTGGCATATGGAACCCAACAGTCTTCAGGTTCTTTAATGATCTTGAGAACCATTCAATATTTTCTACACAAGCATCAACATCCTCAAAAGTAGTGTATCCTAAAAACTCCAGTACTTGAACCTTGTAATAGCTAGCACAAAATTTATGATGCATATGATAATTATCCTCCTAGATGAAGGAGGAGATGAAGCTCTAACACTATCCTCGCCGTGGAAGGCATGACCATCAAGACTTTGTTCTACAGTCTGCAATCTTTGGTCAATTATCTCTGCTCCATGTTGTGGAGCATATACATTATCGTCGCTAATTGGTGAGCAACCTCAGCCACTTGACGGAACATGATTCTGCATGAATCAATAACAACCATCATTCACTAGATATCTAATGTTTCACATCCTAGACTTTATTGGGAATTTGTTCATGTTAGACAACAAAGTTAGAGAAATCTAAAACATTCCACATATTTTGAATATCATTTATGATCATAACATAGAATAACGACTAATGAAGTATCTTTTTTCCGATACCATCTACAGTGCTATGTCCCTGTGGGAGGAGTGTCTAACCTAAACTCTCCTTAGGATCCAAATCCTCAGCAACAAACCACATTTACACATCATGATTAATAATGGGAATGTAAAGTAGGAAAGGTAAAGAATAAAATAATCCGATAATATTACATATTCATGATTTCCAAAATTTATAACTATGCACAAAGTCTAAAAATTGGTGCCATCCACTTAAGTCACGTGGTCTGTTCCTTTACTTTTGTCCTCGTTCATCTGGGATCGTATGATCGTTGGATCAGACAACCCCGATTCACTCCATTCTACCTCATTTCTGGCAGCTTGATTTGGTGATCAAGCGACCCCTATTGTTCCTTGCACGCCCAATCAAGGACTGTTGGATTTCAATCCAACGACATCTGATTCATCCCTAACCCCCATCTTCTTTCTCCAATGAGTGCGAGGCGAGGCATGACCTCCCAACTTCCCTTTATTTCATCAACCACTCCAGCCAACCTCTAGGTCTTCTAATGTCACCTTCCTCTTCCTCTAACTACCTTCTTCCATGCCAACCACCAAACTCCCCCTAACTCTAACTCCTCTCTCATCTGGTGGTGGTTGAAGACACCACTTAGGAGTTGGGACCAACTTCCGCCAACTCCCTACTTTGAATATGCCCCATCTCCATCGCCCGCAACCACCATCCACCCTTTGTGCCAGCATTCTCTGAGCCCTAGCCTCCTCCCAATGACAGTGAGGATGAGCGTTTGAGAGAAAAGACGGAGAGATTCTTCAGCAAGATCCAAGGTGTAAACAACTTACTACAATCATTTCTACGGTTGCTTGAGATCAGTTCTACGGCCCAAAACTTGAAGCGACGATCCACGATGCTCTCAAGCTTCTTAATATGCCTTGATTCGTCTTCCATTCCATCACCTCTAGTTAAGTTCTCAATCATTGTTTCCTTGTGTTTTCTTCATATTTTTCAGTGTTACTCCAATACATTCTTTCTTATCTCAACCTTTGTATGCCATCGTTGTTAATCCGTCATTCGCATGCATATATCTGATGAATCTCCATTTCATCACCTTTATTCTATCATTTTAGCCTCAAAAATTTTAGTAAATGCATGTAAATACACTTAACTTGCATAAATTAACATTCATGCATTATTGTATAATATTGTATAAAATATAGTTTTTAATGCCAAAATTATAGAATAAGAAAAATAAAAGAAAATAAAAGAAAATAAAATATCAAAGATATTTTATGACCATAAACATTGAGACCTAGGTATAAAGTAGGGGGAGATAAGGACCATTTATACAATAAAAATCCCTTATATTTATTCATTAATTATTCATTTTTGGGACCTATTTCATTTTTCACTTTTTTTATACATCAAATAAATAAAGTATGTACATGAAAGTTGTTGATAATAAAATATAAAAAAATACAAAATTGATTTCATACAAAAATAATACATAATGTAAAAGATATAGTCCGAATAAAATCTAAAATCCCAACTTTCCAGACCCATATCTCTCAAATAAAAACCCAAAATATATCAAAATCACCTTTAATTGCATATAAATTTTAATAAGATATTTAGTGAATGTTGTTTCATATTTTTCGGAGTTAAGGTGTGAAAGTTAGGTTTTGGACCTCTATTATATAGTATCCCCGATTAAAATATTCATTTTATTTATTTATTTATTATTATTATTTTACATTTTTATAATTTTGTAAATATTATTTATAATACATGTACATATTAAAACCAAAAAAAAACCTTCAATACATTAAAATAAAAATACAAAATATATAGATGAATATATAATATCTTTACTTAAATAATAAGCATACAAATTTATTTAGGTGTATATATTATATCATAAAAATATATGTAAGTATATAAAAATAAATTATAATTGTATAAAATAACAAAATAAAATAATAAAATCAAGATTACAAAATAAAAGCAAAAGACACAAAAACATAGATAAATATACTTATATCTATACCCTAAAAAGTACTTGTAATTACAAAGCTTTAAAAACAATAAAATAATTATAAAAATCATAATAAATAATTCAGAAAATAAAAAACATCTTTTAATTTATAACTTAAAAACAATAAAATCATTTAAATTTTTTCATCAAATTTATAATATTTTTCAGGTTTATTTTTCGTGGTTGACTCAGGTAAACTCCTCTGACCCGTCTTGTGACCTCTGACAACCTTGTTTCCACCTCTATTTCTTTCCTTTTTGGAGCTCGGTCTTTTAACTCATATTCTTTGATCCTTTTACGAGTTTTCTCCCCGTTCCTTGGTGATTTACGCCCATGCATCACCTTGAGGATTGAATCTTGTATCATATGTTCTCCTCGATCGAAGTCATCTATCCAGTCAACATGTACATAAACCCTCTCCGAGCTCCTTTTGATTTTTGAACCGCTTTTAACCAAGTTTGGACCCTTTTCTCTTGCTCTCAAGATCAACGTAGGTGAGAGCTTCTCCTCCGGCCAATTTTAGCGGAGTTAGGCGAGATTGGGGATGTGTTCCACCATCTCCGGCCACCATCGCCCGTCGAGGTTCTTCTTCCCAGTCCAGGCCAGTGAGGTACCCCTTTTTCCGCATTTTCTTAGCTTAGATTAACCCTAGGTTCAATCTTGTATTTAATTCATGTTTTAATCATGTCTTAGCGATAGAAATCACCTTCGTAGTTCGCCAGCTCTAGCAAACCCCATTCCACTGCTCCCGCCTATTCTACATCGCGTCAACCACCGTCACTCACTCCCCTTCGCTTTCTCGTCACCCTAGGTGTCTCAGATCACCCAGAACCCTTGTGAATCTGGAGATCTGACCTTCTCTCTCCATCGTACGTCGAAGGTCGCCCCCCGACGCACCCCTTCATCCATTCCACCCTACAGAAACCCCAAACCCCTCTTTTTGTGTGCTAACCTCTCTTGCATGTCCAGGAGGCTTTAGACCCCTCAAGGTGTCGATTTTGGGATCATTGTACGTACATGGGATGCCTCATCTTCCTCGACCTCGTAGAGGCGCTCTGGCAAACTTGTCTATTGTTGACTCGAAATTTGAGGATTAATGGTAAATTAAAGGTGAATAAATGTGTCGTTGCTGTCCCCAAAATCCCGTAACAACAAAAAATATTTTTTTTATTTTGCTACTTATTATCCTGTATAGAGGACATGGTCGAACTCAGGGAGGCTACAATTCCCGAGGGTTATTCAATTAATCGAAAATCAATTAAGAGAAAACAGAATCTCAAAGGACAAATATCCTTGGTTTTTGTGATTTTTTATCTTTTTATTTTTTTAAAAAAAATTTCAAAAATAATACGAAGCAATATTCACAAGATCAAAAATACGCACATCAACTCTTTTTTGTAATTTTTCAATTTGTCAAGAATCTCAGAAAAATCCAGAGAAAATATGTTTGGGTTTTAAAAGTTTTGAAATATTTTTTGAGAATTTTTGTGGAATTTTCAGATGTTTTTGTATTTTTCTAAAAATCAAACAGTGAAAAAATGTGAAAATGTGCACAACCTGGAGTAATTTGCAATTTAAAAATATTTTAATGCCTAAAACTCCTGGAAATTATTTTTAAGACAAACTAGAAGCAATTATCTACAAACCGAAACTGAAATCACAATTTTTGGATTTTTTGTAGAATTTTTTATGATTTTTAGAAGATTTTTGATGTTTTACATTTTTTTAGTTTTATAAAAAATTAGTGCGTAAAAATTGGTCAGAAATTAAAAGACAATGAAATGCAACTATTCTATTTTTTGGAATTTTTGGAACAATATTTGATTTTTTATGAATTTTGGAATTTCAAACTGGAAAAATGACATGTTTTTTATTTTTTAATAATAATAAATGAAATCAAAATGCAATGAAAATTTTATTCTAGATAGATATGCACATCAGGAACATAGCATAATTTTCTCAGAATTTTTGGACTAATAAAAACATTTACTTCAATGAAAAGCACAAGCAAATTTTTGTTATGCAGTTTAGGGACTAAAATGTAAATAAGTTTTGTTTTTGCCTTAAATAAATAATAAAAATAAATAGAGGAGGTAGTAAGTGCAAATTACCCAAGAAAAACGTGTAAAGCACGTGCTTGTTCTTGCATGGGCTCGTTTGTAATTTTGAAAACTCTCAGAGGCTTGAATTTTAATTTTCCCATTTTTTTAATTCCAAGCCCTAGGTATTCCCTTCGTTTGTTCAAGCCAACAGAGGGCAAGAGGGGTCACCGCCTCTCTCCTTCTTCTCCAAGGCGGTGGGCGGCGCTGCCACTCGCAGGTTGTTAGCGGGCGGCGCGGTCGAAGGGCGCAACACTGGGCGGCGGTAGCGGGCAGCTCGCGCGGCGATGGATCGCGGGGAGCGCGGGGTCGCCACTGGGGTCGAAGGCGCGTTGGCGGTCGGTCGGGTGGCTATAGGCACTGAAGGAGCGGCGACGAAGGAGCGCCGCCCCCGGTGGCGATGGCGATGGCGGGGACGCGCAGGAGGTCAGCGTCGAAGGATTGTGGGGAGCGTGGGGGTCCAGCTTCTTTTGGCGGTGCCGTCATGCGCAGCGGGGATGGCGTCAGGTTGTGGAGGAGCAGGGCGTCGCGGCTGGTGGCCCCGCTGGGCGGAGTGGGGCGCGACCCAGCGGCATTGGAGCGGTCATGGAGGAGGTCCCCGCCACCCGACGGATGGCGGAGAGGGCGGACGCGGGAGGCCCCCAGCGGTTGGTGGGGCGTGTGACAATTTTTTTGTAAAATTTTTATTGTTTATTAAAAACAGTGAATAACAGAAAGGAAAAACTTTTTTATTTTTTTTATTTTTTTGTAAATCTGAAAATAGGAAAAAAATTGGATAAAGAAATTCTTTTTAAATTATTTTTATATTTTTTATATGACCCTTCAAAACAAACGTTAGAGATAAAGGAAATAAATGATTTTTTATTCTTTTTTATTTATTTACAAATCGGAAAAATGAACGGAGATTCGACAGAGATGAGGTATTCAAATCCGATCTCCGGCCACCGTACGTGCCCGGAGTTGAGAGATCGTGGTAGGTAGAAATAGAATGCGTAGGGATCGAGAAAAGTGAGATGAAAAATTGAGTCGGTGGCGGATCAAATCGAGATGGATCTTTTTATTTCAGAATCTAGAGAAATAAAAATGACTATGGAAATAAAAGAATATGAAAAAATAAACTAGGATTAAACTAAGATAAAATGCGAAGAAAAATGTTCTCACCTTAGGAGCGGAAAAGGATCGTGATCGCCTCGACAAGGCCGACTCGCTGTCACTGGAAGGCTCGGAGGCTAGGCACAATTCTCGACGAAATTTTCTCTCGGAGATCGAGCTCCTCTCTCTAAAGATTGATCAAGTTCGAATGAGGGAGAAGGAGCCATATAAATAGAAAAGATGGAATGAAATTTGATTTTTTTGAATTTTTTGGATAAAAAGATAAGAGATATGAAAGTTGAAATGGATTTTTGAATTTTTTTGGTGGAAGAGATAAGAGAGATAAAATGAGAAATGAGATAAAAGAAAAGAGAGATAAAATTATTTGACTATTTTTTTGAATTTTCATCACTTTATTTTTTTGAATTAAAAAATGTTATTTTTTATTTTTTATGGTGGTTAATTAAAAATAGCAACTATATTCATATACTATATACATATATGACATTATATACAAGGGTAAATGAGGAAATCAGTTTTTTTGTGTTTTATTTTTTTTAGTTTTTATTTTTATTTAAAATAATTAGTAAAAATATTTACAAATATTTACAAATACAATATGCACAAAATACATGGGAAAATTGCACAAACCACCCCAGAAAACCGACTTTTCAACCGTAACTCCAAAAATTATGAAATCACAGCCATTTTGAAGATAATTTAATTTACAATCCAATGGAAGTGATATTGGTTCAATTTGAGATCATATGGAGCCGGAATTGATCTTTCAATTAGTGCTTAGTGGCTTTTTTCCAAGTGTGGCTACTTTTATTCTGTACATGATTTAATTGTGCAATCATTTTTATTAATTAGGACACATTTTTTATTCACAACTTTGGTTTTGAAAGTAATTCGATTTGAGGTCAATTAATGCACAAATAAATTAGTGTTACTTTTATACAATTATACACAGAATAAGTGAGAAGTATTTACAACAACACACACAATTTTTTTGGATTTTCTACTTAAGGACCTTATCTCCCCTTACTTTATTCCTGGTCGATCAGGTCAAGTCTTGACCTTCTCTCGGGGTTCGGGTCAGCCTATATACAGTCTTTCTTTTTTTCCTTTTCTTTATCTTTCCTTTCTTTATTTATTTATTTTAGGTTAAAATCAGTAAGAAGTGTACAATATTTACACACAGATGCATGTAAGTAAGAGTATGGAGTTAGTGTTATATGCAGGTGTTTTGTAAGGGATTTTAAGCAAATTAAATGAATAAAGATGATGAATCGTAGATTCATCATCCCCCTATGCTTTACCTTTGCTAGTCCCTTAGCAAACACTTATTTGAAAGAATAAATGAAGAAAAAAAAGAAGGGAAAATAAAGAAAGTAGGACAATATTGAGTATTAAACTCATCTTCATAAAATTGTAGTTTGGAGCTCTATCAGACCTTTGGATTATTGGTGTGTCGGAACTTCTGTGAGACTTAGAATTGTAAAACCAACAGCCTTTAAGTTCTACACGTCATTGTCACAGTTTGGCTCAGAAGTCATCTTAGATCAATCCTCTTCCCGAAGTATACCCTATGAACATTGAATAATCGACTCTTATGTGTGAAAGATTTTAGCTCTTCCCATCCAGAATGCCGGACTACCATGCAAATCTCCTCTCCAGAAACTTGTCCTCGGGGAGTCAGGTATTTCCTTCTAAGGTCTGTCGCGTTGTGTTCACAATCGAATTGGGGGAGAAGTTAGAAGAATGAGAAAAGAACTGGAGGATGGCCAGTGTAGTCACCTCTCCTTGTCAAGATGGCCAATGCAGCCGAGTCTCCATCAAGATCTGCAAGTTTTCTTGAAGCTTGGACCTCTTTGGTCAAATATTTATTTGGTAGTAGCTTCTTTGTATTTGGATTTTTGGTGGTTCTGCTTGGATCTTGTTGTGCCCCTACGGATATAGAATCTTTTTTTCCGTACATGTTTTGGGGTCTTAGAAAAAAATTGTACCCAGCCGTCCATCCCTTTTTCGAAGCTTTATTTCAACCCGTACTCCAGTCTTTAGATTTCCACGCTACCAGAAAAGAAACTCATACAGTCTTCCAACATCCCGTCTGAGTTGAGCTAAGTGCATAGTGCGGGAGTACAAATTAATTCCCTATTCCAGAGTTGTACCCAGAATGAAGACACCAGGTTAGACACTAAGAGTCAAACGCTGCACATTGTCATGTGGAACTCAAAGAATTAAGTCAAAGACCTGAAGCTTCTAAAATCCTATTTCTCGGTGAAGTTCCTCTGAGAATTAGGTGGATTAAGGTCCAACTAAGCTCCATTCTTCAAATTTATTCCAGACATAGTTTAGATATCAATACTATCCTAAAAAATGCACATGCAAATGCAGAATATGAACAATGCAAAGAGTTTTTTTTTGAAGAGGAATGATGCACATGTGAAAAGAACATTTTTTTAAAAGCAATTATCTAATTTTGCACTTTTTATGGATTTTTGGATGAAAAATGCAGATGTGAAAGAAAGATTTTTTTTTGCAAATTTTTATAGACTTTTGGTTTTGTAGTTTTTTTAAGGAAAAAGGGTTAGTAAAATATATACAAGTATATACAAGAGAATTTTTTTCTTTGGTGTTTTTTTACTTTTCTTTTTTCTTTTTTTCTGATTTATTTCTTCTTTTTTGTGTTTTTTGTGTTTTTTTATTTTTTATTTTTTATTTTTTTGTGATTTTTTTGTTTTTGTTTTTTTGTTTTTGTTTTTTACACATGTGGATTTTACAAAATTATATACATAGCCCCCCAAATAAATGTATTTAAAAGTACGAGTTATGTCTAAATTATATATACAATATGTACGACACCCCATATACTTAGCTCGAACTATGTCCTCATAGTGATCAGAGAGCGACAAAGGAAGACATAACTCGTGCTAAGTATAGAATGGTGAAAAGACTCTCTATGCTCCAACGACTCAAAGAAAAGATAAAAAGATGAGAAGTTGGTGATCCCCTCCTTTACTTAGGATCAAGTAATCCTAAGTATAGTAGAATATACAAAGAGGAAAACCGATGAATTGAATGTACAAACTCACAAGGACACGATATGAACAACATCACCCTCTATACTTAGGGTAGAGTATCCCTAAGTATAGGCAACAACAACAAGGGTGATAAACATGACGAATATGAACGACACAAATCCTTCACCCCCTTATACTTAGGATAAAGCACATCCTAAGTATAGCATATATACACACACGGAAAAGGGGTGAATGATAAAATGGGAGAAGAAAGAGTGAAACGAAAGGATATACAAGAGGAGTGGATATACAGAGGTTAAGAAGGTCGAAAGCGGACCTTCTTGCGAGAACGCTGAGGTATGGATTTGACAAGGTGTAGGTCGATATTGGGGTTATCATTAGATATGAACTGAGTAGGATCGACCAAGAATGTATCCTCGACGATTTCAGATTGTGCAGGCCTAAATCGGTTATTGGAAGTAGTGTGGTCATGTCCTGCTTGGGAAGTCTCGCAAACATCAAAGTAAAATGGCTCGAAATCATTATCAGAAAAAGTAAGATCAATTTCAGCCTGGCGAGCCTCCACCAGATCATCATCTTTATCAAAAGGCCCAAATTCCTTTATAAAAGCAATCAAATCAAATTTGGCCTGATCCGTCTCATCTGAATCAGGGTAAATAGGAACGGACTCATCAGTGAAAGTAGTCGAATCTTGTTCGTTCTGTGTAGTCTCAGAGTCTGCCTTCCGCTCTAGGATGTCTATCGTGTAAATCGCGCGGATGTCATCAATGCATCGCCACGTACCAGAAGAGGGAACTCCAAGGTCTATGCTTTCCGAGTCCTCCTCCTTGAAGAGAAATTCTCGGATCTCAGTATCATCCATCATATAGCAAAAATATCTGGTAGTATCATCATGGTCAAAGTCCTTGGGGTTGGCTAACACGGGCGAGCTCTCCTGAGATGCGGGTCTCTAGACGGTAGTGGGTGTAGTGATTAACTCATCGCTCCCTACATCAGAACAGAAGCGAATCTCTCTGAACCATAATCAATAACGGCTCCCGCAGAGGTGAGGAAAGGCTGTTCCAGGATGATTGGAGGGTGCTCCACAAGGATGGAGGTCTCCATGGGCATTACAACAAAATCCGAAGTGAAATTCATGCCCTGAATGAGAATGACATCATTTTCTAGAATACCCTTCGGCCTCTTTATAGATCCATCAGCAAATTGAACTATCATCTTGGTTTTCTTGAGAGGCCCAAGATGAAGAGACTGCACCATAGAGAAGGGTATTATATTAATTGACGAACCGCCATCAAGGAGAGTGTTATCACAAGAATGGTCAGATATGGAGCAACTCACAAGAGGTGTGGTCGTGTTCCCTTTCTTAAAATACGGACGGTGAGAGATGGCGTAGGCAGTGGCCATGGCCAAGATGTGACGCTTATATCTTCTCCTTCGCTTTCTCTTCTTGGCCTGTTGAAGTGGGGCTTTAATGATCTCATGAAGGGTGGCCACCACTTCGGGTTTAGTCAACATTTTTTGAATTTTTGGACCTCATCCATACAAGGGAGGAGGTCGGAATCAGCATTTACACGTGGATTGCCAAGAGCGGTCTGTACAGTGGCATCCTCGGGTTCAAAGTTGGGACATGGCTGTGTGGGTAAATGATCGGGCATTTGGGTCCTCTCCTCACAAAATGAATCAACAACGTGTCTCCCGAATTCTTTTTAGATTTTTGATTTTTTTTCATTTTTTTGTATTTTGGGTGATTTCAAGCTCTCATCATTATCCTCAAATGAATCAATATCCTCAAATAGTGGAGCAGTGTTCTGGCTCTCATTTATATTAAATAGATTGGAAATCCTCGAATTCATATGCTCCATCATCTGATTCAATGTCTTAATTGTAGAAACCATGAAAGGTGACTCCAAAATCCCAGGATCGGGTAGGTTGAATAAGGGTGGGTGAGAATCAAAGTCCTCCGACTCCTGAAATAATGTGTTAGGCGGATATGCACAAACATCAGGAGGAAGATCCTCCTGAAAAAGGGAAGGTGGATCGTCTGGAGAGTACGAGGTATCTGCGGAGATCGGATTAAAATAACTCCAATTGGCCATCTTCGAAACAAAAGATGAGAGAGCACGAGGGTCAAGTCAAAAGATATGGAGAAAAAGGCACAAATGCACAGAAGGATCGAGTATGCACACAAGCAATCAAACACAATACAAACCCCCAATTCACCAACTCAACTCAATGTGAAGACCGTGAAGGTTCGGTCTCTTAATCTTGTCTGTTTTAGAGTTAGGTGATAATCACAAAGGTGTACAAAACACTTAGGTTGAATTATGGGATTTGGGCACTAACCTTAGTGTGTACGCGAGAAAGTTAAAACAAATACAATGAGGGGGTTACTCTCCCCAGAGGTGAGGAAAGGCTGTCCCAGGATGATTGGAGGGTGCTCCACAGGGATGGAGGTCCCCATGGGCATTACAACAAAATCCGAAGTAAAATTCATGCCCTGAATGAGAATGACAACATTTTCTAGAATACCCTTCGGCCTCGTTATAGATCCATCAGCAAATTGAACTATCATCTTGGTTTTCTTGAGAGGCCCAAGATGAAGAGACTGCACCATAGAGAAGGGTATTATATTAATTGACGAACCACCGTCAAGGAGAGTGTTATCACAAGAATGGTCAGATATGGAGCAACTCACAAGAGGTGTGGTCGTGTTCCCTTTCTTAAAATACGGACGGTGAGAGATGGCGTAGGCAGTGGCCATGGCCAAGATGTGACGCTTATATCTTCTCCTTCGCTTTCTCTTCTTGGCCTGTTGAAGTGGGGCTTTAATGATCTCATGAAGGGTGGCCACCACTTCGGGTTTATCAACATTTTTTTGAATTTTTGGACCTCATCCATACAAGGGAGGAGGTCTGAATCAGCATTTACACGAGGATTGCCAAGAGCGGTCTGTACAGTGGCATCCTCGGGGTCAAAGTTGGGACATGGCTGTGTGGGTAAATGATCGGGCATTTGGGTCCTCTCCTCACAAAATGAATCAACAACGTGTCTCCCGAATTCTTTTTAGATTTTTGATTTTTTTTCATTTTTTGTATTTTGGGTGATTTCAAGCTCTCATCATTATCCTCAAATGAATCAATATCCTCAAATAGTGGAGCAGTGTTCTGGCTCTCATTTATATTAAATAGATTGGAAATCCTCGAATTCTTATGCTCCATCATCTGACTCAATGTCTTAATTGTAGAAACCATGAAAGGTGACTCCAAAATCCCAGGATCGGGTAGGTTGAATAAGGGTGGGTGAGAATCAAAGTGCTCCGACTCCTGAAATAATGGGTTAGGCGGATATGCACAAACATCAGGAGGAAGATCCTCCTGAAAAAGGGAAGGTGAATCGTCTGGAGAGTACGAGGTATCTACGGAGATCGGATTAAAATAACTCCAGTTGGCCATCTTCGAAACAAAAGATGAGAGAGCACGAGGGTCAAGTCAAAAGATATGGAGAAAAAGGCACAAATGCACAGAAGGATCGAGTATGCACACAAGCAATCAAACACAATACAAACCCCCAATTCACCAACTCAACTCAATGTGAAGACCGTGAAGGTTCGGTCTCTTAATCTTGTCTGTTTTAGAGTTAGGTGATAATCACAAAGGTGTACAAAACACTTAGGTTGAATTATGGGATTTGGGCACTAACCTTAGTGTGTACGCGAGAAAGTTAAAACAAATACAATGAGGGGGTTACTCTCCCCAGAGGTGAGGAAAGGCTGTCCCAGGATGATTGGAGGGTGCTCCACAGGGATGGAGGTCTCCATGGGCATTACAACAAAATCCGAAGTAAAATTCATGCCCTGAATGAGAATGACAACATTTTCTAGAATACCCTTCGGCCTCGTTATAGATCCATCAGCAAATTGAACTATCATCTTGGTTTTCTTGAGAGGCCCAAGATGAAGAGACTGCACCATAGAGAAGGGTATTATATTAATTGACGAACCACCGTCAAGGAGAGTGTTATCACAAGAATGGTCAGATATGGAGCAACTCACAAGAGGTGTGGTCGTGTTCCCTTTCTTAAAATACGGACGGTGAGAGATGGCGTAGGCAGTGGCCATGGCCAAGATGTGATGCTTATATCTTCTCCTTCGCTTTCTCTTCTTGGCCTGTTGAAGTGGGGCTTTAATGATCTCATGAAGGGTGGCCACCACTTCGGGTTTATCAACATTTTTTTGAATTTTTGGACCTCATCCATACAAGGGAGGAGGTCTGAATCAGCATTTACACGAGGATTGCCAAGAGCGGTCTGTACAGTGGCATCCTCGGGGTCAAAGTTGGGACATGGCTGTGTGGGTAAATGATCGGGCATTTGGGTCCTCTCCTCACAAAATGAATCAACAACGTGTCTCCCGAATTCTTTTTAGATTTTTGATTTTTTTTCATTTTTTGTATTTTGGGTGATTTCAAGCTCTCATCATTATCCTCAAATGAATCAATATCCTCAAATAGTGGAGCAGTGTTCTGGCTCTCATTTATATTAAATAGATTGGAAATCCTCGAATTCTTATGCTCCATCATCTGACTCAATGTCTTAATTGTAGAAACCATGAAAGGTGACTCCAAAATCCCAGGATCGGGTAGGTTGAATAAGGGTGGGTGAGAATCAAAGTGCTCCGACTCCTGAAATAATGGGTTAGGCGGATATGCACAAACATCAGGAGGAAGATCCTCCTGAAAAAGGGAAGGTGAATCGTCTGGAGAGTACGAGGTATCTGCGGAGATCGGATTAAAATAACTCCAGTTGGCCATCTTCGAAACAAAAGATGAGAGAGCACGAGGGTCAAGTCAAAAGATATGGAGAAAAAGGCACAAATGCACAGAAGGATCGAGTATGCACACAAGCAATCAAACACAATACAAACCCCCAATTCACCAACTCAACTCAATGTGAAGACCGTGAAGGTTCGGTCTCTTAATATTGTCTGTTTTAGAGTTAGGTGATAATCACAAAGGTGTACAAACACTTAGGTTGAATTATGGGATTTGGGCACTAACCTTAGTGTGCACGCAAGAAAGTTAAAACAAATACAATGAGGGGGTTACTCTCCCCAGAGGTGAGGAAAGGCTGTCCCAGGATGATTGGAGGGTGCTCCACAGGGATGGAGGTCTCCATGTGTTGGACATGTGAGCCCACGGCGAGCCATTATGCAATAAATGTTATTGCAAATATCATTCCCTGATCTGAAATGAAGAATAAATAATTTGCATAATAGGTCCCTCTGTACAATTAGGGTTATGTACCATGGCTATCTTAATGATCATACAGCTGTTGATTCAATTATTGAATCATAGAGGCTGGTGCTTGGATGAATATCTAAAGAGTTAGATTGAGGACTCATCAAGCACCGTCAAATGATTGTTAAGATGTGATCTCCAGCCTGAGTAGGAGATGGCAATCCTTTCTCACATAGGTTGATATCTGACCGACCTCTTGATGCAGGTCCTCTGCATAGGAATAGAGATTCGGAGGTGTCAGATTAGTTAGGTCAAAGAGTTGACTTAACGAGATCGAGATAACCTAAGTCCTATGTTGAATGCTGTCACAGCATAGGCACGCATCCTCTGACCGGAGACAGATGTATTGCTATATGTCTGAGTATGTACATTTGACAGACCAATAGGTTGATGACCTAACCAAGGTCTATACACCGGCGCGTTGGTGTGCATATAAGGGCATATGAGTAATACGATCTCTCAAAGGGATCATACAGGTTCACTACTGATCCGGAAGACATGAGCTCACTCATGAGATATTGGGAAGAATCAAATTCCGTGCACGGTCGTCTCGCTTTGGAAGCTTGACTGAATTTGTAGGTTTGATATATACTTTTGGAAAGTATATGATCAAGACCTAGGTATGATATATGCTTTTGGAAAGTATATGATCGATACCAAATCCCAATGATCAAATGAGAAACTTAGTGATCAAACCCTGAAGAAGACAGTGTAAAATAGATCTTGATCTTCGGGTTGACCATGGGTCTTCCAATATGCAGGATGTACAGGTATTGGGAATACCTGAAGGGTGATGTGATCATAAACGATTGTATATCCATGACGCTTCCATTCCGAGGGAGTGATGAAACAGGTCTGGATTTTAGTGACTCCTTTCAGTAGAGAAGCAATCCGATCTTAGTCCAAGTGTTGGACATTGGTCTGAATGAGATTCAGATCCAATGAGAAGATTGGATTTGCGGTCTTGATTTAATCAAGCATCTGTGGGAGGTCCGTAAGATCTGGATTTGAGATGAGATCTCAACATCCAAGTCACTATACGTGGAATAATACAATCGCCCTGTCCTTATCTCCAAGTATCTGCGGAGAAAGCACATTATTCTTGAAAGGGTTCAAGAATAGTTCTTTTGATGAAATGTATATCCAAGCAAGGACCTGATGATTAAATGTGATTTAATTATCAAGCTTAAATATGAATATGATTCATATTGTGAAAATGATTATCTAAGATAATTAAATGAGATTTAATTATCAAAGATTAAGAGAATGTGGATAACACTATCCATGATATATGTGTGTTATAAATATGATTTATAATATACATATAATAAGAGAGAGAATTTATGTAAATAGCATTTGTTAATTAATAATGTGGATTGGATTCACATTTGTTAATTAATTGGAAATGCAATTTACTAACTAGTTTGGGTTGTGAATATGATTCACATAATATTCAATGGCATGATTGAAATATTCAAAAATTAATTTAGAATTATTTTTGTGAATATTTTTTGTGATTAATTAAGGAATAATTAAATAAATAAAATGGATCAATAACCACCTTCATAGGTGGCGTCACCCATGAATGGTTCATGGGTGACGCCCCCCCCTTTTTTGGAGGGTGGTTGGCTCCATTACATTTATCATATTATCTCTTAGTTAATTAATGTTTAAATTGATGTTGTTGTTTTTAACCAACAACAAATCATGGCCATTGATTTATCATGGACCAAGCATAGCCCTTGGATCCATGTGTCCCATGGATTGAGATCCATTGGATCCTAAACTAGTATATAAGGAGGTCTAGGGTAGCCTCTCCATGGTACATCATTAAGAGTTGTACAAGGTGACAACTCTCTCTCTCTCTTTCTCATTCTCGCCCTCTCTCTCTTTCTCTTCTCCATTAAGTGGCCGTCCACTTTGTGTTGAGAAAGGAGAGACTCTCGGCTTCTTCTTCGACGACTCGTGGATCTCCATCTTCTTTGGAGTTTCTTACTCTAAAGGAAGACGACGGATTTCGTTTGACGAAATCGGGGAGCCATCGCTTGGATCTTCATCGAGGATTGCGGGAAGGAACGTGACTCATCATCGCGCCCGCAAGTGCGTTCTTCGTGGATCGGACTTAAGATAGGAGGATCTCTACTTTGGGATCTCGCGATCACAACCACGCTTCAAGAGGTATTCCTTGTACTTTGTGGTTTGATGAAACGATCCGAGAAGTGTTCTCGTGATCATGTGGTTTCATCTTTAAAGTTAAAATTTTAATTTCCGCTGCATCTAGCATCTAGTACGACTAGTTGCTCCGATTGCATACGATGCGATCGACACGCTTCCGTGATGCGCTTGAGGATTCTCAATATCCTTCAAGTGGTATCAGAGCCATAGGTCGAATAAGGTTTTGGATATGATCCATACACCTTAGACGATTTGGTTCTTGAAAGGGTTGCGAAATTTTTACTGCATTTCAATTTTCGCACCTCTGTCTAATTGAATTTTTCCGTACTGTTTAAAATGTTTAAACACGAAATTTTCAATTGGATTCTGTTCCCCATTAAACAAGGAAACCATAGGACTTGAGTTTACTAAATTTGGACTTTATTTGCTCAAGATATGGCTTTTTGAATATGACTATATTCACTGTTGCGGGAACTGCGGATTTGAACGTAATTAATGAGATGATTACGGTTTTAATCCGCCTTGAAATGCGTGAATTATCACTTGGGTTCTTTAATAAATCAAATAGGCAATCTTTGGAAACTGAGTTTGCATTTTTTGGATTTAAATTGATCAAGATAAGTTAATTTTAGTGATTGGGGGTCACTGCTGGAAATTAACAATTTTGATCTTGAACCTTGTGATATGTCATTCAATTATCATGATGAAAATTAATTGTTAATTTTCTGGAATAATTAGTGATAAATATTTGTGAAATATTTAAAGAAATAATTATTTCATTGAATGACACTTGCCTAAACTACAATGATGAGATATTAGATCTTGATCATTGTTTCATCAACAAACATTGCTTTCATGAAAACTATAGTTTATCCTACAATTGTTGTAGGACAACTTTTACATGAAAACCCTTTTGCTTGAATAGGATTGGGGATTTGGCTAGCAAATCTCCTTATAATCAAAAATGTTTTGATTTATATTATATGGTATAATTTCGGTTGAAAAACCGATGAACATCTCAAAATACATGATGGTTTATCTGATATTATCCTTTCCCGAGGCGGATGTGGTGCCTAGTCGGAGAGCATTGGGGTCGCGGGTTGCAACGTATGTGGTCCGTCCCACTCTCGTCGGTACTGGCCATGACAGCGGGTAGGGACTGTATAATACCGGAGACAGACAATATGTATTTTTCTAATTATTAAAATTCGAATAATACGTATTTTGAGATAATACCTACTATTCAAGTAAAAGACATGTTTGTTGATTGATGATTGGATTGATGATTAATTTAATGTGATTAAATTAATTATATCCAATAAACACTCTATTATGAATAGATGTATATTTCCCTTGGAAGAATTAATTATGTGAATATGATTCACGATAATTAATTACAATTTGAATATGAGGTGGAGGATCACATAAGTGACATCCATGGTCTCCCGTCAAGGCAAAGGATTCCGTCGCCAGTTGTTGTGTATGGGAGACGCCTGTCCGAAGTGACAGATCCTGTGCATGATTTAATTGGATCGGGTTCTTTGCTTCTCGAAAGAGTAAGGCCGTATACGTAGTGACCCCAATATCAGGTCCTCATATTATTGGGGCGATATTGGATTGCGTATAGCGAGTATTAAGCCTGTTGACGGTTGGTTCAATTAATGACGGGTCAACATCATCTTAGGGGTGGTGGGCCCGGGTATTAAAGACCGAATTGGGAAATGCAAGTTGGACTTGCAAGGCGGAATGTGTTCCCGCTTCTTTTTATCCGAGTTGTAGGTTCTCATATTATTGGGATGCAACAAAGATAGGAAAGGAGATCCCAGATCTTGCTAGAGATATAATGGTAAGAATATCTCTTACATTGAAAGTAATTAAGGGAATGAACTTTCAGTGTTGACAAGGCAAGACAACTTTGATATAAAAATTCCTAAATCAAAGTAAAATATGTATATATATAATATATACCCTTATGCAAATTTCTTATTTCAGATAATCCTTCATTAAACCCACTCAATGTTATACTCAATAATAACCAGTAAAATATCATGGATTGACTCTTGATCCAGATATTGTACTTGCAATTGGACACATAATGTATGTGGTTGCAGTGTGCAAGTCCCCTCAACATAATGAGGAAGGGCAATTAAATAAGACAATAAGACATCACCTTAGGGTTTGTATGTCTCTATAGTCTTGATCTTTCATCGAGTGTACTTTGGAAGTGACATGTCGATGGTGATCATAATTGTCGAATAATCCTTATAAAATAAAAGAAGATATTTTGGCATACATATGTGCTCTAGACATTTAATCATGAATGACATGGTTCTCTGCATTATGCAGAATGGTGGCTCGAAAGAGATGATGTATTCAAAATGTTTGAATACCTACCTGAACCTAAGTCTCCATGAGTTAAGATGAATGTAGATATGATGAGTGTTATCATTCTACTATCTATACTCAAGTCATTCATGAAGCTTTATGATATTCATATTGTATGAATTTAATGAAGCATGTATAAATGTTGAAATGCTCTTACATTAAATTCTTTTGAATTTAACATAAGAGATCCTTAGTCTTAAGCAATGGTTGTTTATAGATTAAGAGAGTGCAGTGGAAGCATGGGTCGGACCCAAGTAAGAAGGAAAGTCAAAGAGTTGACCTACTTCTGTGACTTCCATATGACATCCAAAGAGTTGGATGAATGCCAATACTGCAATAAGTTGATGTGTTGATAGTATGACTATCAAGTCTGTCTAAATTCCTTAGTGAAGGACTTAGATAGAGCATCAGAATAATCTACATAAATCATTGACTCTGACTTTCTTATTTCATAAGATAAAGTCTGACAATTGTATCCCAATCTTCTAATGACAATTGCAATTGTTGCATATACATATTAGAAGATTAGAAATTTGATCTTAAGCTTTAGTAGTCATCTACATGGATATTGCTGTAATTGTTGCAGCAGTCTCTGTTGGATAGATGGACTTCATATTCTCAGTGGGAGAGCCCTTAGTCTTAGAGAATGTCTCTATGACCTAGATATTAGAATACCCCATTGTTTGTTTCTAAATGTTGGAAATAAACATGAATTCTGAGATAGAACTATCATAAAAGGTTATGATGGATATATTTCAGATAGTAATCTAACATCTAGTGGACTCCACAAAATTAGAATATTAATGAATGGTTCATTAAGATTTCTAATACTGAAAATCAAACCTTATAAGATCAATAGGAGGATAAAGATCATTTGACAATGATCTGGCATCAAGCCTTGGACATTTGTCTATTGATTTGATCAATAGACTAGTAAGAGATGAAACTTTAGAATGTCTAAAATTTCAAATCTTACATACTTGTGAATATTGTATTCAAAGTAAAATGTCAAATGCACCCTTCTCTAGGAATGGTGTTAGATGTCGAGGTATTCAAGATCTCATACATATTGATGTATGTAGATCATCTATATCATAATAAACATTATGTATATGTGATATCTATTAATGATTATGTATGATATGAGATTTCTTCTCTTCACCTGAGAAACCTTTGAAATGTTCAAAGATTTCACAATTTTGGTTTAGAACCAAAATTTGAAGGAAGAATAAATGAATTTGATCTAACCAAGGTAGCAAGTACCTATTAGATAAAATTCAAAGAATACCTTATAGAGATAGGAATATCATTTCTATCTCACTCCTCCTGGTAAACCTGAACTTAATAGAGTTGTAGGGAGATACAATTGGATCATGTGCGACATGATTTGATCAATGATGAATTTTAGCATAATTATCCTCTTAGTTTCCTGGTATATATGTGTAGTAGAGACTACAATATATATCCTTAATAAGGTTCCATGGATGTAAGCTGGAATCTAGCACTTGAGAGTGCTACTTCATTAGGAAAATAAAGTATGGTATTGGATACCTACTTTATGACCTTGAGATTCTTAAAAGATCTCATTTCTGAGAATATGATTCTTAGAGGATGACTCTCTTAAGAATCAAGATGAAAATGAAGTATAGGAACTCATTTAATCTTGAGAAGATAATGAGACTCCTGAAATCGGAAACTAAAATGACAATTAAAGATGAAACATTAATACCTCTTCAAATGAGTTTGAGGATGTATTCCATGTGTCAGTTGAGTCTGACAATGATCGGACTTCATGTGATGAAGCTCCTAAGGATCATGACATGGAAAGATGGATATTAGCAATAAAGTCTAAAGTAGACTTCATATACAAATGTTGTATATGGACCCTCGAGGATCCACCTATAAGGGTTAGACCCATTAAGGTGTAAATGGATCTTCAAGAGAAGAGGGAACCTGATGAGAAGGTAGAGACCTTCAAAGCTCGGTTCGTAGTCATAAGCTACACATCGGAAGAGAAGACATTGCTTGCAATGAGTCTTGCTCTTCAGTGGCCATGCTTAAAATCATCAGAATATTGCTAACCCTAGCTACACAACTTGACTGTTGCATCTTCAAGATGTAATTCAAGATTGCATTCCTCTAAGAATACCTCTCTGAGGATATTCACATGAAGTAGCCCCAGGGCTTCATGATTTTGGAAAGTAAGGTGTGAAAGCTAAAGAAATCCATCTGTGGACTCAAATAAGCTTCTTGTTGTTGGAACATAAGATTTGATGAAATTATAAATGTTATGATTTCAAATAGAATCTTGATGTACCATGTGAAGCTTAGTGGGAGTGCCATTGTGTTCATCGTGCTAAATGTAGATAATATCTTAATCATTTGGAATGATATAAGGATGATAATAAGTGTTTTATGATCTGGCTATTCCATACCTTGAGATATGATCTCAAGAATACCTCTTAGATCTTAGTTCTGAAGTTGTTCAGAATCAAAGAAAAGAGGGCATTGGGACTGTCACATTTGTAGTACACCTTGGACATATTCCATTCTTGGAAATTCCAAGAAAGGCTTCCTTCCCTTGAGATTTGGTACTGACCTATCAAAAGGGATAGCACCTCAAAGAGTTGAGGAAGTGAATGCTAGAACTCCTTGCACTTGTGCATCAGTTACGAGAAGCTTAGTGTATGCTAGATGTGTACAAAAGCCAGATATCTGCCATGCAGTGGGAGTAGTAAACTGTTACTAATCCTATTATGGAGATAAAACACTTGATTGCAGTAATAACAATATCTTCAAAGATGACAAGGCTTTAGAGATGGTGATCTCTATGTCTTATTTTCAAGAAGTTAAGACTTTATAGATAGAGATCTAAAAGGTCTTAACTGTGGATACCTTGAGAGATAGTGATCTCCCGGAATAAGGGTATTCTAATAAGGATTATGGAAATACTGGTTATAATAGTTATTGAGCAATAGTGTCAAGGACACTATAATTGCTTTGTCAAGATTGAGTATAGGTTGCATTAGATGCAACATTCGCATTGGATGCGAGCATTGTTACCTAGGGATATGCAAGTGCCGTAAAAGGACTTGGCATAGTCTTTTGGGAACAGAGTGACTGATCAGCTTACCTAGCTATTTTTCTAAATAGCATATGATTGTCACATGAGTGTGGATTAAATGATTAGCCCGTTAATGGCTCTCTGGGCTAGTGGGAGATTGTTGGACATGTGAGCCCACGGCGAGCCATTATGCAATAAATGTTATTGCAAATATCATTCCCTGATCTGAAATGAAGAATAAATAATTTGCATAATAGGTCCCTCTGTACAATTAGGGTTATGTACCATGGCTATCTTAATGATCATACAGCTGTTGATTCAATTATTGAATCATAGAGGCTGGTGCTTGGATGAATATCTAAAGAGTTAGATTGAGGACTCATCAAGCACCGTCAAATGATTGTTAAGATGTGATCTCCAGCCTGAGTAGGAGATGGCAATCCTTTCTCACATAGGTTGATATCTGACCGACCTCTTGATGCAGGTCCTCTGCATAGGAATAGAGATTCGGAGGTGTCAGATTAGTTAGGTCAAAGAGTTGACTTAACGAGATCGAGATAACCTAAGTCCTATGTTGAATGCTGTCACAGCATAGGCACGCATCCTCTGACCGGAGACAGATGTATTGCTATATGTCTGAGTATGTACATTTGACAGACTAATAGGTTGATGACCTAACCAAGGTCTATACACCGGCGCGTTGGTGTGCATATAAGGGCATATGAGTAATACGATCTCTCAAAGGGATCATACAGGTTCACTACTGATCCAGAAGACATGAGCTCACTCATGAGATATTGGGAAGAATCAAATTCTGTGCACGGTCGTCTCGCTTTGGAAGCTTGACTGAATTTGTAGGTTTGATATATACTTTTGGAAAGTATATGATCAAGACCTAGGTATGATATATGCTTTTGGAAAGTATATGATCGATACCAAATCCCAATGATCAAATGAGAAACTTAGTGATCAAACCCTGAAGAAGACAGTGTAAAATAGATCTTGATCTTCGGGTTGACCATGGGTCTTCCAGTATGCAGGATGTACAGGTATTGGGAATACCTGAAGGGTGATGTGATCATAAACGATTGTATATCCATGACGCTTCCATTCCGAGGGAGTGATGAAACAGGTCTGGATTTTAGTGACTCCTTTCAGTAGAGAAGCAATCCGATCTTAGTCCAAGTGTTGGACATTGGTCTGAATGAGATTCAGATCCAATGAGAAGATTGGATTTGCGGTCTTGATTTAATCAAGCATCTGTGGGAGGTCCGTAAGATCTGGATTTGAGATGAGATCTCAACATCCAAGTCACTATACGTGGAATAATACAATCGCCCTGTCCTTATCTCCAAGTATCTGCGGAGAAAGCACATTATTCTTGAAAGGGTTCAAGAATAGTTCTTTTGATGAAATGTATATCCAAGCAAGGACCTGATGATTAAATGTGATTTAATTATCAAGCTTAAATATGAATATGATTCATATTGTGAAAATGATTATCTAAGATAATTAAATGAGATTTAATTATCAAAGATTAAGAGAATGTGGATAACACTATCCATGATATATGTGTGTTATAAATATGATTTATAATATACATATAATAAGAGAGAGAATTTATGTAAATAGCATTTGTTAATTAATAATGTGGATTGGATTCACATTTGTTAATTAATTGGAAATGCAATTTACTAACTAGTTTGGGTTGTGAATATGATTCACATAATATTCAATGGCATGATTGGAATATTCACAAATTAATTTAGAATTATTTTTGTGAATATTTTTTGTGATTAATTAAGGAATAATTAAATAAATAAAATGGAGCAATAACCACCTTCATAGGTGGCGTCACCCATGAATGGTTCATGGGTGACGCCCCCCCTTTTTAGGAGGGTGGTTGGCTCCATTACATTTATCATATTATCTCTTAGTTAATTAATGTTTAAATTGATGTTGTTGTTTTTAACCAACAACAAATCATGGCCATTGATTTATCATGGACCAAGCATAGCCCTTGGATCCATGTGTCCCATGGATTGAGATCCATTGGATCCTAAACTAGTATATAAGGAGGGCTAGGGTAGCCTCTCCATGGTACATCATTAAGAGTTGTACAAGGTGACAACTATCTCTCTCTCTTTCTCATTCTCGCCCTCTCTCTCTTTCTCTTCTCCATTAAGTGGCCGTCCACTTTGTGTTGAGAAAGGAGAGACTCTCGGCTTCTTCTTCGACGACTCGTGGATCTCCATCTTCTTTGGAGTTTCTTACTCTAAAGGAAGACGACGGATTTCGTTTGACGAAATCGGGGGAGCCATCGCTTGGATCTTCATCGAGGATTGCGGGAAGGAACGTGACTCATCATCGCGCCCGCAAGTGCGTTCTTCGTGGATCGGACTTAAGATAGGAGGATCTCTACTTTGGGATCTCGCGATCACAACCACGCTTCAAGAGGTATTCCTTGTACTTTGTGGTTTGATGAAATGATCCGAGAAGTGTTCTCGTGATCATGTGGTTTCGTCTTTAAAGTTAAAATTTTAATTTCCGCTGCATCTAGCATCTAGTACGACTAGTTGCTCCGATTGCATACGATGCGATCGACACGCTTCCGTGATGCGCTTGAGGATTCTCAATATCCTTCACCATGGGCATTACAACAAAATCTGAAGTAAAATTCATGCCCTGAATGAGAATGACAACATTTTCTAGAATACCCTTCGACCTCTTGATAAATCCATCAACAAATTGAACTATCATCCTGGTTTTCTTGAGAGGCCCAAGATGAAGAGACTGTACCATAGAGAAGGGTATTATATTAATTGACGAACCGCCGTCAAGGAGAGTGTTATCACAAGAATGGTCAGATATGGAGCAACTCACAAAAGGTGTGGCCGTGTTCCCTTTCTTAAAATACAGACGGTGAGAGATGGCGTAGGCAGTGGCCATGGTCAAGATGTGACGCTTAGATCTTCTCCTTCGCTTTCTCTTCTTGGCCTGTTGAAGTGGGGCTTTAACGATCTCATGAAGGGTGGCCACCACTTTGGGTTTAGTCAACATTTTTTTGAATTTTTGGACCTCATCCATACAAGGGAGGAGGTCGGAATCAGCATTTACACGAGGATTGCCAAGAGCAGTCTGTACACTGGCATCCTCGGGGTCAAAGTTGGGATGTGGCTGTGTGGGTAAATGATCGGGCATTTGGGTCCTCTCCTCACAAAATGAATCAACAACGTGTCTCTCGAATTCTTTTTGGATTTTTGGATTTTTTTCATTTTTTGTATTTTGGTTGATTTCAAGCTCTCATCATTATCCTCAAATAAATCAATATCCTCAAATAGTGGGGCAGTGTTCTGGCTCTCATTTATAATAAATAGATTGGAAATCCTCGAATTCATATGCTCCATCATCTGGTTCAATGTCTTAAGTGTGGAAATCATGAAAGGTGACTCCAAAATCCCCGGATCGGGTAGGTTCAATGAAGGTGGGTGAGAATCAAAGTCCTCCAACTCCTGAAATAATGGGTTAGGCAGATATGCACAAACATCAGAAGGAAGATCCTCCTGGAAAAGGGAAGGTGAATCGTCTGGAGAGTACGAGGTATCTGCGAAGGTCAGATTAAAATAACTCAAGTTGGCCATCTTCGAAACAAAAGATGAGAGAGCACGAGGGTCAAGTCAAAAGATATGGAGAAAAAGGCACAAATGCACAGAAGGATCGAGTATGCACACAAGCAATCAAACACAATACATACCCCCAATTCACCAACTCAACTCAATGTGAAGACCGTGAAGGTTCGGTCTCTTAATCTTGTCTGTTTTAGAGTTAGGTGATAATCACAAAGTTGTACAAACACTTAGGTTGAATTATGTGATTTGGGCACTAACCTTAGTATGTACGTGAGCAAGTTAAAACGAATACAATGAGGGGGTACTCTCCCCAAAACAATGATTTTTCCTTATGTTTAATTTAGGGTCGAGTTTTCTTTAGCAGTCTCAAATTTTAGGCAGTTATCACTTGGTTTAAGTATATTCAACGAGTCGTCTACCGAGTGTTCAATTTCCTTTTTAACTTATGTGAGTGAAAACAAGGAAGGAGATCGGAAAATGCCAATGCACGATTAAAAACGATGATGCATGTAGGGGTTAGAGATGCGTACCTTGTCGCCAGCACTTTACATGCAAGTGATCCGCGCAGAATTTAAATACAGAAAAATAAACTAACCTATATGATGCAAGTGAACCGTCCTAGATGATAACTTCTATTAACGAGCAAGAATAAGTTATTTTGACTAAGTCCAAATTACGCTCTACTCTATAGGCACAGAAATTCTTGTTTAGGGTGTTTGGACCTAATTAATTACCTGGCTCAAGCAAATTAATTAAAGCAATCAATAGGTGGTTCTCGAAATCCACGGAAAACAAAGAAAAATAAAGGCGATGAAAACAAAACCGGTGAGGTCCCCCAAGTGCACCGACACTTGGCGAAACAGACCCAGCAACAAATGAATGTCCGTTTACAAGAGTTCGGATGCGAGAAAAATCTCTCTCTCTCTCTTCTTTTTTTTTTTCTTTTTTCGTCTCCTTCGCTTCTTCTTCTCCTCTTCTTACGCTATCATGTGGCTTGGTGAAGAATCAAGCCGCCACCACGTCGCTTGGGTGCTTGGGCTCTCCTAGGATCGCCTCCTTCGCTCTACGGGCCCTCGTAAGAAAAAGAAAAGAGAATGTGTAAGAAACACAATTATCAAATATGAGAGAAAAAAATGAATGAATGCAGTGGATATAAACAATGAAGTGAATGGCAAGAATGTAAATGGATAATTACAACCAAGAATAACAGGTCAAAAGAGAAACCTAACTACCCTCGTCGTGCCTCCCCGTCAACGGCGCCATTTTGTTGACTCGAAATTTGAGGATTGATGGTAAATTAAAGGTGAATAAATGTGTCGTTGCTATCCCCAAAATCCCGTGACAACAAAAATATTTTTTTTATTTTGCTACTTATTAACCTCTATAGCGGACAGGATTGAACTTAGGGAGGCTACAATTCCCGAGGGTTATTCAAATACTCGAAAATCAATTAAGAGAAAACACGAATCTCAAAGGACAACTATCCTTGGTTTTTATGATTTTTTTATCTTTTTTTTAATTTTCAAAAATAACACGAAGCAATATTCACAAGATCAAAAATACACACACCAACTCTTTTTGTAATTTTTCAAATTGTCAAGAATGCTCAGAAAAATCCAAAAAAGATATTTTTGGATTTAAAAGTTTTGAAATATTTTTTGAGAATTTTTGTGGAATTTTCAGATGTTTTTATATTTTTCTAAAAATCAAATAGTGAAAAAAATGTGAAAATATGCACAGCCTGGAGTAATTTACAACATAAAAATATTTTAAGTACCCAAAACTCCTGGAAAATTATTTTTAGGACAAACTAGAAGCAAGTATCTACAAATCGAAACTGAAATCACAATTATTGGATTTTTGTAGAATTTGTTATGATTTTTAGAATATTTTTGTTGTTTTACAATTTTTTGAGTATTATAAATAACTAGTGCGTGAAAATTGGTCAGAAATTGAAAGACGATGAAATACAACTATTCTAATTTTTTTAGAATTTTTGGAACAATATTTGATCTTTTATGAATTTTGGAATTTCAAACAGGGGAAAATGGCTTGTTTTTTATTTTTAATAATAATAAACGAAATCGAAATGCAATCAAAATTTTATGCAAGATAGATATGCACATCAGGAACATAGCAAAATTTTCTCAGAATTTTTGGACTGATAAAAACATTTATTTCAATGAAAAGCACAAGCAAATTTTTGTTCTGCAGTTTAGGGTCTAAAATGTAAATAAGTTTTGTTTTTTCCTTAAATAAATAATAAAAATAAATAGAGGAGGCAGTTAGTGCAAATTACCCAAGAAAAAATGTGCGAAGCACGTGCTTGTTCTGGTAAGGGCTCGTTTGTAATTTTGAAAACTCTCAGAGGATTGAATTGTAATTTTCGCCATTTTTTTAAATTCCAAGCCCTAGGTGTTCCCTTCGTTTGTTCAAGCCAATAGAGGGCAAGAGGGGCCGCCGCCTCTCTCCTTCTTCTCCAAGTCGGTGGGCTGCGCCGCCACTCGCAGGCTGTTGGCGGGTGGCGCGGCCGAAGGGTGCATCACCGGGTGGCGGTAGCGGGCAGCTCGCGCGGTGATGGATCGCGGGGTCGTTGCTGGGGTCAAAGGCACGTTGGCGGGCGGTCGGGCGGCTACAGATGCTGAAGGAGCAACGTCGAAGGAGTACCGCCCACGGTGGCGATGGCGGGGATGCGCGGGAGGTCGGCGTCAAAGGATCGCAGGGAGCGCGAGGGACCGACTTCTTTTGGCGGCGGCGCCAGGTGCAACGGGGAAGGCGTCGGGTTGCGGAGGAGCGGGGCACGACGGCTGGCGGCCCGCTGGGCGGAGAGGGGCGCGGCCCAGCGGCGGTGGAGCGGTCATGGAGGAGGTCCCCGTCGCCCAACGGAAGTTGGAGAGGGCGGACACGGGAGGCCCCCTGCGGCTGGTGGGGCATGCGACAGTTTTTTTGTAAATTTTTTGTTTATTAAAAACAATGAATAAAAGAAAGGAAAAAAACTTTTTTTTATTTTTTTGTAAATCCGAAAATAGGAAAAAAATAGGATGAAAAAATTGTTTTTTATTTATTTTTATATGACCCTGCCAAACAAACGTTAGAGATAAAGGAAATAAATGATTTTTTTATTCTTTTTTATTTATTTACAAATCGAAAAAATGAGCGGAGATTCGACAGAATGAAGGATTCAAATCCGATCTCCGGCAACTGTACGCGGCCCGAGTTGAGAGATCGTGGTCGGTAGAAATAGAATGCGTAGGGATCAAGAAAGTGAGATGAAAAATTGAGTCAGTGGCGGACCAAATCGAGATGGATTTTTTTATTTAAGAATCTAGAGAAATAAAAATGACTATGGAAATAAAAAAATACGACAAAATAAACTACGATTAAACTAAGATAAAATGCAAAGAAAAATGTGGATCTAACCTTAGATGCGGAAAAGGACCGTGATTGCCTCGACAAGGCTGACTCGCTGTCACCGGAAGGCTCGGAGGCTAGGCACAATTCTCGACGAAATTTTCTCTCGGAGATCGGGCTCCTCTCTATAAAGATTGATCAAGTTGGAATGAGGGAGAAGGAGCCATATAAATAGAAAAGATGGAATGAAATTTGATTTTTTTGAATTTTTTGGATAAAAAGATAAGAGAGATGAAAGTTGAAATGGATTTTTGATTTTTTTGTGGAAGAGATAAGAAATATAAAATGAGAAATGAGATAAACGAAAAGAGAGATAAAATTATTTGACAATTTTTTTTAAATTTTTGTCACTTTATTTATTTGAATTAAAAAATGTTATTTTTTTATTTTTTATGGTGGTTAATTAAAAATAACAACTATATTCATATACAATATACATATATGACATTATATACAAGGGTAAATGAGGAATTTAGTTTTTTTTGTTTTATTTTTTTAATTTTTTTGTTATTTAAAATAATTAGTAAAAATATTTACAAATATATACAAATACAATATGCACAAAATACATGGGAAAATTGCGCAAATCACCTTAGAAAATTGACTTTTCAACCGTTACTCCAAAAATTGTGAACAACCATTTTGAAGATAATTTAATTTAGAATCCAGTGGAAGTGATATAGATTCAATTTGAGATCATGTGGAACCGGAATTGATGTTTCAGTTAGTGCTTAGTGGCTTTTTTCCAAGTATGGCTACTTTTATTCTGTACATGATTTAATTGTGCAATCATTTTTATTAATTAGGACACATTTTTATCACTACTTTGGTTTTGAAAGGTATTCGATTTGAGGTTAATTAATGTACAAATAAATTAATGTTAGTTTTATACATATATACATAGAATAAGTGAGAAGTTTTTACAACAACACACACACACACACACAATTTTTTTGGATTTTCTACTTAAGGAACCCTATCTCCCCCTACTTTATTCCTGGTCGATCAGGTCAAGTTTTGACATTCTCTCGGGGTTCGGGTCAACCTGTATACAGTCTTCCTTTTTTCTTTTCTTTATTTTCCTTTATTTCTTTCTTTCTTTATTTTAGGTTAAAATTAGTAAGAAGTGTACAATATTTACATACAGATGCAAGTTAGTAAGAGTATGGAGTTTGTGTTATATGCAGGTGTTTTGTAAGGGATTTTAATCTAAAATAAATGAATAAAGATGACGAATCGCAGATTCATCATCCCCCTATGCTTTACCTTTGCTACTCCCTTGGTAAACACTTATTCGAAAGAATAAGTGAAGAAAAAAAGGAAGGGAAAATAAAGAAAGTTGGATAATATTGAGTATTAAACTTATCTTCATAAAATTGTAGTTTGGAGATCTGTCGGACCTTGGATTATTGGTGTGTCGGAACTTCTGTGGGACTTGGAATTTTAAAACCAACAGCCTTCAAGTTCTACACATCATTGTGACAGTTTTGGCTCAGAAGTCATCTTAGATCAATCCACTTCCCGAAGTATACCCTATGAACATTGAATAATCGACGCTTGTGTGTGAAAGATTTTAGCTCTTCCCATCCAGAATGCCGGACTACCATGCAAATCTCCTCTCCAGAAACTTGTCCTCGGGGAATCAGGTATTTCCTTCTAAGGTCTGTCGCGTTGTGTTCACAATCGAATTGGGGGAGAAGTTAGAAGAATGGGAAAAGAACTGGAGGATGGCCAGTGTAGTCACCTCTCCTTGTGAAGATGGCCAGTGTAGCCGAGTCTCCACCAAGATCTGCAAGTTTTCTTGAAGCTTGGACCTTTTTGGTCAAATATTTATTTAGTAGTAGCTTCTTTGTATTTGGATTTTTGGTGGTTCTGCTTGGATCTTGTTGTGCCCCCACGGATATAGAATCTTTTTTTCCGTACATGTTTTGGGGTCTTAGAAAAAATTGTGCCCAGCCGTCCATCCCTTTTCCGAAGCTTTATTTCAACCCGTACTCCAGTCTTTAGATTTCCACGCTACCAGAAAAGAAACTCACACAGTCTTCGAACATCCTGTCTGAGTTGAGCTAAGTGCATAGTGCAAGAGTACAAATTAATTCCCTATTTCAGAGTTGTACCCAGAATGAAGAGACCAGGATAGACACTAAGAGTCAAACGCTGCACATTGTCATGTGGAACTCAAAGAATTAAGTCAAAGACCTGAAGCTTATAAAATCCTATTTCTCGGTGAAGTTCCTCTGAGAATTAGGTGGATTAAGGTCGAACTAAGCTCCATTCTTCAAATTTATTCCAGACATAGTTCTAATATCAATACTATCCTGAAAAATGCACATGCAAATGCAGAATATGAACAATGCAAAGCGTTTTTTTTGAAGAGGAATGATGCACATGTGAAAAGAATTTTTTTAAAGCAATTTTCTAATTTTGCACTTTTTATGGATTTTTGGAGGAAAAATGCAGATGTGAAAGAAAGTTTTTTTTTTTGCAAATTTTTATAGACTTTTGGTTTTGTAGCTTTTTAAAGGAAAAAGGGTTAGTAAAATATATACAAGTATATACAAGAGAATTTTTTTCTTTGGTGTTTTTTTACTTTTCTTTTTTTCTTTTTTTGATGTTTTTTCTTCTTCTTTTTTTGTGTGTGTTTTTTGATTTTTTGATTTTTTTGTGATTTTGTTTTTACTTTTATTTTTGTTTTTATTTTTATTTTTGTTTTTTTTGTTTTTTGTTTTTTTACATACGGGGATTTAACAAAATTATACACATAACCCCCCAAATAAATGTATTCAAAAGTATGAGTTATGTCTAAAGTATATATACAATATATACGACACCCCCTATACTTAGCTCGAACTATGTCCTCATAGTGACCAGAGAGCGACAAAGGAAGACATAACTTGTGCTAAGTATAGAAAGGTGAAAGGACTCTCTATGCTACAACGACTTAAAGAAAAGATAAAAAGATGAGAAGTTGGTGATCCCCTCCTATACTTAGGATCAAGTAAACCTAAGTATAGTAGAATGTACAAAGGGGAAAACCAATGAAGAGAATTTACAGACTCATAAGGACACGATATGAACAACATCACACCCCCTATACTTAGGGTAGAATATCCCTAAGTATAAGCAACAACAACAAGGGTGATAAACATGACGAATATGAACAACACAAATCCTTCACCCCCTATACTTAGGATAAAGCACATCCTAAGTATAGCATATATATACATGCGGAGAAGGGGTGAATGATAAAACGGGGAGAAGAAAGAGTGAAACGAAAGGATATACAAGAGGAGTGGATATACAGAGGTTAAGAAGGTCGAAAGCGGACCTTCTTGCGAGACCGCTGAGGTATGGATTTGACAAGGTGTAGGTCGATATTGGGGTTATCATTAGATATGAACTGAGTAGGATCGACCAAGAATGTATCCTCGGCGGTTTCAAATTGTGCAGGCCTAAACCGATTATTGGAAGTAGTGTGGTCATGTCCTGCCTGGGAAGTCTCGCAAACATCAAAGTAAAATAGCTCGAAATCATTATCAGAAAAAGTAGGATCAATTTCAGCCTGGCGAGCCTCCATCAGATCATCATCTTTATCAAAAGGCCAAAATTCCTTTATAAAAGCAAGCAAATCAAATTTGGCCTGATCGGTCTCATCTGAATCAGGGTGAATAGGAACAGACTCATCAGTGAAAGTAGTCGAATCATGTCTGTCCTGTCCAGTCTCAGAGTCTGCCTTCCGCTCTAGGGTGTCTATCGTGTAAATCACGCGGATGTCATCAATGCATCGCCACGTACCAGAAGAGGGAACTCCAAGGTCTATGCTTTCCGAGTCCTCCTCCTTGAAGAGAAATTCTCGGGTCTCAGTATCATCCATCATATAGCAAAAATCTCTGGTAGTATCATCATGGTCAAAGTCCTTGGGGTTGGCTAACACGGGCGGGCTCTCATGGGATGCGGGTCTCTGGACGGTTGTGGGTGTAGTGATTAACACATAGCTCCCTACATCAGAACGAAAGCGAATCTCTCTTGAACCATAATCAATAACGGCTCTTGCAGAGGCGAGGAAAGGCCGTCCCATGATGATTGGAGGGGCTCCACAAGGATGGAGGTCTCCATGGGCATTACAACAAAATTCGAAGTAAAATTCATGCCCTGAATGAGAATGACAACATTTCCTAGAATACCCTTTGTCCTCTTGATAGATCCATCAGCAAATTGAACTATCATCCTGGTTTTCTTGAGAGGCCCAAGATGAAGAGATTGTACTATAGAGAAGGGTATTATATTAATTGACGAACCGCCATCAAGGAGAGTGTTATCACAAGAATAGTCAGATATGGAGCAGCTCACAAGAGGTGTGGTCGTGTTCCCTTCTTAAAATACGGACGGTGAGAGATGGCGTAGGCAGTGGCCATGTACAAGATGTGACGCTCAGATCTTCTCCTTCGCTTTCTCTTCTTATGTTGAGGAGTAGATAAATCTGGCATAGCCTGTTGAAGTGGGGCTTTAATGATCTCATGAAGGGTGGCCACCACTTCGGGTTTAGTCAATATTTTTTGAATTTTTGGACCTCATCCATACAAGGGAGGAGGTCAGAATCAACATTTACACGAGGATTGCCAAGAGCAATCTATAAAGTGGCATCCTCGGGGTCAAAGTTAGGACGTGGCTGTGTGGGTAAATGATCGGGCATTTGGGTCCTCTCCTCACAAAATGAATCAACAACGTGTCTCCCGAATTATTTTTAGATTTTTGATTTTTTTTCATTTTTTTGTATTTAGGGTGATTTCAATCTCTCATCATTATCCTCAAATGAATCAATATCCTCAAATAGTGGAGCAGTGTTCTGGCTCTCATTTATATTAAATAGATAGGAAATCCTCGAATTCATATGCTCCATCATCTGGTTCAATGTCTTAATTGTGGAAACCATGAAAGGTGACTCCGAAATCCCAGGATCGGGTAGGTTGAATGAGGGTGGGTGAGAATCAAAGTCCTCCGACTCCTGAAATAATGGGTTAGGCGGATATGCACAAACATCAGGAGGAAGATCCTCCTGGAAAAGGGAAGGTGGATCGTCTGGAGAGTACGAGGTATCTGCATAGATCGGATTAAAATAACTCCAGTCAGCCATCTTCGAAACAAAAGATCAGAGAGCACGTGGGTCAAGTCAAAAGATATGGAGAAAAAGGCACAAAGACACAGAAGGATCGAGTATGCACACGAGCAATCAAACACAATACAAACCCCCAATTCACCAACTCAACTCAATGTGAAGACTGTGAAGGTTCGGTCTCTTAATCTTGTATGTTTTAGAGTTAGCTGATAATCACAAAGTTGTACAAACACTTAGGTTGAATTATAGTATTTGGGCACTAACCTTAGTATGTACGCGAGCAAGTTAAAACGAATACAATGAGGGGGTTACTTTCCCCAAGCCAATGATTTTCCTTATGTTTATTTTAGGGTCGAGTTTCTTTAGCAGTCCCAAATTTTAGGCAGTTATCACTTGTTTTAAGTATATTCAACGAATCGTCTACCGAATGTCCAATTCCTTTTTAACTTATGTGAGTGAAAACAAGGAAGGAGATCGGAAATGTCAATGCACGATTAAAAACGATGATGCATGTAGGGGTTAGAGATGCGTACCTTGTCGCCAGCACTCTACATGCAAGTGATCTGCGCAGAATTTAAATACAGAAAAATAACTAACCTATATGATGCAAGTGAACCGTCTAGATGATAACTTCTATTAACGGGTGATGAATCTCGTATTCATCATGCTAAAAGCCACAAATTAAACCCCCTGTCTTGACTAATCCAATAAAACCCACCTTTAATTCTTTATTATTATCCTGTATTTTATTGTGTATAATTTACCATTAAATTATTGTATTTAATTTTTTCATTATTTTTTCTTGTATTTATTGTATCATTAAAAACCCCTAAAATTGGGTAGATTATTTATCTATAAATCACTGACCTTTAAAAAGACTAAAAATACAAAAACAAATCAAAGACAAAAATCGGTGTTTTTAACCCCCTTAAAAATATCCCCAAAAATACTTTAGGATTTTACACCCATAACCTTGAGTAATTTCGCAATAACATTCATAACCCCGCATAATCGTGAATTACACGAGGAACCCTGGATAGTTCCTCCATCTCACACCAATAACCCTCCGAAAGGAACAATTAACTCAACCATATCATGCGTTAATCTAACCCATGATCTATCCAAAGTCTATTAAATATTTGTCAAAAAAATAAAAAACCTTCCTCCATGTTTCGTGTTCTTCTTCTGGACGGGCACTATCGTAGGCTGGAGGAGTTGGGCGCGGGGAATCGACATCCATGCGCTGCGGATGAGTGGCGGGATGGGCTTGGTGTCCTGGCGGATGAGTGGCAGTCTGGGCGTGTCGGGAGTCTGAGCTGGAAGGTGGCGGAGGACGTCGGGGCCGTTTTGGGCTAGCAGGAGGCGGACCGGGTTCCATGGGGTGAGGGTGGGCGGCGCACGGGGGGGGGGGGGGGGGGGGGGTGGGGGTGGTTCTACCATCTGCCATCACGGGGGGGGGGGTGCTCTGTGACACACACGGGAGGGGGTGGGGAGTTCTTCCATCCTGTTGAGGGTTATTATTTTTGAAATGAAAGAACACACGGGATGCTCTCTGCCATGCGACGCACGCGGGAGGGCGGGGGGTTGCCATCACGGGGGATGCTCTGCGACGCACGCGGGAGGAGGGGGGGGGGTCTGCCATCACGGGAGATGCTCTGCGACGCACTCGGGAGGGCGGGGGGCTGCCATCACGAGGAATGCTCTGCGACACACGCGGGGGGGGGGGGGGGGGTGTCTGCCGTCACGGGGATGCTCTGCGACGCACACGAGAGGGGGGGGAGATCTCTGCCATCAGGTGAAGGGTGGGCGACGATGGAGCGGCGGGGGGGGGGGGGGGGGGGTTTGACAGCAGGGGTCGGGTGGGCGGCGCAGGGGTCGAATATGCTGGGTCCGCGCCTGCAGGGGTCGGGGGTGGCCGGTGCAGGGGTCGGATAGGCTAGAGGGTGGGCGATGCGGGGCCAGGTCGGTGTTGACCTGGGTTGCAGGAGGTTGGCCCCATGGGATTTGGATAGCTTGGGGGTTAGTTATAGAAATAATGGCATACTTTGAAATATGAAATGATTTTAGAGGTAAATTTGGTAACATATAACTTTTCCGTGAAAGTTAACAGATAAAATAGTAACACAGGGTTATGCCATGTAAGAGTTAAGCATTTTTCAGGGTTCCTCGTATAATTCGCGATTATGCAGGGTTATGAATGTTATTGCGAAATTACTCAGGGTTATGGGTGTAAAAATCTCAAATACTTTTTATGCAAATGACCTCTTTTGGCTTTTTGACCAACATGAAAGTTGTAGATCTCGTCGAGACGAGCGACTTTCATGTTTTGACTTATTCCTAATTTTGCCTCTAACTATTTATTTTGTATTTATCTTTGTATTTTCAGTCTGAATTTTCCTGATTGGGCCACATGGCGCTCTCTGGAGCATCCACGTGTCCCGCCTCTTCTTCTGACACCGGTCGACCTCCTGGGCCGTCGGATCTGCCCCTACCCGCCTCAATCTCTGCCGTCCATCACCACTCCATTGTCAGCCGTCAGATCTCTGATGAGGTCTGATCTTAGCTGCCCACCCCCGCTCCAGTCTCAGCCCTCTGATCCACTTTCATCCAACGCTCCTCCTCGCGCCACGTCTCCCTTTCTTCTCTGCCCTCCGATCCCATCCCTATCCTACGGCCTCCTGCGCGCCACGTCGCATCTTCACATCAGCCGTTAGATCTTCCCCCATCTTCCAATCGCAGCCACTCCTTCGCGTTATACCCTCAGCCGTCCGATCAGATCGATGGATCTGATCTGAGCCGACCACCCGCGCTCACATCTCAGTCATTGGATCCTACGATCCAACGGCCACCGGGTCGTCTCCTACATCGCGTAACCCCCTCCTCCGCTCACTCTCCCTTCGTAACGCCCCGTCCCCTTCCATTTCTAGCCCACACTTCCGGCCACTTCTCCACCACCTAACGGCCGCTCCACGTAGCCCATTGCTCCGCCTTCCTCGTGCAACCACCATCAATCCTCACCATCACTCCACACCATTAAATCCCCGCTTAAAAACCTCCGACTACCACTGTAACGCCCGACCATCTCAGTCTATAAAACTGCTCCGCCCACCTCCATTCACCTCATCCAGCATTTTGGAGCCTCCCTTCCTAGTTTCGACCGCTCTTCGGTGACAACGGAGGGCTGACCTTGAAGCGATAACGGTCGGAAGCCCTCGGTGTGATCCATGGCCTCCGGCCATGTCGCGGTTGCCTCCGGGTACTGTTGAGCACTGGGGATGATCGACCCCGTTGTGCGACGACCCCCCGAGCCTCCAAGGAGCTCAATCCCAGGTCACTTCCTCCACAAACTCCTCGCTCCTGCGAGGTGACTTTTCTTCTTTGTTTTTCTCCTAATTTATCCACGGACTACACTCCATTCCACCATCACCTGAACACCCCACGAGCTTCGCCACTTCATCCTCATCCTCGCGCCACCCTACGCTAGCTCCTCTCCTTTCTCCATAACCTGTCCACCCTCCGCCACCCTCCCCTCTGCATCGCCGGAGGAGTAGGATATGGTCCACCGCCTCCGTCACCTCCACGGACCCTCATCCCACTCACAACACACCGCACCTCGCTTCGACAAAATTTCTAACAGTTGCAGGTGCTCATGGCTCAATGGTCTGAGATGATATTCCCTCACCGATCTCCAACTCCGCCTCCGATGACCAAGATCCGCCGAGCACCTCTAGTTAGCCACAAAGCTTCAGCACGTCTTCAGGACCTCCGTCGGACTTGCAACAAGTTTCTACGACCATCAGAACGCCTCGCGAGGCGAGGCGGAGCTCCATCGGGTACACCGGAGCCCCGTCTCCTCCGGTGGCTCGCGGCGGAGACGACGCCACAGGTGCCGTCCGATTTACGGGATCGGGCGGCTAGGATGATGCCACTTGGCAACTCCAGACTCCATCCGAGCCTCCACGCTGAACCTATAGGCTCGGGTGGACCAAACCTCAAGCCGAAACTCCAGACTGAGCCACGTGTCCCGAGCCACAGGAGCTGTCCCGCGCCTGGTCCCTCACGTGCAGCGCACGTGAGGTGCTGGGTAATTTATGGGAAAGACCCCGGAAGATCTATTATTTGCAAAATGGTCCCCAGGCACGTGCCTCACGAGCGTGCCTGGGTAAATTACAGGGAAGCCCTCCTACATTTCCGAAATTACGAAAAGGTCCACGCGCTATGGAAAATTTACACAGGGGCCCAGACGGTTTTTGGTATTTGCATTTAGGTCCCTCCAGGGACCTAAATGCAATATTTATCCTTTTATTTTCTTGCATTTTTGTTACAATTATGCCCCTGCATTGTTTTTAGCATAACTTGAGCATCGTAGATCCAAATTGCATGATTTTAGTGTCGTTTTGATCCTTGTTTTGTCCTCTACATCTTAGCATATTTAATTTTCTCATCCGACATCATATTAAATGAAGTGAATTTTAGTGTTAGATGATGACTCTGCTCTATTCATGCTTGCTATGATTGGCTGACCGTTTTTAATGATGGATTAAATTGACTCTGATTTCTATTTCTATTATAATGCTCATATTTTTAGGGCATATTTGTGACCTCTTGTTCTGCATTCCTCTAACCTTGCATACTTGCTCATGCATCACTTTAAATTGCATAAAAACCAATTAAAAATTGCATACATCATGGCATGCTTTGTAATTAGCATAATTCATTATGTGGACCTGAAATTGAGAAATGTTTCATATCTGAGCTTCATGAATAAAAATTCGATAAATGAATTAGGTAGCCATGTCCCTGTGTTCGACCTTGGTAAACTTGCTAAGTAAAAATATTCCACAACATTCAAAGTTTGTGGTTTTTGTTGGACCGAATTCGCCTCCTATACTACGACAATTTCACATTATTAAAGAGGCGAATTCGACGTTCATCAACGGGCAAGAACAAGTTAATTTGACTAAGTCCAAATTACGCTCTACTTTATAGGCACATAAGTTCTTGTTTAGGGTGTTTGGACCTAATTAATTACCTGGCTCAAGCAAATTAATTAAAGCAATCAATAGGCGGTTCTCAAAATCTGCGGAAAACAAAGAAAAATAAAGGCGATGAAAACGAAATCGGTGAGGTCCCCCAAGTGCACCGGCACTTGGCGAAACAGATCCTGCAACAAATGAATCTCCGTTTACAAGAGTTCAATTGCGAGAAATCTCTCTCTCTCTCTCTCTCTCTCTCTCTCTTCTTTTCTTTTTTTTCGTCTCCTTTACTTCTTCTTCTCCTCTTCTCATGCTATCCTGTGGCTTGGTGAAGAATCAAGCTGCCTCCACGTCGCTTGGGTGCTTGGGCTCTTCTAGGATCGCCTCCTTCGCTCTGCGGGCCCTCATAAGAAAAAGAAAAGAGAATGTGTAAGAAACACAATTATCAAATATGAGAGAAAAAAATGAATGAATGCAGTGGATATAAAAAATGAAGTGAATGGCAAGAATGTAAACAGATATCTACAACCAAGAATAGCAGGTCAAAAGAGAAATCTAACTACCCTTGCCGTGCCTCCCCGGCAACAGCGCCATTTTGTTGTCTCAAAATTTGAGGATTGATGGTAAATTAAAGGTGAATAAATGTGTCGTTGCTGTCCCCAAAATTCCGTGACAATAAAAAATATTTTTTTTATTTTGCTAGTTACTAACATGTATAGCGGACAGGGTCGAACTCAGGGAGGCTAAAATTCCCGAGTGTTATTCAATTAATCAAAAATCAATTAAGAGAAAATAAGAATCTCAAAGGACTACTATCCTTGGTTTTTGTGATTTTTTTATCTATTTTATTTTTTTTAAATTTTCAAAAATAATACGAAGCAATATTCACGAGATCAAAAATACACACACCAACTCTTTTTGTAATTTTTCAATTTGTCAAGAATGCTCAGAAAAATCCAGAAAAAATATTTTTGGGTTTCAAAAATTTTGAAATATTTTTTGAGAATTTTAGTGGAATTTTCAGATGTTTTTGTATTTTTAAAATCAAACAGTGAAAAAATATGAAAATGTGCACAGCCTGGAGTAATTTGCAACTTAAAAATATTTTAAGTGCCCAAACTCCTGAAAATTATTTTTAACACAAACTAGAAGTAATTATCTACAAACCAAAACTGAAATCACAATTTTTGGATTTTTGTAGAGTTTTTTACGATTTTTAGAAGATTTTGATGTTTTACAATTTTTTTGAGTTTTATAAATAATTAGTGCATGAAAATTGGTCAGAAATTAAAAGACAATGAAATATAACTATTTTATTTTTTTGGAATTTTTGGAACAATATTTGAATTTTTATGAATTTTGGAATTTCAAACAAGAAAAATGACATGTTTTTGATTTTTTAATAATAATAGCAAACTCAAAATGCAATGAAAATTTTATGCTAGATAGATATGCACATCAGGAACATAGCGTAATTTTCTCAGAATTTTTGGACTAATAAAAACATTTATTTCAATGAAAAGCACAAGCAAATTTTTGTTCTGCAGTTTAGGGACTAAAATGTAAGTAAGTTTTGTTTTTGCCTTAAATAAATAATAAAAATAAACAGAGGAGGCAGTAAGTGCAAATTACCCAAGAAAAAACGTGCGAAGCACATGCTTGTTCTGGCAAGGGCTCGTTTGTAATTTTGAAAACTCTCAGAGGCTTGAATTGTAATTTTGTAATTTTTTTTAAATTCCAAACCCTAGGTGTTCCCTTCGTTTGTTCAAGCCAACAGAGAGAAAGAGGGGCCACCGCCTCTCTCCTTCTTCTCCAAGGCAGTGGGCGGCGCCGCCACTCGTAGGTTGTTGGCGGGCAGCGCGGTCGAAGGGCGCAGCACCGGGCGGCGGTAGCTGGCAGCTCGCGCGACGATGGATCGCGGGGAGCGCAGGGTCGCCGCTGGGGTCGAAGGCGCATTGGCGGGCAGTCGGGCGGCTACAGACGCCGAAGGAGCGCCGCCCGCGGTGGCGATGGCAGGGACGCACGGGAGGTCAGTGTCGAAGGACCGCGGGGAGCGCGGGGGACCGGCTTCTTTTAGCGGCGGCGCTAGGCGCAACGGGGATGGCATTGAGTTGTGGAGGAGCGGGGCGCCGCTGCTGGCGGCCCCGCTAGGCGGAGAGGGGCACGGCCCAGCGGTGGTAGAGTGGTCGTGGAGGAGGTCCCCACCGCCCAACGGATGGCGGAGAGGGCGTACGCAGGAGGCCCCTTGCCGTTGGTGGGGCATGCGACAGTTTTTTTTGTAAGTTTTTTTATTGTTTATTAAAAACAGTGAATAAAAGAAAGGAAAAAACTTTTTTTTATTTTTTTTGTAAACCCGAAAATAGGAAAAAATAGGATAAAGAAATTCTTTTTTTATTTTTATATGACCCTACAAAACAAACGTTAGAGATAAAGGAAATAAATGTTTTTTATTCTTTTTTATTTATTTACAAATCGGAAAAATGAACGGAGAGTCAATAGAAATGAGGAATTCAAATCCGATCTCCAGCCACCGTACACGGTCGGAGTTGAGAGATCGTGGTCGGTAGAAATAGAACGCGTAGGGATCGAGAAAGTGAGATGAAAAATTAAGTCGGTGGCGGATCAAATCGAGATGGATTTTTTTAATTTAAGAATCTAGAGAAATAAAAATGACTATGGAAATAAAAAATACGACAAAATAAAATACGATTAAAGTAAGATAAAATGCGAAGAAAAATGTGGATCTCACCTTAGGAGCGGAAAAGGACCGTGATCTCCTCAACAAGGCCGACTCGCTGTCACCGGAAGGCTCGGAGGCTAGGCACAATTCTCGACGAAATTTTCTCTCGGAGATTGGCTCCTCTCTCTAAAGATTGATCGAGTTGGAATGAGGGATAAGGAGCCATATAAATAGAAAAGATGGAATGAAATTCGATTTTTTTTGAATTTTTTGGATAAAAATAGAAGAGAGATGAAAGTTGAAATGAATTTTTGATTTTTTTGGTGGAAGAGATAAGAGAGATAAAATGAGAAATGAGATAAAAGAAAAGAGAGATAAAATTATTTGACTAATTTTTTTGAATTTTCGTCACTTTATTTATTTGATTAAAAAATGTTATTTTTTATTTTTTTATAATGGTTAATTAAAAATAGCAACTATATTCATATACTATATACATATATGACATTATATACAAGGGTAAATGAGGAAATTAGTTTTTTTGTGTTTTAATTTTTTAATTTTTATTTTTATTTAAAATAATTAGTAAAAATATTTACAAATATATAAAAATACAATATGCATAAAATACATGGGAAAATTGCACAAACCACCCCAGAAAACCGACTTTTCAACCGTAACTCCAAAAATTATGAAATCACATACATTTTGAAGATAATTTAATTTAGAATCCAGTGGAAGTGATATTGGTTCAATTTGAGATCATATGGAGCCGGAATTTATCTTTCAATTAGTGCTTAGTGGCTTTTTTTCCAAGTGTGACTACTTTTATTCTGTACATGATTTAATTGTGCAATTATTTTTATTAATTAGGACACATTTTTATTCACAACTTTGGTTTTGAAAGTTATTCGATTTGAGGTCAATTAATGCACAAATAAATTAATGTTAGATTTATACAGATATATAGAGAATAATGAGAAGTATTTACAACAACACACACACAATTTTTTTGGACTTTCTACTTAAGGACCCTATCTCCCCCTACTTTATTCCTGGTCGATCAGGTCAAGTCTTGACCTTCTCTCCGGGTTCGGGTCGGCCTGTATACAGTCTTCCTTTTTTTTTCTTTTTTTTATTTTCCCTTTCTTTCTTTATTTATTTTAGGTTAAAATTAGTAAGAAGTGTATAATATTTACACACAGATGCAAGTTAGTAAGAGTATGGAGTTAGTGTTATATGCAGGTGTTTTGTAAGGGATTTTAAGCTAAAATAAATGAATAAAGTTGACGAATCACAGATTCATCATCTATATTTTTGCTTCCTTGATTTTTATTTTATTTGATATTAATTGTTGAATTGTCTAACCACTCTCCTTGGTTGGATTTGTGGAAGGAGCGTGGATAAAGGAAGGAGCTCTTCTAGAAGGGCCTGTGCACCCACGTAAAGTGACTTTGACTAAGCATCAAAGGAGGTCTTGGAGAGATTTTGAAGACATATTTTTTATGTATTTAGTTTAGCTATTTATTTGTGTAATTTCAAAGTGAGAGAGAGTCTAATTTATTGTAATAACTTAAATATGACACTCTCAGGACACTTCACGCTTCACGAGGTCTAGTGCCCGAGGGATTGTTCCCTTGGGGGCCTCGTCGTCTTTTCCGTGGTTTTTATCATACTTTTATTTCATTTCTTGGTTTTGTTTTCTTTTTCTTATGTGATTGGGCCCTAGTTGTAGGATTGCTTGTCTATAGATTAAGACCAAACACCTAATAACCATTGCATGCTCTGATAATTTTACGTTTGGACTTAGTCAAATTTTGAATTGCTTTTCACTTAGTCCTAGAGTCGTGCGTTGTGAGAGTCCTCCATACAACGCTTCAGGACCCACTACGGTGGGCACAGAGGAACTCCAAGACCACCTTAGGTTCTAGTCTAAGTGTCTAGTATAAAGTTCTTCACGCTAGTAGCAGTTTTGCATTCACTCGCCTAATCTATCTAGTTTTCTCCCTGTGATTGACCTCTACATGCTTGTAGACTATACACATCCATTGTAGAGTTATGATAAATTTTAATTCCACATTTTTTTCATTGCTTATTTATTATATGTGGGTTAATTGTTGTGTGAAGTTGGGTTTCGTGAGTGGTCACTGCATCGACTGGATCTCTCGACTTGTGAGATTTCTAGGCCCTCGCAAAATCCACTTGAACAAATGGTGCCTTTACCGGGGAGCAACTACACATAGATTGATTTTTGCTTAATTGTGACTTATTGGTTTTTGTTTGATTGTGACTTAATTGCCTATATTTTTGCTTCCTTTATTTTTTTATTTTATTCGATATTGACTGTTGAATTGTCTAACCACTCTCCTTGTTTAGATTTGTGTAAGGAACGTGGATAGAGGGAGGAGCTCTTCTAGTAACGCCTGCGCACCCATATGAAGCGATTTTGACCGAGCATCAAAGGAGGACTTGGAGAGATTTTGAAGACATAATTTTTGTGTATTTATTTTAGCCATTTATTTGTGTAATTTTAAAGTGTGTGTGAGAGAGAGTCTATATTATTATAATAACTTAAACAGGACACTCTCAGTACACTTCATACTTCACGAGGTGTAGTGCCCGAGGGATTGTTCCCTTAGGGGCCTCATCGGCTTTTTCACAGTTTTCATCACCTTTTTTATTTTGTTTGTCAGTTTTGTTTTCTTTATTTTGTGTGATTGAGCCCTAGTTGTAGGATTGTTTATCGACTGGTTAAGGCCAAACACCTAATAACCATTGCATGCTCCTATAGTTTTACATTTGGACTTAGATAAATTTTGAATTGCTCTTCACTTAGTTCTAGAACCATACGTCGTGAGAGTCCTCCATCCATCGCTTGCAGGACCCCACTGTGGTGGGAACCGAGGAGACTCAAGACCGGACCCTTAGGTTCTAGTCTAAGTGTTTAGTATACAGTTCTTCATGCTAATTATAGTTTTTCATACATGGTGATTTCATCGGCTGCATTGCATATAGATAGGTTTCAATTCTGCTTAGCATCCTTGCATGTAGAATGTTGGAGGCAAGGTAAGTATTTCTCTTTAACATACATCATCATTTTTGCCTCGCATTACTTTTTCGACTGTCCCTCTGATTTTGATCACATAGGATTGCTAAAAAGAATTGACTCCTCGATAGGCTCGTGTATTTTCTATTAAAAATCCAAAAAAAGTGATAACAATAAAATTGGGACTGCTAAAATTGACCCTAAAAAAGACTAAAAAGAATATGTTTGTCTTGGGGCAAGTAAGCCCCTCATTGTCTTCATTTTAAATTGCTCGCGTACACATTAAGGTTAGAGCCCGAATCCCATCAAACCAACCTAAGTGTTTCTATTACTTCTCGCTTAATTCTAAAACAGACAAGGTAAAAGCATCAAACTTCCACGGTCTTCACTGAGTTGAGAAGATGAATTAAGGGGTTTGTTGTGTGTGAGTTTGTTTGTAATTGTTTATGTGCTTTCTCGATCTCTCTGTGTATTCGCACCTTTTTCTTCATATCTCTTGAATTGATCATCGTGCTCTCCCAATCATTTTTCTTTTGTTTTGAGATGATTGACTGGAGCGATTTTTATCTAGACTTTACAGATCCTTCGTACCCTTCAACCGGTCCACCTCCTTTTTTCTAGGAGGAATTTGCTCCTTATTTTTGTACATATCTGCAAAATCCACTATTTCAGGTTTCAGACTTTGATTTTCACCTACCATCACCATCACCGTCACATTTCAACAATCCACTTTTCCTAGACTACCTTGATCCAGAATGTGATTTTTGTTCGCACCCACCACCCTCATCCCATGCACCAGATCTTGAGATTTTGGGTCACCTTTCACGATGTCCACACTTGAGACCTTGAACCATATGATGGAGCATATGAACTCGAGGATGAATGATCTATTTAGCATAAATAAGAGCTAGATTGACGCTCCACCGTTTGAGGATATGGAACCACTTGAGGATGATCATGAGAGCTTGCAATTGCCCAAATACAAAAAATGGGAAAATTTCAAAAAATGCAAAAATATTTCGGGAGATATATGGTCGATGCATTTTGTCAGGAGAGGGCCCTAATGTCATATCATTCACTCACACATCTATTCACACCTTGTTCCATCCTTGACCCCGAGGATGACACTGTACAGACTGCTCTTCGTCGTCCTCATGTAAATGATGATTCTGACTCTTCCCTTGTATGGAGGAGATCAAAAAAATTCAAAAAATGCTGGCTGAATCCAAAGTGGTGGCCACTATTCATGAGATTATTAAATCCCCACTTCACCAGGCCATGACCCATTTATATGCTCCTCAACCCAAGAAAGAAAGCAGAGCAGATCTGAGTGTCATATCTTGACCATGGTCATTGGCCACACCAACACCCATCGTCTATCTTCCATGAAAAGGAACACAACTACCCCATTCATCTGATGCACCATTTCTGACTACACTTGTGATCGCACTCTCCTCGATGACGGTGCTTCAATTAGTATCATACCCTTCTCACTTGTACAATCTCTTCACTTAGGGCCTCTCAAGAAAATCAGGATGATCATTCAATTTGTTGATGGATCAATAAAGATACCGAAGGGTATTCTAGAAAACATTGTCGTTTCGATTCAGGGCATGCACCACACCGTTGATTTTGTTGTATTGCCCATGAAGACCTCCAGTGGACAACACTCTCCAATCATCTTCAGATGACCTTTCCTCACCTCTGTGAGGGTCATTATTGATTATGGATCATGAGAGATTCACTTCTATCCTGGATGATGAAAGTGATGTGATCATCACTGCACCCGCTGCCGATCAAAGACCTGCACCTGATGCGACTACACCTATCTTACTAACCCTGAGGATTATGATCTTGATGAGATGATGTCACAGCCTTGATTCTGGGCTGTCGGATCCTCTCATATCTAGATATGGTTACTCAGCAATAATTTATTAAGCAGTCAAAACTAACATTCAGAAACAGACTGCAAATAAAAATACTCAGAAGAAAGTATTTTAACACTTTTCCATTCACAAAATAAAGTTTACATAATACATTGTCCCACTAAAACATTTATATGTACATCAGCTTGAAAAGAAAATACACAAAAAGATTACTAACTACCTTAAAAGTAAATCTACTATGGATGGTTGGATGTCTACTATGTAAGATGACAGGATTACTAAAGTTCTTGCGATGGCTCACCAACACCTATTGGGTTTTCCATAAATCATAGGATAATAATTAGCGAATGCTAAGTAACAAAGAAGAGAAAATCAAACACAATGGTGTAATTTTGCAAAACTTGTTGTCATGAAAAGTTACATTCCTTCTCATTATTTTTAGTCCTACTCCTTTCTATTCCACATCAGGGATTAGTCCAAGGGAATCCCGCCATTCTTGGACTCTGAAGCTGTGAAAACTTCGTTATTGGAGATTGCATTGATCTGTTAATCTTATGTTGTTGCACGTCACCTCGACCAATCCTCCAATACTACCCTGACAATTTCCTTTTCTTTTATTATTCAGGGTCTTAAGCCTTCAGCCTGGAAAACAAAGGAGCACACCGTCCTCGAGGACTCGGTTTCTTAAACCTCAGGCTAACATTTAATTATATAATCTAGCAGCTTTAAATACATATTATCGTGACCCAGCCACTTTTGAACCACCCGTTCCTCCACATGGCACGACCATATCTTCCGTCGTTCAATCCGAAGATATTGGCTCCTGGTACCACGTGTTGCAAATTATTCATTTCGTGCACACTTATCATAACAGGGTTCCTTCCAACAAACCTACAGGTTGCATGCCCGATCTGTGGTTCTACTCCCAGTCATCCTTAACGTGACACACGATCCTTTTCAGGATCCAACTCAAAACACATCAATTCCCATGATGTAATTCTTTCGTTAAGTCTTCAATTTGCATAATCATCAACACTTAGTATATACTCACATATATATATTGTTCATATGCATATATACTCGTATTTATGCTTATTTTAACTCCCAAACCCTAACTTTCCAAGCCACTGCATCAATATGATGTTTAAACCTTATTTTAGTGGGAATCACAAAGCAACTTTTCATACTTTCTCAAAAATAGCCAAAATTATGGTTCTTCATAGCAAAGAACATAAAATCAGAAATTTTAAAGATCTCAAATGAAAACCCAACAACAAAAGGAAGGATTTCATTACCTAATCGAGCTCTCTCTCTCATGCATGTAGTGCTTTTTTATGTTTGATTTTCATAAAGGATGAATTAAGGCTCCTGAAATGATTGAATTTCATTTTTGTATCAAAAACACCAAGAACGTGCCAAAAACACGAAAAACGAACGAAGAACACGAAGACCACACAAAGAACACGAAGAACGCAAAGAATATATTTTTCTTAAATTTTTTGACAACTTCCCCTTATATAGAGTGATATTTTTAAGAAAATTTCGGCAGAGTTTCCCCTTATATCGGGACATATTTCTATAAAAATTTCAGCAGAGTTTCCCCTTATATCGGGACATATTTTTAAAAGAAAAATGGAAAGAGTTTCCTCTATAAAATCATCAAGAGGAAAACAATAATGAAAATTAAAGAATATACTCAAATAGCAAAAGATGAAGAATCGGTAGACACCACACGTCTTAGGTGAGTGAACGTGTGACGAATCACAGGGTTCACTGACGTGCATAGCCGCCAGCACCTAAGTAGGGTATTACACAGATTTCTCCATCAAAATAACTATAAAAGCAGAATTGAAAGAATAGAAACATAAGTGATGGAGAATCAATAGACACCACGCGTCTTAGGTGAGTGAATGTGTGACGAATCACAGGGTTCACTGACGTGCATAGCCGCTTGCACCTAAGTAGGGTATTACACATATTTCTCCACCAAAATAACTATAAAAGCAGAATTAAAAGAATAGAAACATAAGATATGGAGAATCGGTAGACACCACGCATCTTACGTGAGTGAATGTGTGACGAATCACAGGATTCACTAACATGCATAGCCGCCCGAACCTAAGTAGGGTGTTATACAGATTTCTCCTCGAACTACAACAGAAAACAAATCGGAAAGAAAGATGAATCAAGAACATAGCTTGGAAGAAAAGAGAATGAATTGAAAGCCTAGCTTACGAAGCAAACTAAGAGAGGATCATACCTTTCTCCTCCTCGTTCTCCCTGTAGCGCTTCGCTAGCACTCTTTCCCCACCTCCCACTCCTCCTCCCGACCTCTCAACCCTGGCCTTTGGGGTGGTGTTGGTAGTGGAAATCGTAGAGAATGAATGGGTGGGGGGGGTATTTATAGGCTCTAGAAAATCGATAACCATGTTTAGAAAATCATGGTTTATCCCTTAACCGCGGTTAGCGGCCCATGGTTTTGGTCCATGATTTTGGCCAAAACTTATTCGAAACTTAGGGCTAAGTTAGAACATTCAAGAGGATTCTAAATTCGTTAATGACGCTTAATTAACGCTAATCATGATTAACTTCCACTAATTATGATTTAACTTTCGTCGCTTTGGCTTATCTTTTGCTAACTATTGATTAGTGTTCGCTAATGGTGATAGTGGTTTTCAATCTGTCATTAGTTTCTTTAATCATGTTTAATTAGTCTTGATAGTTATTATGGGTTAATGATGTCTTAAACCTCTTTATTTCTCTTTCTTCCAAAAATCATAACAATTCCAAACGAAGTCCGATTCATACGAAACAAATTCTGTTGGTTTCCTCTTGACGAGCCAGATTTTATGTTATAGGATCTGAGGGAGACCAAGTTAAAGGCTTTACAACTATAACAACCTTAAAGGAAGTCTCGTCCTCAAGACTAGAAATGCAAGTATAACAACCTTAAAGAGCATTGAAACCATAACAACCTTAAAGAGAATGAACGCCATTTCATTTAGAATAAAATATATACATAGTACATAGTGTTATCGTTCAAACAAGTACGGGTATTTTTCTCTCATTTCTACCTCAGATTCCAATGTGGCTTCTTCAAACTCTTGGTTTCGCCACAACACTTTAACTAGAGGTACCTCTTTGTTCCTCAACTTCTTGATATCTCTATCTAGTATTTCAACAGGTATTTCTTGCTATGTCAAGTCTGGCTCCACATGTAAATCATCATAACTTATCTTATGCTGTGGATCCCTAATGTACTTTCTCAGATTTAATACATGAAAAACATCATGTATTGCTGAAAGATGTGGAGGAAGCGCAAGTCTATATGCCAACTTTCCAATCCGCTGAATGATTTCAAAGGGACCCATGAACCTGGGTGCTAACTTCCCATGCACACCAAACCTCTGAAATCCCTTTATAGGTGGTACTTTGAGAAATACAAAGTCAGCTACCTCAAACTCAAGGTCTCTTCGCCTGATATCACTATAGCTTTTCTGGCGACTTTGAGCAGTCAATAGTCTTTTTCGAGCAAGCTCTACAGCTTCCTGTGTCTCTTGCAGTCTATCTGAATCATCAGGTTCTTTATCCCGACCTCTTGCAAACACAAAAGGAGTAGTACTGCTATGTCCATAAAGAGCTTCAAATGGTTCCATGCCAATACTTGTGTGGTAACTATTGTTGTATGCGAATTCTGCAAGAGGTAAATGTTTAATCCATGATTGTTTCCATTCTAAGGCACATGTTCGTAGCATATCCTCTAATGTCTGAATCGTACATTCTAATTGTGGACGATATGATGTGCTCAAGCATAGCTGTGTACCTAAGGCTTTCATGAAGTTCTCCCAATAATGTGAGGTGAATTGTGAATCTCAATCGGAAACTACTTTCCTTGGAATGCTATGGAGATGGATCACATGTGTAATATATAACTCAGCAAGATGATCTAGAGTGAAAGATAAACTTATTGGAATAAAGTGTTCTACCTTGGTCAGACGATCTATTATAACCCAAATACTATCTTTACCTCCAGTCGTCTGAGGTAAGCCAGTAACGAAGTCCATGGAAATGCTTTCCCATTTCCACTCATGTATGGGGAGGCATTGTAATAATCCTGGTGGCTTTTGGTGTGAAGCTTTTACGTGTTGACAAGTGAAGCATTAATTCACAAACTCAACAATATCTTTCTTCATTCCCAACCACCAAAAGTATGAATGAAGATCCTTATACATCTTCGTAATTCCTGGATGAATGGATAATCTAGAACAATGCGCTTCATGTAAGATGTCTTTCCTCAGTTTAGGTGTGTCTGGTACACAAGCTCTGTGATGGTTATATAGTAACCCATTTTGTATCTGGAATCCCTCTATCTCATTCTTCTCAAGTTGTTGTTTCAAGTCTTTAAGGACCGGATCATCCTCATGTCCTTCTATTCTATCCCAGATCTCTAGTTTGTATCAGTAAGGAATAGTTATTGTATCAACCCTACTATCAAGTGGTTTCCATTCACTTAATGTTGATAGTAAACCCCATAAGTGGATAGCACTCACCAACCCAGGTGAATAAGTTCTTCTGCTAAGGGCATCTGCTATGACGTTCCCCTTACCAGGGTGGTAGGAGATAGTGCAATCATAGTCTTTCAACAACTCTAACCACCGTCTCTGTCTCATATTGAACTCCTTCTGATCAAATAGATATTTCAAGCTTTTATGATCTGTGAAGATTTCAAAAGTAATACCATAGAGGCAGTGTCTCCATATCTTTAAAGCGAAAACTACGACATCTAATTCAAGGTCATGTGTTAAGTAGTTCTTCTCATGTGTCATGAGTTGTCGTGATGCATACGCAACTACCTTATTATGTTGCATAAGAACTGCCCCAAGTCCTTCTTTAGATGCATCAGTGTACACTGTAAACCCTTCACTCCCAGAGGGTAGATAAGGATAGGTGCAGATGTTGGGCATCTTTTCAGTGTTTGGAAACTAGTTTTGCATGCATCGGATCATATGAATGGAACTTCCTTCTAAGTCAGCCTAGTCATTAGCAATGCTATTCGTGAAAAGTCTTTCACAAATCTTCTATAATATCCATCTAATCCCCGGAAAGATCGTATTTCTGTGATAGTCTTCAGGCGTTTCCAACTCATCACTGCACTAACCTTTGTAGGATCAACTGATATACCTTCCCCAAAAATAACATGGCCTAAGAAAGACACTTTATATAGCCAGAAGTCACATTTGCTATATTTAGCATACAACTTGTTCTTCCTTAGAGTTTCAAGTGCCCACCTGAGATGGTATTCGTGAAGATACTTATCCTTGGAGTAAATAAGCACATCACCAATAAAGACTACTACAAAGTGATCTAAGAACTCCTTCAATACTCTATTCATGAGATCCATGAGGGCTGCTGGGGCATTTGTCATCCCAAAAGGCATATCTAAGAATTCATAATGTCCATATCTAGTTTGAAAGGCTGTCTTTGGGATATCCGCATCTTTTATCTTCAATTGATGGTATCCGGATCTTAATTCAATCTTGGAATACACAGTTGAACCCTGTAACTGATCAAAGATATCATCTATTCTTGGCAGAGGATACTTGTTCTTTAGGTCTTCTTGTTTAGTTGTCTATAGTCAATGCACAACTGCATTGACCCATCCTTTTTCCTGACAAATAAGACAGGTGCACCCCATGGTGAAGTACTAGGATGAATGAATCCTTTATCTAACAGTTCTTGCAACTATACCTTTAACTCTCGTAACTCGGATGGTGCCATCCTATATGGAGAAATAGATATAGGCTGAGTATCATGTATAAGAGAGATTTCAAATTCAATTTCTCCTTCAGGTGGTAATTCAAGTAGTGCCTCTGGAAATACATCAGGAAACTCGCACACTATAGGTACATCTTCCACCATTCTGTCTGACCCTGATGTAGTGGTTACATAGGCTAAATAACCTTAGCACCCTTGCTCTAACAAATATTATGCCTTCAAAGTAGAGATATATTCTACATTATCATTGGATGTCTTTCAAATGAATTGGAACTCTGTCGAGTTAGGAGGGTGAAACGTTATTGTCTTCTGAAAACAATCGAGACATGCGCGATGACTTTCTAACCAGTCCATCCCTAGGATAAGATCAAAATTATTCATATTTCAATAAGTAGTAGAGAAGCTGGTAAATGATGTCCCACAATTTGTCGCACACAGTCGTCTAAGATCTTCTTGAATTATAATTGACCTCCCGATTCCTTGCTCAGATAATGGTTCTGTGCTTTTATCGGAATCTTATCCTTACAACATGAATCAAATATGCTTCTTCTTTTCATTTTTTGTGTGCCTACGAAGTGCCTCCTCCGCTGCTCCTCCAAATGGAGTAGGATAAACAAATTCTATAGACTTATGGTATCTAGACTCTTTCTTATGAGGGTGAATAGAAGCCTCAACTCTAGCATCCAAGAGTCTGGATGACTTTGATCTCTCATTGTGGCATTGAGTCTTCGCTCTAATGCTTGCTGCTTTTGCCCCATTTCTTTCAGTATTGTCATCATAGACGCTAATTGCCATGACACGTCCTGGTCTGCCATGATTATGAAATGAATTACTGCCAAAGGTTAGATTCCATATGTCTTAGCATGATGTACATAGAGGACAATGATTTGTGAATAGTACTGCAATCACTTATTAAGATCAAAGAATCTTAATACCACCTTAGTTTCTGAGTACCGCTCATAGTTATAAATTACTAAGTAAAATACTGGAATAACCGAGCTCTGATACCAAACTGTCACGACCCTGATTTGGGACCGTCGGATCCTCCCATGTCCGAATCTGGTTAGTCAACAATAATTTATTCAGCAATCACAAATAACATTCAGAAACAGACTGCAAATAAAAATACTCAGAAGAAAGTATTTTAACACTTTTCCATTCACAAAATAAAATTCACATAATACATTGTCCCACTATAACCATTTACATGTACATCAGCTTGAAAAGATAATACACAAAAAGATTACTAACTACCTTATAAAAATAAAGGTACTGTGGATGACTGGATGTCTACTATGTAAGCTGACTGGATTACTAAAGTCCTTGTGATGGCTCACCGACACTTGTTGGGTTTTCCATAAATCATAGGATAATAATTAGCGAATGCTAAGTAACGAAGAAGAGAAAAGCAAACAAAATGGTGTAATTTTGCAAAACTTGTTGTCATGAAAAGTTACATTCCTTCTCGTTAATTTAAGTTCTATTCTTTTCTGTTCCACATCAGGGATTAGTTCAGGGGAACCTCACCATTCTTGGACTCTGAAGCTGTGGAAACTTCGGAATTGGAGATTGCGTTGATCTGGTAAGCTTATGCTGCCGCACGTCACCTCAACCAATCCTCCAATACTACCCTGACAATTTCCTTTTCTTTTATTATCCATGATATCAAGCCCTCAACCTGACAAACAAAGGAGCACACCGTCCTTGAGGACTCGGCTGCTTAAACCTCAGGCTAACATTTAATCATATAACCTAGCAGCTTTAAATACATATTATCGTCACCCAGCCACTTTTGAACCACCCGTGCCTCCACATAGCACGACCACATCTTCCGTCGTTCAAGTCGAAGATATTGGCTCCCGGTACAACGCATTGCAAATCGTTCATTTCGCGTACTTATCATCACAGGGCAACCATGTACCACCTAGATAGGGAAATGCCTATACGGGTTCCTTCCGACAAACCTAGAGGTTGCATGTCCAACCTGTAGTTCTACTGCTAGTCATCTTTAACGTGACACAAGATCCTTTTCAGGATCCAACTCAAAACACATCAATTCCCATGATGTAATTCTTTCGTTAAGTCTCTGATTTGCATAATCATCAACACATAGTATAGACTCACATATATATTATTCATATGCATATATACTCGTATTTATGCTTATTTTAACTCCCAAACCCTAACTTTCCAAGCCACTGCATCAATCCGATGTTTAAACCTTATTTTAGTGGGAATCGCAAAGCAACTTTTCATACTTTCTCAAAAAATAACCAAAATTAGGGTTCTTCGTAGCAAAGAACATAAAATCAGAAATTTTAACGATCTCAAATGAAAACCCAACAATACAAGGAAGGATTTTGTTACCTAATCAATCTCTCTCTCATGTATGCAGTGCTTTATTATGTTTAATTTTCAGAAAGGATGATTTAAGGCTCCTGAAACGATCAAATTTCATTTTTGTATAAAAAACACTAAGAATGTGCAAAGAACACGAAGAATGAACGAAGAATGCGAAAAACACAAGAAGAAAGCGAAGAATATAATTTTATTAAAATTTTTGGTTAAACTTCCCCTTATATAGGGTGATATTTCAAAAAAAAATTAGGCAGAGTTTCCCCTAGTATCGGGACATATTTATATAAAAAATTTCGGCAGAGTTTCCCCTTATATCGGGACATATTTTAAAAGAAAATGGAAATAATTTCCTCTATAAAATCATCGAGAGGAAAACAATAATGAAAATGAAAGAATATACTCAAACAACAAGAGATGAAGAATCGGTAGACACCACGCGTCTTTGGTGAGTGAATGTGTGACAAATCACAGGGTTCATTGGTGTGCATAGCCGCCCCCACCTAAGTAGGATATTACCCAGATTTCTCCATAAAAATAACTATAAAAGCGGAATTGAAAGAATAGAAGCATAAGCGAGGGAGAATCGGTAGACACCATGCGTCTTAGGTGAGTGAATGTGTGACGAATCACTGGGTTCGCTGACGTGCATAGCCGCCCGCACCTAAGTAGGGTGTTACATATATTTCTCCTCGAACCACAACATAAAATGAATCGAAAAGAAAGATAAATCAAGAATAAAGCTTGGAATAAAAGAAAATGAATTAAAACCTAGCTTACGAAGCAAACTAAGAGAGGATCATACCTTTCTCCTCCTCATTCTCCCAGCAACGCTTCGGTAGCACTCTTTCCCCGCCTCCCACTCCTTTTACCGACCTCTCAACCCTAGACCTTGGGGTGGTGGTGGTAGTGGAAATCGTAGAGAATGAATGGGTAGGGGGGTTATTTCTAGGCTCTAGAAAACCGATAACCATGTTTAGAAAACCATGATTTAGCCCTTAACCACGGTTAGCGGCCTATGGTTTTGGCCTATGATTTTGGCCAAAACTTATCCGAAACTTAGGGCTTAAGTTAGAACATTCCAGAGTATCTTAGATTCACTAATGATGCTTAATTAACGCTAATCATGATTAACTTTCACTAATTGTGATTTAACTTTCACGGCTTAGGCTTATCTTTTACTAACTATTGATTATTGTTCGCTAATGGTCATTAGTGGTTTTTAATCTGTCATTAGTTTCATTAATCATGTTTAATTAATCTTAATGATGGTCATTATGGGTTAATGGCATTTTAAACCTCTTTACTTCTCTTTCTTCTGAAAATCATAACAATTCCAAGCGAAGTTCGATTCATACGAAACAAATTCCGTTGGTTTCCACTTGACAATCCGGATCTTATGATATGGGATCTGAGGGAGACCAAGTTCAAGGCTTTACAGATGATCAAAGTTTTTTGATATGTTTTGGATTCCATTGAGACCTGAGAATTCCTCTCTAAGGAGGAAGACCCAGAAAGTATAGACCTTGGAGTTCCTTCTTCTGGTGTGTGGCGATGTGTTGATGACATCTGCGGGATTTACACGATGGAAACTTTTGAGCAGAGGAAAATATTGATGACACTAAGGCTGAATTTGATCTTGTTGCTTTTATCCATGAATTTGGGCCTTTTAAAGAGAATGATGATCCCGTTGAGACTTTTAAGGATGAACATGACTCGACTACTTGCATAGATGAGTTTGTTCCTTTTGGTTTTGACATAGGAGGGACCTCGCATGGCAACCTTGACCTTACTTCTTCCGATGATGACTTTGTCATGTTTCACTCTAACATCTACAAGACACCCAAGGTCGGATTTAGCCACACTACTTCCATTGACCCGTCTGTGCCTTCCCACTATGCGATTGCCAAGGATCTTCACCAGGCCGATCCAGATCGACTTCCGTTCACTGTGGACTGATGAGGCTAAAATCGGATCGTGACTTTTTAGAGAGTAAAGGTGTCGGTGTAGAAAAAGCCGCGAAACAGATCTCAACTCGATCAAACAAATTCGGTTTTCGGAAGAAAACCTACACTAATTATTTATCCAGGTGAGTGTGCCTGGATCGAACTCAAGGAGGCAGAATAGAAGACTTTGATTTTTTTAGGGAAATATTTCTTTTGCAATTTTATTTTATCTCTTCTTAAAGTGATCAGAGTAAAAAAACACTTTCTATTTTTATTTTTAATTTTTTATTTGATTTTAATCTTTTCAAATTTTTATTTAATTTTCAAAAGGGATATTTTTTTAAAAAAATTTATTTATTATATAATAGGTGGATTATAGGTAGGTGATACAATATAGTAGGTAGGACGAGTCGAGCAGCGGGCTCGAACAGGCACACGAATTTTTTATTTATTATATAATAGGTGGATTATAGGTAGGTGATACAATATAGTTGGTAGAACGAGTCGAGCACCAGGCTCGAACAAGCACATGAAATCAAAATAAAATGAGGTCGATTTTCGACGAATTAAAACACGAGAAAACACGTAGAAAAATACATGAAAAATACTAAAAACCTTGCGGGGGTAGTTGTGTAACTACCCCAAGAAAATCTCTGAAAAATAAGGTCGAAAAGAGGTCCAAATATCCCCTACATCCTAGGGGCATAAGCATAAAGAAAATAATAAAAAGTTCTGCAGAAAGGTCCTCAATGGACTGTTCTAAAAGAAAAATAAAGTGCTTTTACATTTAGTTCCCTCCAGAGGGACCTAAATGTAATTCTGAAAACCTTGTGGAGCGGGAATTGAATTCTGAAAGCCCGTGGGTTTAATATGCAAAATGTCTACCGCTTCATTTTCAACGGCCATGAATAGAAGTTGAAGGCGCGGATCTGACGTCTGCGCGCTCTCCACGTGTCAGCCACCTGTGCTTTCTGGAGTTCTTGAGATTCTTGACTCTGTTACACGGCTACTGAAGGAAGGCATCTTCTTCGAATTTCCTCCGACGATCGGCGATAGATTAGGCGCTCCGGCGGGTCCAGAGGGGTGGCTCCTCCATCTTTCGAGCTCGCCCGCGGTAGGTGGCTGGTTGAGGCAGCTCTGAGCGGCGGTGGAGGCGCGATGAAGATGACGGTTCCTGACGATCTGTTCCGGAGTTGAGTTATTGCGCCTCTTTTGAATTGCGATTCTTTTGAGGATTGAGACTTCCAGATTCTTGATGTTGCTCCTTATTGAAGATCAACCTGCAAAGAAGCAATGGATATGCTCGATTCACAAAGAATCGGCCAAGAGATTGAAGTTTTGCAGGCTCAAAAAGTGAGGAAATATGGTTTCCAGAAGAACTGTGCGAGATATGTGAAGATGGTGATGAAACAAAACGCGATTCAAAGCGAGTTTGAAATGAAATGAGATGGATTTTGATTGGGCGTCTAAGCTAATGGATTAAGCATCCTAATAACGGCCTAATTTCGCTAATGTCTACACGAAGATCGAGGAGAAAATTCGAAGAAAATGAGGGAATAGGTCTGTGGAGATGTCAAGGTGTATTACCTGGACGAGGCTCGACGAGCGACCTTGGCCGGAGCTCCACGCACACGACGGTGGCGATGTAAGGAAGGAACCTCCTTGGAACCTCCTCCGACGATCCTTCTTCCATGCGGTGTAGCTTGCAGGCGCTGCCACCACCAAAGCGAGACTGAGCAAGGCTTGGAAGGAAGGGGGTCGGCCAACTGGAATTGGGGTTATAGGTTGTTGGAGAGTTGGTTTGGCAATGGCGACTTTGGAGCTTTATATAGATCAATTACTTGGGCTCCAAGTAGAATCGGAGGGTAGGCGATGGAGGTGGTTGTTAGAGGAGTAGATCTGGCGGTTTAGATTGCCTGAAGGTGTGAAGATGTGTGCGGAATAATTAGGTGAAAGTCGCCGGTTAGAACAGACTGCTAACATCCCTTCTTGAGGAAGATAACCCAGGCGCTGACAAGTGTCAGCACCTGGTTGGCCAGAAGCTAAAAATCATTATAAATTCGATATTAAATAACAAATACGGTTATTTTAAGAAGGTATAAATACAAGAAATGTAAATAATTAAATAATCTTATTTATGGAATAATTACTTTTTATAAATATTAAATATTACTCAAAATATAAATATGATATTAATAAATGTGTGTATTTAAATAGGTTTTGGATTTTTATTTTAATAATTAAATAATTAAAAATTAATTTTATATTTTCTTAATTATTAGAATAATAAATATGAGTTGTGTGAATTTTTAGAGATTTTAATAAATTAATTTACTTATATTAATAAATAAGGATATAAGTTAGCTAGTTCATTTTTACCTATGTTTTAAGGTTTTTGCTTTTATTAAAATAATAAATAAGCTCCAAAAATTATGAAATAAATTAGGGTTAAATTATAAGATTATGAAAATATTTAAAAATTATAAAATTAAGAAAACTATAAATAATGGGTGTTATATAAAATAAATAGCCCAGAAACTCCGTTGTCTTTTGTTCCCAAAATCGACTTTTTGCAAACGGACTCCGAATTCAATGAAACCACCTTTATTAATTAAATAATACTATTTTATGAATTTTAAAGGTGAGTAGAGTGAAATTAGAGTTCGTATGAAGAAGTTTTGATGTTCGGAAGTTGAGATTTTGACAGCTTATAGGCTGGATTTCTTGGCATATATATAGGATAATATTTTTAACTTATTTTTATATTTTTATGTACATTTTTAGAAATAATTAGGAAAAGAGTTTGGTGAAATATATATATATATATATATATATATGAATTAATTAAAAATCTTTGAAGTTTTGTATTTATTTTATAAATAGTGGAAAGTGTATGGAGTATGACTTAATTTATTTTTATGGTTTTCTTTCCTTATCTGCCCCTACTTTTTCGTTTGTCGACCAATCCATGCTGACTTGGTCTCGGGGGTTAGGCTATAAATATACCTTGCAGTTATATTTATATTTTAACTCATATTGTATATATTTACATATATTCAATCTGCCTTTGTTCTTTTCTTGTTCTTTATTTATTTACATGATTTTGATGGTTAAAAGTGAATAATTATTCATCAATGAGGATTTGTTAAAAAGATGAGAATTAATGACTATTTACATGCATTTGTTAAGGGTTTAAGACAAAATGCAATAGAAAAGTTAATGAATCATGGATTCATCAACCCCTATACTTAAACTTTGCTAGTCCCTTAGCAAACACTTATTTGAAAAGTAAGTGAAAAAGAAAGTTAGAATGAATTTGTTTTCCTAAACCAATTCATGAGAACAGACAAAGGACAGAGCTCGATCGGGCCTGAAACTAGCATTTTGTCGGAGCCTTAACTAGGATTAGGATTTTATCCTCAACAGTCCTTAAGTTCCAACAATCCTTATTCAAGATCACTTCATCGGCTATTTCAAACTCACTTATCCATACCGCAAACTCTATCATCCTTGAAGTCAACTTGTACAATGTGTGAATTCATTTAGCTCTTCCTGCTTAGAGAACCGAAGAAACCGTCAATCCCGGCTATACACTTCAATTGCTTCCTCATCCAGCTACTATTTCCTCGGGGAGGGAGGTATTCCCTTCTGAGTTCAGTTCTGCTATGTCCACAATCGAATATAGAGAGAAGATAGAAGAAAGAGAAAAGAAGTGGAGTGCGACCAGTGTAGACACATCTCCTTGTGAAGCTCAACCGGTGTAGCTGAGTCTCCACTAAGATGTGCAGGAATTTTTGGTGGAAGCTTGGACCATTGTGGTCTTATTTGGTGGCTTCTGCTTTGCTTTGACTTTGTAATTTTCTTGCACTGCATTCATCATTTTGTGCCTCGACGGATATAACATCTTTGGTTCCGTCCCTTTTTTGAGGTCTTAGAAAATTGTATCAGCAGATCCTTCCCTCATCTGAAGCAACTATCGCAACCCCAATCTCTCCCATCTTTAGACTTCAATGCCCCAAAGATAAGGATAGAAATGCACTATCAAGATGTACGACTCTTCGCAACTCTATACAAGTTGAGCTAAGTGCGGAGTGCATGTGTTCAAGATAGGTTCATTGGTGTAGAATTATACGGATGACACCAAATGGTCTACTCAAGCACATATGATTTGATTTCCTGAACATGGTCTTTTGGAACCCAAAGATTTAAGTCACAGACCTGAAGAGTCTAAATTCCCGTTCCTAACTAGGCTCCTTACAATGGAAGTTAAAAGCCGTGATGAAGCTCCATCCTTTAGACTAAACTCAATCTTTAGTTCTAGAAATCAAACTTATTCTGAAAAATGCGAATGCAAATGCAACCATGTTTTTGTGAAGTATATTTTCTGATTTTTACTCGTTTTTATGAATTTTACGACTTTTGCGTTTTTTTTGTCTTTTAGGGTTTTGTATTTTTATGGATTTTCTGGTTTTTATAAAATTTTTTTATTCACTAGTTTTACAAGATGTATTTTATTTGGGTTAAGTATCTAATAACTTCTACGGTTTTTATCTTCAGAAATTTTTTATAAGGATTGAGTAATTTTTACACATGTTTTAATAAATAAGTTTTTAAGTGAATATTATACGAATTTTAAATACATATTTTAGTTAAGGCTTTTAAATACAAGTTTTAAACATATTTTACTTATTTACAAGGATTTTATAAATAATAAATAAATATATAAAAAGATTTTAAATTAACCCTTACCCACTTTTTATGGATTTTATGGATATAGAAAATACATCAAAGTACGAGTTATGGACAAAAGTATATACAATATATACACACCCCCTATACTTAGCTTGAGCTATGTCCTCATAGCGTCAAAAGAGAAAAAGGAGGCCATAACTCGTGCTAAGTAAAAGTGGATGAAAAGATCACGGGACAAGTCAGTCAACCCTCCCCCTATACTTATGATCCGGTAATCGTAAGTATAACGGGAGAGCAAAAAGAGGATGACTGAGTGAAAAGAATAAATAACGAGAGTTTAAAAGGTATAAGTAATACGAACTCATCGGAATCACTCGGTCCCCCCTATACTTAGGATAAGGCATCCTACGTATAGAAAGAGTGCAACAAAAAATCGGAGACCAGTGATTTGTGGAGAAGAAAGGATATACAAAAGAATCAGAACAAAATATAAAACGTGAATCAGCGGACAATCGATCCCCCCTATACTTAGGATCTGGTATCCTAAGCATAGAAGTCAAGCAAAAAAATGGGGACGATTGTGGTTTACGAAGAATATACAAGTGTTGTGGATCTCCAGAATCAAAAGGCTAAAAAGCATTTATACAGGATGAGATGACATGAAAGGATGATCATGATTCCTGTACAAAATAGATTACTTCAGTACGGGCCAGATGATCAGTAGTCCCGACGAAGTGCTTCGGCATCTGCCCGTTAACACCGAACGGTTCTGCACCAGGTGACACATCTGATATCGCTATACTGCCATTGTCGTGCACCGTTCTGACTATGTACGGTCCTTCCCACTTGCTTTTTAATTTGCCGGGAAAAATTCTCAACCTTGCATTGAACAACCAGACTTTCTGCCCTGGGACAAAGGTCTTGTGTCGAATATGTTTGTCATGCCATTTCTTCACTTTGTCCTTATAGATGAGTGTGTTCTCATATGCTTGATTTCGAATCTCTACCAGCTCATTCAAATCTATCTTTCTCTTGGCTTCTGCTTTCTGTACATCCAGTAAGATTTCTCGAATTGCCCATTCAGATTTGTGCATGATCTCCACGGGCAAGTGGCACGGCTTTCCATAAACTAATCTGAATGGTGAAGTACCTAAGGGAGTTTTGTATGCAGTACGATATGCCCAAAGAACCTGATCTAGAAGCAGTGACCAGTTCTTCCTATCCGGTTGTACTAGTTTCTGGAGAATTGATTTCACCTCCCTATTTGAAACTTCAGCCATGCCGTTCATCTGTGGGTGGTAAGGAGAAGCTACTCTGTGATCCATGCCGTATTGCTTCACTAGCTTTTTTTCCTTCTTATTAATCAAATGGCTACCCCCATCAGAAATGAGAATACGTGGGATCCCGAACCGCGAAATAATGTGTTCCCTTAGGAACTTGCAAACGGTTTTACTGTCTGCGGTTTGTGCGGGTATAGCCTCCACCCATCTACTAACATAATCTACAACAAGAAGAATGTACTCAAAGCCGCTGCTAGAAGGGAATGGTCCCATGAAATCTATGCCCCATGCGTCAAAGATCTCGCAAATAATGATGGGTCGCATCGGCATTGCATCTCTGGAACTGACTGTCCCTACAACTCTCTGACAATCTGGCAACTCTTCACGAATGTGCAGGCATCTCTAGTAAGAGTCGGCCATCATAATCTGCTCTGTAGTACCTTCTACGCTGTCCTCTTCCCTGAATGATGTCCTCCTGACTCTAAAGAATGGCATAAGGTGAGGACACTATTATATTCCTCCCGAGGAATACAACGCCTGTAAACACAATCCGATCCTTCTCGAAAAAGAATCGGATCCTTCCAATGGTAGTATCGTGCCTCAGAAACTAGTTTATCAACTCGGTTCTTAGGCCAACCATGAAGACTTTTCTGTGTGACCAGAAAGTTCACTATATTTGCATACCACGGAAGTTCTGTAACCGCAAAGATGCTCTCGTCAGGAAATCTCTCTGTGATCTCTGGCATGTACTCATTTGAAGTCTGATCTGATGGTAATCGGGAGAGGTGATCATCTACCACATTCTTTACCCCAGGTTTATCTTTGATATCCAAATCGAATTCCTGAAGTAATAGAATCCATCTAAGAAGGCGTGCCTTAGCATCCTTCTTTTCCATCAGAAATCGGATAGCTGAGTGATCAATGTAAACTGTGACTTTCGAGCCAAGAAGATATGATCTAAACTTATCTAGAGCAAACACCACTGCCAACATCTCCTTTTCTGTCTCTGTGTAATTTCTCTGAGCATCATCTAAGGTTCTGCTGGCATAGTGGATGGCAATGGGAAGTCCATTCCTCCTCTGTCCTAATACAACCCCGACCGCAAAATCTGAAGCATCAGTCATGATCTCGAAGGGTAGAGACCAATCAGGCGGCTGTAGGACAGGAGCACTGATAATCTTTTCTTTCAGAGTGAGGAAGGCATTAAGATATTTATCATTTAAAACGAACTCGATGTCTTTGCCTAATAACTCAGTTAACGGCCGGGCAATCTTGGAGAAGTCTTGAATAAACTGTCGGTAAAAGCCGACATGCCCCAGAAATGACCGTAACTGTTTAATGTTGGATGGTGGCTCGAGTTTCTTGATGACATCCACCTTGGCAGGGTCAACCTCCATGCCTCGCTGGGAGATGACGTGCCCCAACATGATCCCGTGAGTAACCATAAAATGGCTCTTTTCCTAAGACAGAACAAGATCTACCTCACAACATTTTTGTAGAACCTGGTCTAGGTGCGCTAAACAATCGTCAAAGGACTCACCATAGACCGAAAAATCATCCATAAAATCCTCTATAAAATCACCGACCATATCCGTAAAAATAGCAAGCATGCACCTCTGGAAAGTAGTAGGAGCGTTGTACAATCCAAAGGGCATCCGTCTAAAGGCATACGTGCCGAACGGACATGTGAAGGTGGTTTTCTCCTGTTCTTCAGGAGCAATTGATACCTGGTTGTATCCGAAGTAACCGTCAAGGAAACAGAAGTACTTCTTCCCTGCCAACCGTTCTATGACCTGTTCTATAAAAGGCAAAGGGAAGTGATCCTTCTTCGTCGCGGTGTTCAGTTTTCTGTAATCAACACATACTCGCCACGACGTGGTTACTCTCTTTGGAATCTCCTCTCTACTCTCATTCTTAACCATCTGAATTCCCGACTTCTTCGGGACAACATGTAATGGGTTAACCCATTTAGAGTTGGAGATAGGATAAATGAACCCTGCGTCGTACCATTTCGTAATCTCTTTCTTGACAACTTCTCGTAAAATCGGATTCAGCCAACTGGAGGGTTTGCTGTCATGATCGAGATAGATATGATGCGAACACAAAGAAGGATTAATCCCGTGGAGATCGGATACATTCCACCCAATAGCCTTGCGGTTTCTTTCTAGAATCTCCATCAAACGAGATTCTTGATCGTCGGTCAAAGATGAGATGATAATGACCGGAAACCATTGATGTGGACCCGCAAGGAAAGCATATTTCATGTTTGGTGGAAAAGTCTTTAACTCAGGTAAGGTTGAATCTGGATCTGCCGAATCATCTTCTATTTGATTAACAGGATCTATATCGGTTATGGATTTATCGGCTTTCTGATTATCCACCATATCAATGTGCTCGAGAGTCAGACTACAGAAGATGTTCAAGACATCATCCAACTCGTCAGAATGATCAGAGGAAAATAACTCAGCTAAATGAAACTCTGTCTCTGAATCATCTGAGATGGAGGAATCATGTAACGTTTCTGAATCTGAAAAATCTGCAATAAACTCATCAGAATTCTGATCCCCTTGCTTCTCATCATCCAGACTAAAATATAAAGTTCCGTCTGAAGAATCACCTCATGTGGTCTCGGACCTGTCCTCTGTCAAACATTCTTGGGTCTCTACCTTATATCTTTCGAGGTCGTCAAGACGAACCTCATCCATGTAATCACAGGAGGCTAAAGAACTCAGAAAATCAGAAGATGCATCACTAGATATGTTCGAATTTCTCGCCATCTCTATATGTACCTTCTCGCCCTCGGCGCGAAAAGATACCTTCCCTGTATCATAATCAAAGAGGGCCTTTGCGGTTTTCAGAAAAGGCCTCCCGAGAATAATTGGGGTCAGGTGTAACTGTGTAGGGCAATCCATGTCCAAGACCGTAAAGTCCACTAGGAATTGCAGACCCTGCACGGTTACGATAACGTTCCTAAGTATACCCTTAGGTCTCTTTACTGATTGATCAGCAAATTGGATGATTGCGCGGGATTTGTAAAGAGGACCTAACTCGAGCCTATCGAGTAAGGAAGACGGTATCAAGTTAATCGAGGAACAATTATCTAAGAGAGTGCGGTCGAACTCGGCTTTTGCGATCTCGCATCTAACATAATGTGCACCTGAGTCTTTCTTCTTCTTCGGTAACTTATTCTGTATGGCACAAGATGTAGCCTTAGTCAAGACATGTTTTTCTGTTCGGGATCTCTTTTTCCTACGCGTAGTGCATCGGTTTTTCAATTGATTCTTAAGCGTAGGAAACTGATCTAAGGCATCGTGAAGCGGGATTTTCAAAAAGATGTGATCTTTGAGTAATCTTTCGATCTATGGAGAAGCAACATTCTTTTTAGTTTTTTCTTTACTTTTCCAAACAAAGCAACGCGAAAAGGAGCAAAATCAGAAGTCAGAAAATCATAATTTTTATTCACATTGGAATCAGCTTGTATATCGAGAGTTCCAGAAATATGTACAAAACTCTCTAAGACAGGGGAAGAAATGTTTTTCTCGGGATTCTCTGCGTGATCTGGCATGGTTTCATCGTCTGATTCATCAGTGTCCATATCAACGGTATCGGCATCGCTCCCGGCTCTTGAAATTGTAGAGTGGTCCTCATCATCTTGCTGATTCTCCTCCTCGGCTTCAAAATCATGCGGTTCATGGATTTGCTCATGCTCCTCTGGTTCCCTCTCCTCTACTCCAGCAGGTGCTTGTGGTGATCTACCGCTCCTGAGACGAATGAAGTTAGATAAAAATTCAGGAAACAAGATCTTACCTGTAGTACCTACCTGGTCTGGATGCCTCCTCTTATTATTCGGGTTCATCTGAGGCTGGGCTAGAAGAGTGGTCTTCGGTGCGGTTAACTCGTTCAGACGACAGTTAACCTGCTCCATCTCAATCTTGTGCGCAATCTGGAGCGTACTCAGCATGTCCATGATCTGGTTGAGTGCCCGGGTCTGTGAATACATCTCTGGTTCGGTGTGGTGGCCCTAGCTTGCTCCTCTCTCCTACCTTGGCGTGTATTGCTGAGAGGTGGAAGGCTGGGAGTATCGCTGTGGTGTGGAGGAAGACTGCTGCGGTTGCTGATAAGGATAGTTCTATGAATGATTAGCAGGGTACTGATATGAATGTGGTCTCCGATGATAGACATTCAGATGAGACTGATGCGGCGTGAAGCTCTGGCGATACTGGAAATGCGGACGTCCATGCTGCGGATGACCTACGGCTGTTGCTGCTGATTCGGTATACTCGGCTGCTGAATCGAAGTATACCAAATCCCGTTGATCCCGAGAGTGGATTGCGGCTCCACCTCCATGAGATTGATCCTCATGCTAATTAAGCTGCGGAGTCTCTGGCTCGCTCTGTACGAAGTGGATCGGATGGGTGGGCGGAGCGGGTAAGATCCTTCGTGCTAGTTGTGTGGTCGAAGAAGACTGGCTCTGCTGATACTGATGTTGGATCTCAGATACCTTCTTCGAAAGATCACTCAGCTGCTGAGGTAGAGCTAAGAGTTTCTCCAACTCTCGCAGCGTCTGTAAGTCCTGAACTTGCTTGTGAATCACGTCCACCAACGTTAGTTTCTCGCTAATGAATCCCATGTTGGTGTTTGATTCAGAATCTGGGGTATTTGCCACCTTGTGATGCTCTCGGTGATGTAGTGGCTGCGGGGCTTTCTGAAATGCCCGAGTAGAGTCTACGACTCTGGAATTCTCGGCTATCCCTTCGAAGATGGCCCAGACTGACTCGGCATCCTTATTCAAATAACTACTGCCACATGCGGCACTCACAAGCCCCTAGATGTCCGGCTGGATTCCTCCAAAATAGTTCTGAACTAGCACCTTCGTTGAGATCTCATGATGTGGGCATCTCTTCGTAAGGTCCTTGAATCTATCCCATGCCTCATGGAACAATTCGTGCGGGAGTTGCGTAGAGTTGGAGATCTGTCTCCTCATCATGTTCGTCCTTCCTAGAGGAAAATATTTACGCAGGAAAGTGTACTTCAGGTCGTCCCATGTAGAAATTTCCTGTCCCAAGTGACTCAGCCAGTAAAGAGCCTTATCGGCTAAGGCAAAGGGAAAGGCCTTGAGGCGTACGGCTTCCTGCGTAACTCTTGGATAGCAAGCCGTATCACAGATCATCTCAAATTGTTGTAGGAAGGTAAACGACTCCTCTGTAGCATTCCTGTAGAACTTGGGAAGCAACGAGATGAAGACGGATTTTGCTCGTATGGCCCTTGATTCAACGATAGCCGAATCCAATGATGGAGCGTCCTCGCACCCGGGTCATACTCTTCCCGTAAAGTCGCGGGAACCGCAGGCAGTAAATGGTTCCCGGCCCCTACTCTCAAAGCGGCTATTTCAGCCCGCAACTCATTCTGAGTTCTAAACTGATCTCGGATTTGTAGATTCATCTGTTGAAGCATCTCGAGAATCCCTGCAGTAACATCTGCGGCGTCTATTCTTCCTTTATCTTGCTCCTCAGCTACTGCCCTCTCTTCTGCTGCTGGTCCTTTGCCGCGAGCCATCGACTTTTATTGCAGCTTCGAATCGTCTGGAAAAGAGAAGCTCTCGTAAGAACTCAGCGAAAATTTGGCTGGAGATGATTTATTGAGACAAGGGTCTGTCTCAATTTTCTGGCCAAGAGGCGAGGGAGTCTGGGTCTGACTCTCCTCGAGATCAGATGGGACCTGCTTGGGAAGAGAGTCATCCCAAGCTTGTGAAGATGTACGGTCGACGGTGGATGGTCGAAAGCTCACGGAGTCTGAGCAGAAAAGCCGTCGAGACGTCATCCTCGATGTCAAAAGATTAATCGGGAGAGCACGATTTACGATTCAAAAAGAGAGGAAAAATGCGAAAGCCGCGGAAACTCACGTCCCACAAGCAAACACAAAGCAAACCCCGTTTTTCACCAACTCAACCCGATGATGACCGTAAGAGTTCGGTCTTTTTATCTTGTCGGTTTTAGGGTTGTAATTAGCAAACAAATAATATGGTTATCGTGCGCTGTGCGAGCTGATAGGTGCCCGATTTATCTCCCGCGATACTGTCCCGAGTCCTTACAAAGAACCACTTGCTCTCATCCAGTATGGTGGCAAGTACATAGACCGATTCCGGCCCACGTTACTTGAGGACGGAGCCTTACGCAGTGTCCTCTAAATCCCCCACTCTTCTAAGTAAACTCGGACCATTTCTGGCTACCCGAGCGTACCCACTGAAAAGCAGTGATTAAATGTACGAACTAAGTAGTATCTTGAAAGATATCGAGTTTTTAGATTAAGTGTCGACTCTCGCTCGCACACTTTGAGAAATGACGGGGATTACACTCCCAAATCAAATGAATCCTTACGGTTTTTAAGTCCTATATGTTTAGAAGTTCCGATTTTATTTTGTGGTTTTATAATTTTTTGAGTATTTTCAAACACACGTCTAATTTTTTATTTTCTGAATCCTAAAATCATGTACCTAGGTTGCAAGTCCTAAAACTAGCTACGTAAGCACAATCAGATAGAATAAAAACATCTAAGCATGCATCTATCGAAAAAGCCGCGAAAAAATCGATAAAGCGAGAAAACTGCGGTGGGTGCTCTGATCTCCCGAATACACTGTATTCGACAAATCAGACCCCGAAGAAAATGGGGGGTTGTTTATTCTCTTTTACAATTTCTCTCCCTTTCTCTCTCTTTTACAAAATTAACCTAACTAAATATGCCCTCTACAACCGACTCGTGAAGAAGAAGCCGGCCGCTGCGCTTTCAACTGATTCGGCTTCCTAAGAAACCGGCTGATCCTGCAGGCCCTGCAAAAAATAGTTAACGGAGAAAACCGAGAGATGAATCAAGAAAACCGTAAGAAAAACTGAAATAAAAGTACGAAAACGAAGGCCAAGAAGACTATCGAGAAAAAGCCGTACGAAGAGCCGTACGAAAGTCTACGAAAACCAAACAAAGAGAAGAGAAAAAATAAAATCACAAAATTTTGAAAAAGATCAAAATATTCTAACGCCTTCCCGGTAACGACGCCATTTTGATGCGGCTAAAATCGGATCGCGGCTTTTTAGGGAATAAAGGTGTTGGTGTAGAAAAAGCCGCGAAACAGATCTCAATTCAATCAAACAAATTCGGTTTTCGGAAGAAAACCTACACTAATTATTTATCCAGGTGAGTGTGCCTGGGTCGAACTCAAGGAGGCAGAATAGAAGACATTGATTTTTTTTAGGGAAATATTTTTTTTGCAATGTTATTTTATCTCCTTAAAGTGATCAGAGTAAAAAAACACTTTTTATTTTTATTTTTTTACTTGATTTTAATATTTTCAAATTTTTATTTAATTTTCAAAAGGGATATTTTTCAAAAAAAATTATTTATTATATAATAGGTGGATTATAGGTAGGTAATACAATATAAAAGGTAGAACGAGTCGAGCAGCGGGCTCAAACAAGCACACGAATTTTTTATTTATTATATAATAGGTGGATTATAGGTAGGTGATACAATATAGTAGGTAGAACGAGTCGAGCAACGAGCTCGAACAAGCACACGAAATCAAAACAAAATGAGGTCGGTTTTCGACGAATTAAAACACGAGAAAAACACGTAGAAAAATACACGAAAAATACTAAAAACCTCGCAGGGGTAGTAGTGTAACTACCCCAAGAAAATCTCTGAAAAATAAGGTCGAAAAGAGGTCTAAATATCCCCTACAGCCCAGGGGCATAAGCGTAAAGAAAATACTAAAAAGTTCTGCAGAAAGGTCCTCAAAGGACTGTTCTGAAAGAAAAATAAAGTGCATTTACATTTAGGTCCCTACAGAGGGACCTAAATGTAATTCTGAAAACCTTGTGGAGCGGGAATTGAATTCTGAAAGCTCGTGGGTTTAATATGCAAAATGTCTACCGCTTCATTTTCAACGGCCACGATTAGAAGTTAAAGGCGCGGATCTGACGTCTGCGCGCCCTCCACGTGTCAGCCACCTGTGCTTTCTGGAGTTCTTGAGATTCTTGAGTCTGTTACGCGGCTGGTGAAGGAAGGCGTCTTCTCCGAATTTCCTCCGACGATTGACGACGGATTGGGCGCTCCGGCGGGGCTAGAGGGGTGGCACCTCCACCCCTCGAGCTCGCCCGCAGTAGGTGGCTGGTTGAGGCGGCTCCGAGCGACGGTGGAGGCGCGATGAAGATGACGGTTCCTGACGATCTGTTCTGGAGTTGAGTTATTGCGCCTCTTTTGAATTGCGATTCTTTTGAGGATTGAGACTTCCAGATTCTTGATGTTGCTCCTTATTGAAGATCAACCTGCAAAGAAGCAATGGATATGCTCGATTCACGAAGAATCGACCAAGAGATTGAAGTTTTGCAGGCTCAAAAAGTGAGGAAAAATATGGTTTCCAGAAGAACTGTGCGAGATATGTGAAGATGGTGATGAAACAAAACACGATTCGAAGCGAGTTTGAAACGAAATGAGATGGATTTTGATTGGGCGTCTAAGCTAATGGATTAAGCGTCCTAATGACGGCTTAATTTCGCTAATGTCTACACGAAGATCGAGGAGAAAATTCGAAGAAAATGAGGGAATATGTATGTGGAGATGTCAAGGTGTATTACCTGGACGTGGTTCGACGGTCGACCTTGGCCGGAGCTCCACGCACACGACAGTGGCGATGCAAGGAAGCGAACCTCCTTGGAACCTCCTCTGACGATCCTTCTTCCACGCGGTGTAGCTTGCAGGCGCTGTCACCACCAAAGCGAGGCTGAGCAAGGCTTGGAAGGAAGGGGGTCGGCCAACTGGAACTGGGGTTACCGGTTGTTGGAGAGTTGGTTTGGCAATGGCGACTTTGGAGCTTTATATAGATCAATTACTTGGGCTCCAAATAGAGTCGGAGGGTAGGAGATGGAGGTGGTTGTTAGAGGAGTAGATCTGGCGGTTTGGATTGCTTGAAGGTGTGAAGATGCGTGCGGAATAATTAGGTGAAAGTCGCCGGTTAGAACAGACTGCTAACAACCCTTCTCGAGGAAGATAACCCAGGTGCTGACAAGTGTCAGCACCTGGTTGGCCAGAAGCTAAAAATCATTATAAATTCGATATTAAATAACAAATATGGTTATTTTAAGTAGGTACAAATACAAGAAATTTAAATAATTAAATAATCTTATTTATGGAATAATTTTTTTTATAAATAATAAATATTAGTCAAAATATAAATATTATATTAATAAATATGTGTATTTAAATAGGTTTTGGATTTTTAGTTTAATAATTAAATAATTAAAAATTATTTTTATATTTTCTTAATTATTAGAACAATAAATACGAGTTGTTTGAATTTTTAGAGATTTTAATAAATTAATTTACATATATTAATAAATAAGGATATAAGTTAGCTAGTTCATTTTTACCTATGTTTTAAGGTTTTTGCTTTTATTAAAATAATAAAGAAGCTCCAAAAATTATGAAATAAATTAGGGTTAAATGATAAGATCATGAAAATATTTAGAAATTATAAAATTAAGAAAACTGGTGTTATATAAAATAAATAGCCCAGAAACCCCGTTGTCTTTTGGTCCCAAAACTGACTTTTTGCAAACGGATTCCGAATTCAATGAAACCACCTTTATTAATTAAAGAATATTATTTTATGAACTTTAAAGGTGAGTAGAGTGAAATTGGAGTTCGTATGAAGAAGTTATGATGTTCGGGAGATTTTGACAATTTATAGGCTGGATTTCTTGGCATATATACAGGGTAATATTTTTAACTTATTTTATATTTTTATGTACATTTTTAGAAATAATTAGGAAAAGAGTTTGGTGAAAATATGTACACATGAATTAATTAAAAATCTTTGAAGTTTTGTATTTATTTTATAAATAGTGGAAAGTGTATGGAGTATGACTTAATTTATTTGTATGGTTTTCTTTCCTTATCTCGCCCTACTTTTTAGTTTGTCGACCAATCCATGCTGACTTGGTCTCGGGGGTTAGGCTATAGATATACCTTGCAGTTATATTTATATTTTAAGTCATATTGTATATATTTACATATATTCAATCTGTCTTTGTTCTTTTCTTGTTCTTTATTTATTTACATGATTTTGATGGTTAAAAGTGAATAATTATTCATGAATGAGGATTTGTTAAAAGATGAGAATTAATGACTATTTACATGCATTTGTTAAGGGTTTTAAGATAAAATGCGACAGAAAAGTTAATGAATCATGGATCCATTAATCCCTATACTTAAACTTTGCTAGTCCCTTAGCAAACACTTATTTGAAAAGTAAGTGAAAAAGAAAGTTAGAATGAATTTGTTTTCCTAAACCAATTCATGAGAACAGACAAAAAACAGAGCTCGATCGGGCTTGAAACTAGCATTTTGTCGGAGCCTTAACTAGGATTAGGATTTTATCCTCAACAGTCCTTAAGTTCCAACAATCCTTATTCAAGATCACTTCATTGGCTATTTCAGACTCACTTATCCATACCGCAAACTCTATCATCCTTGAAGTCAACTTGTACAGTGTGTGAATTGATTTAGCTCTTCCTGCTTAGAGAACCAAAGAAACCGTCAATCCCGGCTATACACTTCAATTGCTTCCTCATCCAGCTACTATTTCCTCGGGGAGGGAGGTATTCCCTTCTGAGTTCAGTTCTGCTATGTCCACAATCGAATATAGAGAGAAGATAGAAGAATGAGAAAAGAAGTGGAGTGCGACCAGTGTAGACGCATCTCCTTGTGAAGCTCAACCGGTGTAGCTGAGTCTCCACTAAGATGTGCAGGCATTTTTGGTGGAAGCTTGGACCATTGCGGTCTTATTTGGTGGCTTATGCTTTGCTTTGACTTTGTAATTTGCTTGCACTGCATTCATCCTTTTGTGCCTCGACGGATATAGCATCTTTTGTTCCGTCCCTTTTTTGAGGTCTTAGAAAAATTGTGTCAGCAGATCCTTCCCTCATCCGAAGCAATTATCGCAACCCCAATCTCTCCCGTCTTTAGACCTACCAAGATGTACGGCTCTTCGCAACTCTATACAAGTTGAGCTAAGTGCAGAGTGCATGTGTTCAAGATAGGTTCATTGGTGTAGAATTATACGGATGACACCAAATGGTCTACTTAAGCACAGATGATTTGATTTCCTGAACATGGTCTTTTGGAACCCAAAGATTTAAGTCACAGACCTGAAGAGTCTAAATTCCCGTTCCTAACTAGGCTCCTTACAATGGAAGTTAAAAGCCGTGATCAAGCTCCATCCTTTAGACTAAACTCAATCTTTAGTTCTAGAAATCAAACTTATTCTGAAAAATGCGAATGCAAATGCAACCATGTTTTTATGAAGTATATTTTCTGTTTTTTACTCATTTTTATGAATTTTACGGCTTTTGTGGTTTTTATGTCTTTTAGGATTTTGTATTTTTATGGATTTTCTGGTTTTTATAAACACATTAGTTTTATTCACAGGTTTTACAAGATGTATTTTATTTGGGATAAGTATCTAATAACTTTTAAGGTTTTTATCTTCAGAAAATTTTTACAAGGATTGAGTAATTTTTACACATGTTTTAATAAATAAGTTTTTAAGTGAATATTATACGAATTTTAAATACTTATTTTGGTTACGGCTTTTAAATACAAGTTTTAAACATATTTTACTTATTTACAAGGATTTTATAAATAATAAATAAATATATAAATAGATTTTAAATTAACCCTTACCCACTTTTTATGGATTTTATGGATATAGAAAATACATCAAAGTACGAGTTATGGACGAAAGTATATATACAATATATACGCACCCCCCTATACTTAGCTTGAGCTATGTCCTCATAGCGTCAAAAGAGAAAAAGGAGGCCATAACTCGTGCTAAGTAAAAGTGGGTGAAAAGAACACGGGACAAGTCAGTCAACCCTCCCCCTATACTTATGATATGGTAATCATAAGTATAACGGGAGAGCAAAATAGGGATGACTGAGTGAAAAGAATAAATAACGAGAGTTTAAAAGGTATAAGTAATACGAACTCATCGGAATCACTCGGTCCTCCCTATACTTAGGATAAGGCATCCTAAGTTTAGAAAGAGTGTAGCCGAAAATCGGAGACCAGTGATTTGTGGAGAAGAAATGATATACAAAAGAATCAGAACAAAATATAAAACGTGAATCAGCGGACAATCGATCCCCCCTATACTTAGGATCTGGTATCCTAAGCATAGAAGTCGAGCAAAAAAATGGGGACAATTGTGGTCTACGAAGAATATACAAGTGTTGTCGATCTCCAGAATCGAAAGGCTAAAAAGCATTTGTATAGGATGAGATGAAATGAAAGGATGATCATGATTCCTGTACAAAATAGATTACTTCAGTACGGGCTAGATGATCAGTAGTCTCGACGAAGTGCTTCAGCATCTGCCCGTTAACACCGAACGGTTCTGCACCAGGTGACACATCTGATATCGCTATACTACCATTGTCGTGCACCGTTCTGACTATGTACGATCCTTCCCACTTGCTTTTTAATTTGCCGGGAAAAATTCTCAACCTTGCATTGAACAACCATATTTTCTGCCCTGGGACAAAGGTCTTGTGCCGAATATGTTTGTCATGCCATTTCTTCACTTTGTCCTTATAGATGAGTGTGTTCTCATATGCTTGATTTCGAATCTTTACCAGCTCATTCAGATCTATCTTTCTCTTGGCTCCTGTTTTCTGTACATCCAGTAAGATTTCTCGAATTGCCCATTCAGAATTGTGCATGGTCTCTACGGGCAAGTGGCACGGCTTTCCATAAACTAATCTGAATGGTGAAGTACCTTAGGGAGTTTTGTATGCAGTACGATATGCCCAAAGAACCTGATCTAGAAGTAGTGACCAGTTCTTCCTATCCGATCGTACTAGTTTCTGGAGAATTGATTTCACCTCCCTATTCGAAACTTCAGCCATGCCGTTCGTCTGTGGGTGGTAAGGAGAAGCTACTCTGTGATCCATGCCGTATTGCTTCACTAGTTTGTTTACCTCCTTATTAATGAAATGGCTACCCCCATCAGAAATGAGAATACGTGGGATCCCAAACCGCGAAATAATGTGTTCCCTTAGGAACTTGCAAACGGTTTTACTGTCTGCAGTTCGTGCGGGTATAGCCTCCACCCATCTACTAACATAATCTACAACGAGAAGAATGTACTCAAAGCCGCTGCTAGAAGGGAACGGTCCCATGAAATCTATGCCCCATGCGTCAAAGATCTCGCAAATAATGACGGGTCGCATCGACATTGCATCTCTGGCACTGACTATCCCTACAGCTCTCTGACAATCTGGGCAACTCTTCACGAATGTGCAGGCATCTCTAGTTAGAGTCGGCCACCATAATCCGCTCTGTAGAACCTTCTACGCTGTCCTCCTGACTCTAAAATATGGCATAAGGTGAGGACACTATTATATTCCTCCTAAGGAATACAACACCTGTAAACACAATCCGGTCCTTCTCGAAAAAGAATCGGATCCTCCCAATGGTAGTATCGTGCCTCAGAAACTAGTTTATCAATTCGGTTCTTAGGCCAACCCTGAGGACTTTTCTGTGTGACCAGAAAGTTCACTATATCTGCATACCACGGAAGTTCTGTAATCGCAAAGATGCTCTCATCAGGAAATCTCTCTGCGATCTCTAGCATGTACTTATCTGACGGTAATCGAGAGAGGTGATCAGCTACCACATTCTTTACCCCAGGTTTATCTTTGATATCCAAATCAAATTCCTGAAGTAATAGAATCCATCTAAGAAGGCGTGCCTTAGCATCCTTATTTTCCATCAGAAATCGGATAGCTGAGGGATCAGTGTAAACTGTGATTTTCGAGCCAAGAAGATATGATCTGAACTTATCTGGAGTAAACACCACTACCAACATCTCCTTTTCTGTCACTATGTAATTTCTCTGAGCATCATCTAAGGTTCTGCTGGCATAGTGGATGGCAATGGGAAGTCCATTCCTCCTCTGTCCTAATACAACCCCGACCGCAAAATCTGAAGCATCCATCATGATCTCGAAGGGTAGAGACCAATCAGGCGGCTGTAGGACATGAGCGCTGATAATCTTTTCTTTCAAATTGAGGAAGGCATTAAGACATTTATCATTTAACACGAACTCGATGTCTTTGTCTAATAACTCAGTTAACGGTCAGGCAATCTTGGAGAAGTCTTGAATAAACCGTCGATAAAAGCCGACATGCCCCAGAAATGACCGTAACTGTTTAATGTTGGATGGTGGCTCGAGTTTCTTGATGACATCCACCTTGTCAGGGTCAACCTCCATGCCTCGCTGGGAGATGACGTGCCCCAACACGATCCCATGAGTTACCATAAAATGGCTCTTTTCCCAAGACAGAACAAGATCTACCTCACAACATTTTTGTAGAACCTGGTCTAGGTGCGCTAAACAATCGTCAAAGGACTTACCATAGACTGAAAAATCATCCATAAAAACCTCTATAAAATCACCGACCATATCCGCAAAAATAGCAAGCATGCACCTCTGGAAAGTAGCAGGAGCGTTGCATAATCCAAAGGGCATTCGTCTAAAGGCATACGTGCCGAACAGACATAGGAAGGTGGTTTTCTCCTGGTCTTTAGGAGCAATTGATACCTGGTTGTATCCGGAGTAACCTTCAAGGAAATAGAAGTACTTCTTCCATGCCAACCGTTCTATGACCTGGTCTATAAAAGGCAAAGGGAAGTGATCCTTCTTCGTCGCGGTGTTCAGTTTTCTGTAATCAACACATACTCGCCACGACGTGGTTACTCTCTTTGGAATCTCCTCTCCACTCTCATTCTTAACCATCTGAATTCCCGACTTCTTCGGGACAACATGTAATGGGCTAACCCATTTAGAGTTGGAGATAGGATAAATGAACCCCGCGTCGCACCATTTCGTAACCTCTTTCTTGACAAATTCTCGTAAAATAGGATTCAGCCAACACTGAAACTCTCTAGAGGGTTTGCTGTCATGATCGAGATAGATATGATGCGAACACAAAGAAGGATTAATCCCGCGGAGATCGGATACATTCCACCAAATAGCCTTGCGGTTTCTTTCTAGAATCTCCATCAAATGAGATTCTTGATCATCGGTCAAAGATGAGATGATAATGACCGGAAACCATTGATGTGGACCTGCAAGGAAAGCATATTTCATGTTTGGTGGTAAAGTCTTTAACTCAGGTAAGGTTGGATCTGGATCTGCCGAATCATCTTCTATTTGATTAACAGGATCTATATCGGTTATGGATTTATCGGCTTTCTGATTATCCACCATATCAATGTGCTCGAGAGTCAGACTACAGAAGATGTTCAAGACATCATCCAACTCGTCAGAATGATCAGAGGAATATAACTCAGCTAAATGAAACTCTGTCTCTGAATCATCTGAGATGGAGGAATCATGTAACGTTTCTGAATCTGAAAAATCTGCAATAAACTCATCAGAATTCTGATCCCTTTGCTTCTCATCATCCAGACTAAAATATAAAATTCCGTCTGAAGAATCACCTCCTGTGGTCTCAGACCCGTCCTCTGTCAAACATTCTTGGGTCTCTACCTGATATCTTTCGAGGTCGTCAAGATGGACCTCATCCATGTAATCACAGGAGGCTAAAGAACTCAGAAAATCAGAAGATGCATCACTAGATATGTTCGAATTCCTCGCCATCTCTATATGTACCTTCTCGCCCTCGGTGCGAAAAGATACCTTCTCTGTATCATAATCGAAGAGGGCCTTTGCGGTTTCCAGAAAAGGCCTCCCGAGAATAATCGGGGTCAGGTGTAACTGTGTAGGGCAATCCATGTCCAGGACCGTAAAGTCCATTGGGAATTGCAGACCATGCACGGTTATGATAACATTCCTAAGTATACACTTAGGTCTCTTTACTGATCGATCCGCAAACTGAAGGATCGCGCGGGATTTGTAAAGAGGACCTAACTCGAGCTTATCGAGTAAGGAAGAGGGTATCAAGTTAATCGAGGAACCGTTATCTAAGAGAGTGCGGTCGAACTCGGCTTTTGCGATCTCGCATCTGACATAATGTGCACCTGAGTCTTTCTTCTTCTTCAGTAACTTATTCTGTATGGCACAAGATGTAGCCTTAGTCAAGACATGTTTTTCTGTTCGGGATCTCTTTTTCCTACGCGTGGTGCATCGTTTTTTCAATTGATTCTTAAGCGTAGGAAACTGATCTAAGGCATCGTGAAGCGGGATTTTCAAAAAGATGTGATCTTTGAGGAATCTTTCGATCTCTGGAGAAGCAACATTCTTTTTGGTTTTTTTCTTTTGCTTTTCCAAACAAAGCATCGGGAAAAGGAGCAAAATTAGAAGTCAGAAAATCTGAATTTTTATTCACAATGGAATCAGCTTGTACATCGAGAGTTTCAGAATTATGTACAAAACTCTCTAAGACAGGGGAAGAAATGTTTTTCTCGGGATTCTCTTCCTGATCTGGCGTGATTTCATCGTCTGATTCGTCAGTGTCCATATCAACGGTATCAGCATGACTCCCGGCTCTTGAAATTGCAGAGTGGTCCTCATCATCTTGCTGATTCGCCTCCTCGTCTTCAGAATCAGGCGGTTCATGGATTTGCTCGTGCTCCTCAGGTGCCCTCTCCTCTACTCCCGCAGGTGCTTGTGGTGATCTGCCGCTCCTGAGACGAATGAAGTTAGATAAAAATTCAGGAAACGAGATCTTACCTGTAGTACCTACCTGGTCTGGATGCCTCCTCTTATTGTTCGGGTTCATCTGAGGCTGGGCTGGAAGAGTGGTCTTCGGTGCGGTTAACTCGTCCAGACGACGGTTAACCTGCTCCATCTCAGTCTTGTGCACAATCTGGAGCGTACTCAGCATGTCCATGATCTGGTTGAGTGCCAGGTCCTGTGAAGACATCTTTGGTTTGGTGTGGTGGCACTGGCTTACTCCTCTCTCCTGCCTTGGTGTGTATTGCTGAGAGGTGGAAGGCTGGGAGTATCGCTGTGGTGTGGAGGAAGACTGCTGCGGCTGTTGATAAGGATAGTTCTGTGAATGATTAGCAGGGTACTGATATGAATGTGGTCTCTGATGATAGACGTTCGGATGAGACTGCTGCGGCGTGAAGCTCTGGCGGTGCTGGAAATGCGTACGTCCATGCTGCGGATGATCGTACGACTGCTGCTGCTGATTCGGTATACTCGGCTGCTGAATAGGAGTATACCAAATCCCGTTGATCTCGAGAGTGGATTGCGGCTCCACCTCCATCTCTACGGTGCTGGTGATCTGGCCAGGATTGGCGCGAGACTGATCCTCATGACAATCAAGTTGCGGAGTCTCTGGCTCGCTCTGTACATAGTGGATCAGACGGGTGGGCGGAGCGGGTAAGATCCTCCGTGCTAGTTGTGTGGTCGAAGAAGACTGGCTCTGCTAATACTGATGTTGGAGCTCAGATACCTTCTTCAAAAGATCACTCAGCTGCTGAGGTAGAGCTGAGAGTTTCTCCAACTCTCGCAGCATCTGTAAGTCCTGAACTTGCTTGTGAATCATGTCCACCAACGTTCATTTCTCGCTAATGAATCCCATGTTGGTGTTTGATTCAGAATCTGCGATATTTGCCACCTTGTGATGCTCTCGGTGATGTGGTGGCTGCGGGGCTTTCTGAAATGCCCGAGTAGAGTCCACGACTCTGGAATTCTCGGCCATCCCTTCGAAGATGGCCCAGACTGACTCGGCATCCTTATTCAAATAACTGCCACCACATGCGGCACTCACGAGCCCCTGGATGTCCGGGTGGAGTCCTCCAAAATAGTTCTGAACTAGCACCTTCGTTGGGATCTCATGATGCGGGCATCTCTCCGTAAGGTCCTTGAATCTATCCCATGCCTCATGGAACGATTCGTGCGGGAGTTGCGTAAAGTTGGAGATCTGGCTCCTCATCATGTTCGTCCTTCCTAGAGGAAAATATTTACACAGGAAAGTGGACTTCAGGTCGTCCCATGTAGAAATTTCCCGTCCCAAGTGACTCAGCCAGTAAAGAGCCTTATCGGCTAAGGCAAAGGAAAAGGCCTTGAGGTGTACGGCTTCCTGCGTAACTCTTGGATAGCAAGCCGTATCACAGATCATCTCAAATTGTTGTAGGAAGGTAAACGACTCCTCTGTAGCATTCCCGTAGAACTTGAGAAGCAATGAGATGAAGGACGGCTTTAGCTCGTATGGCCCTTGATTCGGCGGTAGCCGAATCCAATGATGGAGCGTCCTCGCACCTGGCTCATACTCTTCCCGTAAAGTCGCGGGAACCGTAGGCGGTAAATGGTTCCCGGCCCCTGCTCTCAGCGCAGCTATTTCAACCCGCAACTCATTCTGAGTTCTAAACTGATCTCAGATCTGTAGATTCATCTATTGAAGCGTCTCGAGAATCCCTGCAGTAACATCTGCGGCATCTGTTCTTCCTTCATCTTTCTCCTCAGCTGCTGCCCTCTCTTCTGATGCTGGTCCTTTGCCGTGAGCCATCGGCTTTGATTGCGGCTTCGAATCGTCTGGAAGAGAGAAGCTCTCGTAAGAACTCAGCGAAAATTTGGCTGGAGATGATTTATTGAGACGAGGGTCTGTCTCAATTTTCTGGCCAGGAGGCGAGGGAGTCTGGGTCTAACTCCCCTCGAGTTCATATGGGACCAGCTTGGGAAGAGAGTCATCCCAAGCTTGTGAAGATGTACGGTCGACGGTGGATGGTCGAAAGCTCACGGAGTCTGAGCAGAAAACCCGTCGAGACGTCATCCTCGATGTCAAAAGATTAATCGGGAGAGCATGATTTACGATTCAAAAAGAGAGGAAAAATGTGAAAGCCGCGGAAACTCACACCCCGCAAGCAAACACAAAGCAAACCCCGTTTTTCACCAACTCAACCCGATGATGACCGTAAGAGTTCGGTCTTTTTATCTTGTCAGTTTTAGGGTTGTAATTAACAAACAAATAGTACGATTATCGTACGTTGTGCGAGCTGATAGGTGTCCGATTTATCTCCTGCGATACCGTCCCGAGTCCTTACAAAGAACCACTTGCTCTCAGCCAGTATGGTGGCAAGTACACAGACCGATTCCGGCCCACGTTACTTGAGGACGGAGCCTTACGCGGTGTCCTCTAAATCCCCCACTCTGCTAAGTAAACTCGGACCGTTTTCGGCTACCCGAGCGTACCCCCTGAAAAGCAGTGATTAAATGTATGAACTAAGTAGTATGTTGAAAGATATCGGGTTTTTAGATTAAGTGTCGGCTCTCGCTCGCACACTCTGAGAAATGGCGGGGATTACTCTCCCAAATCAAATGAATCGTTACGGTTTTTAAGTCCTATATGTTTAGCAGTCCCAGTTTTATTTTGTGGTTTTATAATTTTTTTGTGTATTTTCAAACAGACATCTAATTTTTTTATTTTCTGAATCCTAAAATCATGCACCTAGGTTGCAAGTCCTAAAACTAGCTACGTAAGCACAATCAGATAGAATAAAAACACCGAATCATGCATCTATCGAAAAAGCCGCAAAAAACCGATAAAGCGAGAAAACTGCGGGGGGTGCTTTGATCTCCCGAATACACGGTATCCGGTGAATCAGACCCCGAAGAAAATGGGGGGTTGTTTATTCTCTTTTACAGTTTCTCTCCCTTTCTCTCTCTTTGACAAAATTAACCTAACTAAATATGCCCTCTGCAGCCGACTCGTGAAGAAGAAGCCGGCCTCTACGCTTTCAACTGATTCAGCTTCCTAAGAAACCTACTGATCCTGCAGGCCATGCAAAAAATAGTTAACGGAGAAAACCAAGAGGTGAGTCGCGAAAACCGTAAGAAAAATCGAAATAAAACTGCAAAAACGAAGGTCAAGAAGACTATTGAGAAAAAGCCGTACGAAGAACCGTACGAAAGTCTACGAAAAACCAAACAAAAAGAAGAGAAAAAATAAAATCACAAAATTTTGAAAAAGATCAAAATATTCTAATGCCTCCCTGGCAACGACGCCATTTTGATGCGGCTAAAATCAGATCGTGGCTTTTTAGAGAGTAAAGATGTCGGTGTAGAAAAAGCCGTGAAACAGATCTCAACTCGATCAAACAAATTCGATTTTCGGAAGAAAACCTACACTTATTATTTATCCAGGTGAGTGTGCCTGGGTCGAACTCAAGGAGGCAGAATAGAAGACTTTTATTTATCCAGAAAAACACTTTTTATTTTTATTTTTAATTTTTTTATTTGATTTTAATCTTTTTAAATTTTTATTTGATTTTCAAAAGGGATATTTTTCAAAAAAATTTATTTATTATATAATGGGTGGATTATAGGTAGGTAATACAATATAGTAGGTAGAACGAGTCGAGCATCGGGCTCGAACAAGCACACAAATTTTTTATTTATTATATAGGTGGATTATAGGTAGGTGATACAATATAGTAGGTAGAACGAGTCGAGCAGCGGGCTCGAACAAGCACACGAAATCAACAAAACGAGGTCGGTTTTCGACGAATTAAAACACGAGAAAAACATGTAGAAAAATACAGAAAAATACTAAAAACCTCGCGGGGGTAGTTATGTAACTACCCCAAGAAAATCTCTGAAAAATAAGGTCGAAAAGAGATCCAAATATCCCCTACAGCCCAAGGGCATACGCGTAAAGAAAATACTAAAAAGTTCTGCAGAAAGGTCCTCAAAGGACTATTCCGAAAGAAAAATAAAGTACTTTTACATTTAGGTCCTTGTGGAGGGACCTAAATGTAATTCTAAAAACCTTGTGGAGCGGGAATTGGATTCTGAAAGCCCATGGGTTTAATATGCAAAATGTCTACCGCTTCGTTTTCAACGGCCAGGATTAGAAGTTAAAGGCGCGGATCTGACGTCTGCGCACCCTCCACGTGTCAGCCACCTGTGCTTTCTGGAGTTCTTGAGATTCTTGAGTCTGTTACGCGGCTGCTGAAGGAAGGCGTCTTCTCCGAATTTCCTCCGTCGATCGACGACGGATTGGGCGCTCCGGCGGGGCCAGAGGGGTGGCTCCTCCACCCCTTGAGCTCGCCCGCGGTAGGTGGCTGGTTGAGGCGGCTCTGAGCGGTGGTGGAGGCGCGATGAAGATGACGGTTCCTGACGATCTGTTCTGGAGTTGAGTTATTGCGCCTCTTCTGAATTGCGATTCTTTTAAGGATTGAGACTTCCAGATTCTTGATGTTGCTCCTTATTGAAGATCAACCTGCAAAGAAGAAATGGATATGCTCGATTCACGAAGAATCGGCCAAGAGATTGAAGTTTTGCAGGCTCAAAAAAGTGAGGAAAAATATGGTTTCCAGAAGAACTGTGCGAGATATGTGAAGATGGTGATGAAACAAAACGCGATTCGAAGTGAGTTTGAAACGAAATGAGATGGATTTTGATTGGGCGTCTAAGCTAATGGATTAAGCTTCCTAATGACGGCTTAATTTCGCTAATGTCTACACGAAGATCGAGGAGAAAATTCGAAGAAAATGAGGGAATAGGTCTGTGGAGATGTCAAGGTGTATTACCTGGACGAGGCTCGACGGGCGACCTTGGCCGGAGCTCCACGCACACGACGGTGGCGATGCAACGAAGCGAACCTCCTTGGAACCTCCTCCGACGATCCTTCTTCCACGTGGTGTAGCTTGCAGGCACTGTCACCACCAAAGCGAGGCTGAGCAAGGCTTGGAAGGAAGGGGGTCGGCCAACTGGAACTGGGGTTACAGGTTGTTGGAGAGTTGGTTTGGCAATGGCGACTTTGGAGCTTTATATAGATCAATTACTTGGGCTCCAAGTAGAATCAAAGGGTAGGCGATGGAGGTGGTTGTTAGAGGAGTAGATCTGGCGGTTTGGATTGCTCGAAGGTGTGAAGATGCGTGCGGAATAATTAGTTGAAAGTCGCCGGTTAGAACAGACTGTTAACAGCCCTTCTAGAGGAAGATAACCCAGGTGCTGACAAGTGTCAGCACCTGGTTGGCCAGAAGCTAAAAATCATTATAAATTTGATATTAAATAACAAACACAGTTATTTTAAGTAGGTATAAATACAAGAAATGTAAATAATTAAATAATCTTATTTATGGAATAATTACTTTTTATAAATAATAAATATTACTCAAAATATAAATATTATATTAATAAATATGTGTATTTAAATAGGTTTTGGATTTTTAATTTATAAATTAAATAACTAAAAATTAATTTTATATTTTCTTAATTATTAAAACAATAAATACGAGTTGTGTAAATTTTTAGAGATTTTAATAAATTAATTTACATATATCAATAAATAAGGATATAAGTTAGCTAGTTCATTTTTACCTATGTTTTAAGGTTTTTGTTTTTATTAAAATAATAACTAAGCTCCAAAAATTCTGAAATAAATTAGGGTTAAATTATAAGATCATTAAAATATTTAGAAATTATAAAATTAAGAAAACTATAAATAATGGGTGTTATATAAAATAAATAGCCCAGAAACCCCGTTGTCTTTTGGTCCCAAAACCGACATTTTGCAAACAGACTCCGAATTCAATGAAACCACCTTTATTAATTAAAGAATATTATTTTATGAACTTTAAAGGTGAGTAGAGTGAAATTGGAGTTCGTATGAAGAAGTTATGATGTTCAGAAGTTGAGATTTTGACAATTTATAGGCTGGATTTCTTGGCATATATACTAGGTAATATTTTAGCTTATTTTTATATTTTTATATACATTTTTAAAAATAATTAAGAAAAGAGTTTGGTGAAAAATATATACATATGAATTAATAAAAAATCTTTAAAGTTTTGTATTTATTTTATAAATAGTGGAAAGTGTATGGAGTATGACTTAAATTATTTTTATGGTTTTCTTTCCTTATCTCCCCCTACTTTTTAGTTTGTCGACCAATCCATGCTGACTTGGTCTCGGGGGTTAGGCTATAAATATACCTTGCAGTTATATTTATATTTTAAGTCATATTGTATATATTTACATATATTCAATCTGCCTTTGTTCTTTTCTTGTTCTTTATTTATTTACACGATTTTGATGGTTAAAAGTGAATAATTATTCATGAATGAGGATTTGTTAAAAGATGAGAATTAATGACTATTTACATGCATTTGTTAAGGATTTTAAGACAAAATGCGACAGAAAAATCTTTTTGAAAAATCTTTTGAAAACTATTTGGAAAATGTTTTGTTAAATATTTTCAGCCTTTGTAAAAAGTATTTTGTTTGTAAAATTTCTCTTCTTTGTGTGAAATAAAAATGTTTGAAAAATGATTTGCAAATTTTTGGAAAATGATTGCAAAAATATTTTGAAAAATCTGTATATACTATTTAAAAAAACCTTTGCAAAATGATTTTCAAATGTGTGTAAATATTTGTAAAAATTCTTTGTAAAAATTATTTTGGACAATAATTTTCCAAATTTTTTTGTAAAATCATTTTCAAATAAGTTTGAGGAATATATACATCACCCTTAAATTCTCTATATATACATATCAATAAAATTGATTACTTATCCCTTGTAAATTCTTAAGAAAACTCAGCTCTTGTAAATACAAGACACATCTCGTGTAAATATTTGTACATATTTTTAGCCAAAATATTTTGTTTTAAAAAATGCCAAAAACATTTGCAAATCTAAAAATACAAAAAACATTTTCATAATCTTCTTGAAAAACACCAAAAATTGTATCTGCACCATCTTTTCAAAAACTTTGAAAATTGCATCATAAAAATATTTTCGGCATAGCATTTGCATAACATTCGCATTTTTCAGATCAAGTTTGATAATTGAACAAGTCTAAGTAAATTCCGAAGATTGGAGCTTGGTTGGACCTTAAAATCTACCTAATCACGTGAACCTTATAGGAACTGGAATTGGGGTACTTCAAGTCAAGTTGACTTAATTCTTTGAAAATCATGAGACTTGGTTCAATGGATTCTTGACTGCATAAGTAGAATATTTTGGAGCACACTCATGTCTCTTATCGATAATGACCTAACTTAGACACCTACAACTTTCACTTAGCTCAACTCAGTGGTGAGGGGATTGGATTTGTCGGTATGACTTGAAATATTCCGACCTGGCAATTGAGGAGACTTAAGAAGAGTTTTGGGATTCTTGAAGGCTATTGAATTTCAAATCCAATTCCCAATAAGTTTCTGCCCGCACTAAAATTCCAAAGGTCCAACTTACTCTCCAAACTTTGATTTTGTGAAGACTTCAAACTTTGATTTTGTGAAGACAAGTTTGACAATTAAACTTAATCTAATTTCTTTCTTTTTCTTTTCGTTGTTTTTTTATTTTATGCACTTATTGCATAAGTGTTTGCCAGGGACTAGTAAAGGCAAGTGTGTGTGTGTGGGGGGGGGGTGATGAATATGTTGGCCTTAAAAACCCTAGTAAATGCATGTAAATACACCTAATATGCATAAATTAAGATTCATGCATTATTGTATAAATATTGTATAAAATATAGTTTTTAATGCCAAAAACATAAAGAAAAGAAAGGAAAAAAATAAAATATCAAAGATATTTTATGACCCTAAACCCCGAGACCTAGGCATCTTGATGACTAGGTCGACAAAGAATAAAATAGGGGGAGATAAGGGCCATTTATACAATAAAAATCCCATGTATTTATTCATTAATCATTCATTTTTGGGACCTATTTTATTTTCCACTTTTTATACCTCAAATAAAGAAATTACATGAAAGTTGTAAATAATAAAATATAAAAAAATACAAAATTGATTTCATACAAAAATAATACACAGTGTAAAATATATAGTCTGAATAAAATTCCAAAATCCCAACTTCCCAAACCCATATCTCTCAAATAAAAACTCAAAATATAGCAAATCACCTTTACGATTTTTCTCCTCGTTCCTCAGTGATTCACGGCCATGCATCACCTCAAGGATTGAATCATTGTGTCGTTTGTTCTCCTCGATCGAAGTCCCCTGTCCAGTCAACATGTACATAAACCCCCTCCGAGCTCCTTTTGATTTTTGAATCGCTTTGACCAAGCTTGGCCTCCTTTCTCTTGCGCTCAGGACTGGAGAAGGTGATAGCTTTTCCTCCAACCAATTTTAGTGTAGTAAGGCGAGGTTGGCGGCGCGTTCCACCATCTCCTTCCACCACCGGTCATCGAGGTTCTTCTTCTCGGTCCAGGCCAATGAGGTACCCTTTTTTCTGATTTTCCTTAGCCTAGATTAGCCTTAGGTTTAATCCCAGTATTTCATCCGTGTTTTAATTACATGTCTTAGCGGTAGAAATCACCTTTGTAGTTCGCCGGAGCTGAGTTCTGGGGAACCTCATTCCATTCTTCTAGCCTGTTTTACACCGCGCTGACCATCGCCACTCACTCCCCTTCGCTTTCTCATCACCCCAGGCAACCTGGATCACCCAGATCCCTTGTGGATCTAGAGATCTGACCTCCTCTCTCTACCGTATGCTGGAGGTTGCCGCCTGACGCACCCCTTCATCCATTCCACCCTACAAAACTGCCATGACCCTCTCTTTGTGTGCGCTAACCTCTCTTGCAGGTCTAGGAGGCTTCATACCCCTCAAGAGGTCGATTTTGGGATCATTCCAGGTACCTGGGATTCCTCTTCTCCTCGACCTCACGGAGATTCTTCGGTGAACACTGGGGCATTTTGGAGCCTTCGACCATTAGAGGGCCCTTCCAAGAGCATCTGGGCCAATTTTGAATGGCAAAGGATGATAGAGAAGGGAGATCTTGGCGGAGGAAGCTCGCATCGTCGACGATTCTTCCCAGTTCATTCACTGGGCCTCCCCATTGTCGAATCAAGAATGCACACCGTGTTTGATCGTGAGCCGTTGGGTCATTCCCTCCTCCAATCGTTGATCTCCATCTGGAGATCTAATTAGGTATGTATCTGCGAACCATCATGGACTGCTCCCATTGCAACACGTGGATAACTGAAGGAAGGGGAACCGTCGATCCACGCTTGATTGTGTATTTTGCGATATTTACCCCAGACTTTTTTGTATTTAATTAGTAATTCTAGAAGACATTCCTCGGTCATTTAAAATATTTTATAATGTATACAGTTACACCCCCGAACTTTCTTTAATTGCACATAAGTTCTCGGCTACATCTCCTCGCATGCCTACGCGCATCAGGTGCAGGAATTTTACAAAGGACCCCTTGCGGGTTTTATATTTTATTTTGGTCCAAGAAATTTTTGTGCATGTTATAAACATTTGTGAAATTTGTAGAGTAGCCCATGTACTTAATTTTATTAACAAAAATACCCCTGTCGGTATTGTAGTTTCTTTTTATTGTCTCTATTTATTTAAAATATCTATTGTGCTCCAAAACATCCGAAAATTAGGATTAAGTGCTTGACATGTTGTAGATTCACATCCTAATTTTGTCTTTCAATTTTAGTCATTAATCCTATTTTGTAAAAATCAAAAGTGCAATATTTTCCCTGTCTTCAATCTAAAATCCATAAAAATACAAAAAATGTTTGAAAAATTCCAAAAAGATTTTTTTCATATTTATTTAGTTATTTTACAACTCTAAAAATTGAAAAACCTAAAAATAGAAAAGAAAACTCCTAAAAGTTAAAACGACCTAAAAACCTTTATAAAGATATTTAAAATCATTAAAAACTCCAAAAACATTATTTTCTATTTCTAAATTTTCTATATATTATATTTTAAATTAAATTTGATTTGGAAAGTATTGGACTTATTTTTTATTTTTAATTTCCATTTCAATTTCACCCTATTTAATGAAATCTTGATTTAGCGTATTTTTGAGTTTAAAAATCTATAAAAATTAGAAACATTCAATAAAAAATCACAAAAATTGTCGGAATATTTGAAACCGCAAATTATTTTATTTATTTAATCTTGATTTCTTTTACTATTATTTATATCTATAATCACCTATATTGTATATATTGCCATATATATATTACATCTTTTTATAAAAAGAAAAAGGAATATAAAAATATAAAAAGAAAATTCTAAAAATAAAAAATTAAAAACAAAATACAAAAATTCTAAACAAAAACAAAATAAAAAATAAAAGTAAAAAGCCAACAAAAAGAACATAAAAACAAAGAGCTCACAATCTCATTTTGCATTCACGTGCCCAATCTATCTAGTTTTCTCCATGTGATCGACCTCTATATGCTTGTGTACTATATACATCCATCATAGAGTTATAATAAATTTTAACTCCAAATTTGCTTTTCATTGCTTATTTATTATTTGTGTGTTAATTGTTGTCTGAATTTGGGTTTCGTGAGCGGTTGCCACATCGATTGGATCTCTCGCCTGATTAGATTTCTAGATCCTCGCAAAATCCACTTCAATGTTATCTTATGATTAATCTAGTTCTTCATAGTTGTGATCATATCTACTCTTTCTTCTTCCTGCAGGGAAGAAGAACCCACTTAATTGTTGGACATGCAAGTCCACGACGAGCCATTATGCAATAAATGTTATTGCAAATATCATTCCCTGATCTGAAATGAAGAGTAATTAATTTGCATAATAGGCCCCTTAGTACAATTAGGGTTATGTACCATGGCCATCTTAATGATTATACAGCTGTTGATTCAATAATTGAATCATAGAGGCTGGTGCTTGGATGAATATCTAAGGAGTTAGCTTGAGGACTCATCAAGCACCGTCAGATGATTATTAAGAGATGATCTCCAACCTGAGGAGGAGATGGAAATCCTCTCTCTGAAGGTTGATATCTAACCGACAGGTCCTCTACATAGGAATAGAGATTCGGAGGTGTTAGATAAGTTAGATCAAAGTGTTGACTTAACGAGATCGAGATAACTAAAGTCCTATGTCGGATGCTATCATGATATAGGCATGCATCCTATGATCGGAGACAGATGTGTTACAATATGTCCGAGTATGTACATTTGGCAGACCAATAGGTTGATGACCTAACCAAGGTTTATACACTAGTGCGCTGGTGTGCATACAGGGGCATATGAGTAATACGATCTCTTAAATGGATCAAACAGGTTCAGTTTCTGAACCGAAAGACATGAGATCACTCATGAGATATTGGGAAGAATCAAATTCTGTGCACGGTCGTCTCGTTTTGGAAGCTTGACTGAATTTGTAGGTTTGATATATACTTTTGGAAAGTATATGATCAAGACATAGGTATGATATATGCTTCTGGAAAGCATATGATCAATATCAACTCCCAATGATCAAATGAAAAAATTAATGATAAAACTTGAAGTAGACGATGTAAAATTGATCTAATACTTCGGGTTTATTCCGGACCTTCCAGTACACAGGATGTACGTGTATTAGGAATACCTGAGGGTGATGTGATCATAGACGATTGTATAAGATGACGCTTCCATTCTTAGGGAGTGAGGAAACAAGTCTGGATTTTAGTGACTCCTTTCAGTAGAGAAATAATCTGATCTTGGTCCAAATGTTGGACAATGATCTGAATGTGATTCAGATGCAATGAGAAGATTAGATTTGCGGTCTTGATTTAATCAAGCATCTATGGGAGGCTCGAGATCTGGATTTGAGATGTGATCTCAATATCCAAGTCACTAAACATGGAACAATACAACCACAATGTGAATAGTGTGAATTTGATTCATATTATTTAGGCACATGAGAATAGAGATCCAAGATGATTAAATGTGATTTAATTATCATGGATATGAATAATTTGGATAACACTATCCATATTAATCATATATATTATAAATGTGATTTATAATATATAAGAGAGAGCTATTTGTAGTTTACATTTGTTAATTAAATATTGATGTGAATTGCATTCACATTGGGTAATTAATTGAAAATGTAATTCACATTTTATTTTGGGTTATGTGTGATTCACAATTTTCCAATGGCAAGATTGCAATCTTCACAAAATAATTATGAATTATTTTTGTAGAATAATTTACTACAAGTGTTGTTGGAAATATTGGAGATTTTCATGGAATAATGCAATCTCCTGAGATTACATCAGATTGCCACCAACTCCCATATTATGGAAGGAGGCAATCTTCATTCCATAATCTCCATGTTTGATTGATTTAATTTTAGGGTTGATTTATATTGATTTATCAATATATATTTAATATAATTTTATTAATTATTGTTGTAGTTTTACAACAAAAATCTTGGCCATTAAAAGAAACACAAATCAATGTGAGCGATTGAATTTGTATTGTCCATGGATTGAGTTCTGTAGATCCCAAAATATTATAAAATGAGAGGCACCCCTTTTGCTCTTCGTTACACAACACAAGTGAGACAACATATGCGCTCTCCCTCTCATTCTCTCTACACGCCATCTTCCTCTCTCTTGTGGCCGTCCACCATGGAGCCCTAGAGAGAGACGCTCTCGCCGCAACATCACTGTTATGCTTCTAGACTATTTGCTCATGGATCTCCGTCTCCTTTGATGCGCCTCGCTTGTGAAGAAGACGTAGGATCTCGTGTGACGAGATCAGGAGATTCATCTCTTGGATCATCAATGTGGATTGCGAGAAGCACACATTTCATTAATGCGCTCGCAAGTGTCTCACTGTCTCCTCTGTCGGATCGGACTTGAGACAGAGGGTCTCTTCATTTAGAGACTCGTTCACAACCACGCTTCAAGAGGTAATCATATTGCTTGTTTGTGGTTTAGATGAAACGATCCGAGAAGTGTTCTTCGATCATGTGGTTTCGTCACATGAAAAATTTTAATTTCCGCTGCATCGAGAAACTAGTGTGACTAGTCTCTTCCGATCGCATACGATGCGATCTCACACTTCCGTGATGCATTTAAGGATCTTACTATATCCTTCAAGTGGTATCAGATCCTTAGGTCGAAGGTTTTGGATGCGATCCATAAACCTAGGATGACTTGGGTTTGTTAGGGTTTGCGAAAGTTTTGTCGCATTTCATTTTCGCATCTCTATTAGTGTATATTTTCGACCTTGTTTAAATTATTTATAAAATAACACTTGAATTTTGTTCCCCATTGAATAAGGAAAATGTAGGATCTGAGTTTATGTGATTTTGAATCCGTTTGCTCAAGTTATGATCATTTTAGTGATCATGTTTCCATTGTTTCGGGGACTGCAAATCTTAACGTAATTAAGGAGTTAACTGCGGCTTTGAAACACCTAGAAATGAGTGCAAATCACTTAGGTTCTGTTGTAAATCAAATTAGCAAACTTTGGGAACTTACTTTGCTTGATTTGGATTTAAATTGATTGAGATATGCTAATTTTAGTAAGTGAGGGTCACTGCTGGAAATTACTTTCCTAATCAAGAACCTTGTGAATGTCATTTAATCAAGTTGTGAAATTAAATTGTTTTATTTTATGGAATAATTACGGATATATATTTGTGAAGTATTTTGTTATAATTATTTTCTTAAATGACATTGCCCTAACCAATATTGATTAGATGTGATCTAGATCACAAATTGGTTACATGATCTACATGATCTACTTTCCACCAAACATTGTTGCTTGAATAGGATTGGGGATTTGTTTAGCAAATCTACTTATAATGTTAATCAAAATTGTTTTGATTATTATTATATGGCATAACTTTGGTTGAAAAACCGATTATCAACTCAAGTATATAGTGATTGACTTGGCATTATCTTTTCCCAAGGCGGATATGGTGTCTAGTCGGGGAGCGTTGGGGTAGCAGATTGTACCGTGTGCAGTCTGTCCCACTCCCGTCGGTACTGGCCATGACAACAGGTGGGGAGCAGATAATGCTTGAGAGATCATGATGTATTTTTCTAAATATTAAAATTCAATTGGATCATTAATTTAATATGATTAGATTAACTGGAATCCAATTAAAATTAAACACTCTGTTTTAATAGAGATGTTATTTCTCTTGTAAGAATTAATTATTTGAATATGATTCACAATAATTAATTAGAATTTGAGCGTGATATGGAGGATCACATAAGTGACATCCATGGTCTCCCGTCAACGTGAAGGGTTCCATCGCCAGGGATTGTATGTAGAAGACGTCTATCCGAAGTGACAACTCCTATATGCAAGCGCATCTGGATCGGGCTCTTCGCTTCTCGAAAGAGTAAGGATCTATGCGTAGTGACCCCAATATTGGGTTCTCATATTATTGGGGCGATATCGGATTGTGCATAGCGAGTTGTATTCCTGTTGACGGTTGATTCAATTAGTGACAGGTCAACATCACCTTAGGGGTGGTGGGCTCGGGTGTTAAAGATTGAAGTGGGAGTGCAAGTTGGACTTGCGAGGCGGAATGTTTTCCCGCTTCTTTTTATTCGAGTTGCATGTTCTCATATTATTGGGATGTGACAAATATAAGAAAAGAGATCCCAGATCGTGCTTGAGATATAATGGTAAGTATATCTCTTACATTGAAAGTGATTAAGGGAATGAACTTTCAGTGTTGACAAGGTAAGACAACTTTGGTATAAAAATTCCTAAATCAAAGCAATATATATTTATATATTTATGCAAATTTCTTATTTTAGATAATCCTTCATTAAACACTCAATACTATACTCAATAACATGTGTAATATCATGGATTGGATCCATGATCAAGATATTATACTTGCAGTTGGACACATAATGTATGTGGTTGCAATGTGCAAGTTTCCTCATAATAATGAGGAATGACAATTAAATAGACAATAGGACTACAAATCTAGGGTTTGTGTGTCTCTATAGTCTTGATCTCTCATCAAATGTACTTTGGAAGTGATATGTCGATGACAATCACAATTGTCAAATAATCCTTATAAAAACTTAAGAAGATGTTCTGGCATACATATATGCTCTCGACATTTAATCATGAATGACATGGTTCACTGCATTATGCTGAATGGTGGCTCTATAAGAGATGATGTACTCAAAATGTTTGAGTACCTACCAGAACCAATGATTTTAAGAGTTAAGATAGATGTAGATATGATGCGTGTTATCGTTCTACTGTCTATACTCTAGTCATTCATGAAGCTTCATAATATTCACATTGGATGAATTGAATGAAGCATTTATAATTGTTGAAATACTCTTGCATTGAATTTATTTGAATTTAACATAAGAGATCCTTTGTCTTAAGCAACGGTTGTTTATAGATGAAGGGAGCACAGTGGAAGCGTGGGTCTGACCCATCTAAGAAGGAAAGTTAAAGAGTTGATTGTACTTCTGTGACTTCCATACATATGACATCCAAATAGTTGGATGAATGCAAATACTGCAATAAGCTGATGTGTTGATAGTATGACTATCAAGTCTATTTAGAATCCTTAAAGAAGGACTCGGATAGTGTATCAGAATAATCTACATATAATCATTGATATTGACTTGCTTATTTGATAGGATAAAGTCTAATAATTGTATCTCATTCTTCTAATGGCACTTGCAATTGGTTGCATATGTATTAGAGGACTAGAACTTTGATCTTAATGTTTAATAGTCACCTACTTGGATATTGATGCAAATGTTGCAACAATCTCTATTGGATAGATAGACTTCATATTTTCAGTGGGAGAGCCCTTAGTCTTAGAGAATGTCTTTATAATTTGGATATTAGAATACACTCAATTTATTTCTAAATGTTGGAAATAAACATGAATTCTGAGATAGATCTATAATAAAGAGTTATAATGGACACATTTCATAAAGAGATCTAATATCTAGAGGACTCTACTAAATTAGAAAATTAATGAATGGTTCATTAACATTTCTGATACTGAAAACTAAACCTTAAAAGAACAATAGAAAGATGAAGATCATTTGAAAATGATCTGGCATCAAGCCTTGGACATATGTCTGTTGATGAGATCAATAGACTAGTAAGAGATGACTCTTTAGATTGTCTATAAGTTCAAATCTTAAATACTTTTGAATATTGTATTCAAAAGTAAAAATATCCAATACACCCTTCCTTGGGAAAGGTGTAAGATGTCAAGGTATTCAGGATCTCATACATATTGATGTACGTGAATCATCTATATCATAGTAAACATTATGGATATGTGCTATCTATTAATGATTATGTATGATATGAGATTTCTTCTCTTTACCTTAGAAAGCTTTTAAATGTTCAAAGATTTCATAATTTTGGTTTAGAACCAAAGTTTGAAGGAAGATAAAATGAATTTGATCTAACCTAGGTAGCATGTACCTATAAGATAAATTCATGGAATACCTTATGGAGAAAGGAATAACATTCCTATCTCATTCCTCCTGATAAACCTAAACTCAAGAGAGTTGTAGGGAGATACAATCGATCATGTGTGACATGATCAATGATGAATTTTAGCATAATTACCTCTTAGTTTCTAGGTATATATGTAGTATAGACTGCAATATATATATCCTTAATATGGTTCCATGCATGCAAGCTAGAATCTAGCACCAGAGAGTGCTGCTTCATTTAGAAAATAAAGGATGGTATTGGATACCTACTCTATGAACTTGAGATTCTTAAAAGATCTCATCTCTGAGAATGTGATTCTTAGAGGATGACTCTCTTAAGAATTAAGATGAAAATAAATCAAAGGAACTCATTTAATCTTGAGATGATAATGATGCTCTTGGAATTGAAAACTAAAAGGACAATTAAAGATGAAACACTAATACCTCTTCAAATGAGTTTGAGGATGTATTCCATGTGTCAATTAATTCTGACAATGATCAAACTTCATGTGATGAAGCTTCTGAAGATCATGCCTTGGAAAGATGGACGTTAGCAATAAAGTCTAAAGTAGACTTCATATACAAGTGTTGTACATGGATCCTCGCGGATTCACCTATAAGGGTAAGACCTGTTAAAGTGTAAATGGATCTTCACGAGAAAGAGGGAACCCGATGAGAAGGTAGAGACCTTCAAAGCACGGCTCGTATCCACAAGATACACACCGAAGAAGAAGACATCGCTTGCGGTGAGACTTGCTCTTCAGTAACCTTGCTTAAACCCGTCGGAATATTGCTAACTATAGCTACATAACTTGACCATGACATCTTCAAGATGTAAGTCAAGATTGCATTCCTCTATGAATACCTCTCTGAGGATATTCACATGAAAAAGTCCCACGGCTTCTGAGAAAATCAAGGTGTGCAAGATAAAGAAATCTATCTATGGACTCGAGTAAGCTTCTTGTAGTTGGAACTTAAGATTTGATGAAATTATAAATGTTATGATTTCAGACAGAATCTTGATGAACCATGTGAAGCTTAGTGGGAGTGCCATTGTGTTCATAACGCTAAACGTAAGATAATATCCTAATTATTTGAATGATATAGGATGATAAAAAGTGTTTTATAATCTGGCTATTTGATACCTTGAGATATTATCTCAAGGATATCTCTTGGATCTGAGTTCTGAAAGTGTTCAGAAGCAAAGAGAAGAAGTTATTGGGACCGTCACATTTGTAGTACACCTTGGACATATTCCATTCTTGAAAAACCCTAAGGAAGGCTTCCTTCCCTTAAGATATGGTATTGACCTATCTGACGGGATATCAACTCATAGAGTTGAGGAAGTGAATGCTTGAACTGCTTCCCCTTGTGCATCAGTTGTGAGAAGCAAGGTGTATACTAGATGTGTACAAAAGCCAGATGTTTGCCATGCAGTGGGAGTAGTAAATTGTTGCTAATCCTACTATGGAGATAAAACACTTGGTTGCAATAATGACAATATCTTCAAAGATGACGAAACTTAGAGATAGTGATCTCTATAGTCTTATCTTCAAAAGTTTAAGACCTTGTAGATAGTGATCTATAAGGGTCTTAACTATAGATACCTTAGGAGATAAAGATCTCCAAGAATAAAGGTATTCTAATAAGGATTATGGGAAGACTGGTTATAATAATTATTGAGCAATAGTGTCTAGCACACTATAAATGCTTTAATAAGATTGAGTACTGGTTGCATAAGATGCAACATTCGCATATGATGCGAGAACTATTAGTAGGAGATATGCAAGTGCTGTAAAAGGACTTGGCATAGTCTTTTGGGAACAGGAGTGACTGATCAGCTTACCTTGCTATTTTCTAAGTAGCCTATGATTGTCACATGAGTGCGGGTTTAAATGATTAGCCCATCAATGGCTCTTCGGGCTAGTAGGAGATTGTTGGACATATGAGCCCAGAACGAGCCATTATGTAATAAATGTTATTGCAAATATCATTTCCTGATCTGAAATGAAGAATAATTAATTTGCATAATAGGTCACTTAGTACAATTAGGGTTATATACCATGGCCATCTTAATGATCATACATATGTTGATTCAATAATTGAATCATAGAGATTGGTGCTTGGATGAATATCTAAGGAGTTAGATTGAGGAATCATCAAGCATCGTCAAATGATTATTAAGACATGATCTCCAACCTGAGGAGGAGATGGCAATCTTCTCTTTGAAGGTTGATATCTAACCGACCTCTTGATGCAGGTCCTCTACATATGAATAGAGATTCAGAGGTGTTAGATAAGTTAGGTTAAAGTGTTGACTTAACGAGATCGAGATAAACAAAGTCCTATGTCGTATACTATCATGATATAGGCATGCATCCTCTGACCGGAGACAGATGTGTTACTATATGTATGAGTATGTACATTTGGCAGACCAATAGGTTGATGACCTAACCAAGGTCTATACACTGGCGTGTTGGTGTGCATACAAGGGCATATGAGTAACACGATCTCTCAAAGGGATCATATAGGTTCAGTTACTAAATCGGAAGACATGAGCTCACTCATGAGATATTGGGAAAAATCAAATTCCATGCGCGGTCGTCTTGCTTTGGAAGCTTGACTGAATTTGTAGGTTTGATATACACTTTTGGAAAGTATATGATCAAGACCTAGGTATGATATATGCTTTTGGAAAGCATGTGATCGATATCAACTCCCAATGATCAAATGAGAAACTTAATGATAAAACCTTGAAGTAGACAATGTAAAATTGGTCTAATACTTCAGCTTTATTCTGGGTCTTCTAGTATACACAATGTACATGTATTGGGAATACCTGAGGGTGATGTGATCATAAATGATTGTATAACCATGACGCTTCCATTCCTAGGGAGTGATGAAACAGGTCTGGATTTTAGTGACTCCTCTCGGTAGAGAAGTAATCTGATCTTGGTACAAATGTTGGACAACGATCTGAATGTGATTCAAATGCAGTGAGAAGATTAGATTTACGGTTTTGATTTAAAAAAGCATCTATGGGAGGCCCGAGATCAGGATTTGAGATGTGATCTCAATATCCAAGTCACTATACATGGAACAGTACAATCGCCCTGTCCTTATCTCTAAGTATCTGCGGAGAAAGCACATTATCCTTGAAAGAATTCAGGGATAATTTCATTGTTGATATATGTATCCGAGCATTGAGAAATTGATAATTAAATGTGATTTAATTGTCATGAATAATATGAATTTTATTCATATTATAAGGAGAGTATCTTAGATAATTAAATGTGATTTAATTATCAAGATGTGAATAATGTGAATGTGATTCATATTATTTAAACACATGAGAATAGAGATCCAAGATGATTAGATGTGATTTAATTATCATGGATATGAATAATGTGGATATCACTATCTATATTAATCATATATATTATAAATGTGATTTATAATATATAAGAGAGAGCTATTTGTACTTTAATTAAATGTTGATGTGAATTGGATTCACATTGGACAATTAATTGAAAATGTAATTCACATTTTATTTTGGGTTATGAATGTCGTTCACAATTTTCCAATGGCAAGATTGCAATATTCAAAAAATAATTATGGATTATTTTTGTAGAACAATTTACAACAAGTGTTGTTAGAAATATTGGAGATTTCCATGGAATAATGTAATCTCATGAGATTACATGAGATTGCCACCAACTCCCATATTATGGAAGGAGGCAATCTTCATTCCATAATCTCCATGTTTGATTGATTTAATTTTAGGATTAACTTATATTGATTTATCAATATATATTTAATATAATTAAAGTAATTGTTGTTGTGTTTTTACAACAAAAATCTTAGCCATTAAAAGAAACACAAATCAATGTGAGCCATTGGATTTGTGTTGTCCATGGATTGAGATCCGTGGATCCCAAAATATTATAAAAGGAGAGGCACCCCCTTTGCTCTTCTTTACATAACACAAGTGAGACAACATATACTCTCTCCCTCTCATTCTCTCTATACACCATCTTCCTCTCTTCCTCTCTCTTATGGCCATCCACCTTGGAGACCTAGAGAGAGATACTCTCGCCACAACATCACCGTTATGCTGTCAGACTATTTGCTCGTGGATCTCCATCTCCTTCGGTGCACCTCACTCATGAAGAAGACGTAGGATCTCGTGTAATAAGATCAGGAGATTCATTGCTCGGATCATCAATGTGGATTGTGAGAAGCATGCATTTCATCAACATGCTCGCAAGCATCTCCTCCGTCGGATCGGACTTGAGACAAGAGATCTCTTCATTTAGAAACTCGATCACAACCACGCTTCAAGAGGTAATCCTATTACTTGTTTGTAGTTTAGAAGAAATGATTTGATAAGTGTTCTTGGATCATGTGCTTTTGTCACATGAAAAATTTTAATTTCCATTGCATCGAGCAACTAGTGCGACTAGTCACTCCCGATCGCATATGATGCGATCCTCTCGCTTCCGTGATGTAATTAAGGATCTTACCATATCCTTGATCAATGTTCGACTCCATCACCTCTGGGAACCCTCATTATGCCTCATCTTTATCTTAAAAGTTACCTATCTAGATTTGGTTTGGAGCTAACACATGCAGGAGGCTTGAGTTTCTTCATTGATCAGAATTTTTGCTGAGATCCTATCTTGAATATCAACTCCGACGATCCTTCACCTCCAAGGAATTTTAGGGCATGGTAACTCTTCAATATGTCTTCTACATCTTCACGTTAGTCTGAAGAAGCTTCATCAACCTTCAGTGGAAGAGGAACACGAAGGAGCAAAAGATTCATCGTCGGAGCACCACCCATGCTCCACATTGCAAGGAGGAAGGGGAAGAACTAGAAAATAGGAGTCGTTCGATCGATCCTATTTGGGTTAGATATAATGGTCTAGTTTTTGCCACATAGACTCTCTCGAAGCAACGTTTTAGATGCTGCTTGGACTACCCGAGCCAAGTGTTGAGGCTCAAGGGAGCGACACTTAGCCTGAGCTACGCGTCATCTGAGACTGATCGATTACAGATTTGGAGCATGTGCCTTCGGAATATTTGCAGCACCAAACTGCCAAGTTTTCAAATTTAAAGATAAATCCACATCTTGGTTAAAATTGCATATATATCAAGACAATTTTGACTATTTGCAATTGAATCCTTCTGAGGACCTTTTTTGTAAGTAAATAAATTAGTTTTTATTTCAATTATGCCCATGTGTTGTTGATTTAATATCCTGTAATTCGTATATTTAAATTTAATGAAATTGGTGTCATTTTGAAGACAATTTTATGCTCTTTGATTTGGCATGTCATACTTGCTTATTTGATCTATCTTATATGCATAAAAATTCAAAGAGTATAATTATTCCTTTCAACCGCGAAATTAAACTAAAATGAAGTATTATGTGGTTGATTGATGCATTGATACCTTGATTCCATTAAATCTTAATTAATTTCATAAGTTGTTTTAAATAATCAATCAGAAGCATCATGTGAGTTTGTGCATCTTATTGTATTGCACGAGCATCATGAATTGTTCATTTAATATAACTACATAAAAATGTTAAAAAAATCCATGCACTCTGCTTGTTGCATTTACTTGACATAGAGCACAAAGAAATTGCTTAAATAAATATTCAAATTCTTGATTAAATTGATTAATTGCTCATGTCCTTGTGTTCGACTCTAGACTTGTCCATGATATAAATTAGAGTTGAGTCCTATTCACAGAGACATTTACTTGGTTTTTACTGAGTGTTGATTGGCCATACTAAAATAATAATTAACTAACATTACCGTTTAAAGTTTCATCAGATGGCATCGTTTCCAGAGAAACGAAGCATTATTTAATTTGTTTTTGGTTTAGATAATTATTTTTAGTGATTTTCTGTGCATTTTAGGTTAAGTGTTTGCGTTATTTTATTTGTTGTGTTATTATGTTTGTTTTCATGTTGTTTATCTATTTAATTAGCTTATTTTATCTAAAGAATTTTCTAATAATCTTATTGTTTTGTGGTAGGGCCCATGGAGCCGACGGACACAGGAGGAACACAATGGCGAGAAGCTTGGAGCTACAAGCTAAAGAGACCACTTAGCAATCAGTTTAGGAGGAATTTTTAGTGTAATTAAGTAGTGAATTTTTGTGTTCTATTATTTTTGTAAAGATATTTGTAATAATTGTAGTCTAATTGCCCTATTTACAACATTTCTCATTTAAGTTCTCGTGTTTGTTAACAAAGGCCTCTACTTATTTTTTTGATTTGTGTGTTTGTGTCGAGAGTGGTTCTCTACTTGAGTAGTGCGAATTAGGAAAAGACACTTCAACTCAAATAGTCAATTTTAGGTTAAAATGCCTCGTGCCCTTTTCGTAATTTAGGCCATACAATTTTTGATCTCATAAGATTCACTTTTATATTAGAGATTCATCTACATGTATTGTAAGATACATTGTATTTAGTAAAACTTAATTGATATTCTTCACTGCTAATAGAACTCCTGCTTAGGGTAGCTTTTCGACTTGCATCATTTAGATCAGATTATTTCAATTCAATCTAGCATCCGCATGGAGAGTGTTGGGAATCACTGTGAGTATCTCTAAACGATTGCATGCGTCATTGATTTCTACCTGCATTCCATTTTTTCGATTCCTTCCCAAGTTTTGCAACTTAAGGTCTAAAGGAAAAGGGACTAGATGTTAGGCGATATTTAATGTGGTTACATTAAATCAAGTGATAAACAACATTAAAATTAGATTGAATTATGTAAGCTGATCTTAATTAACTTGGAATAAAAGCAACATTGTATTATGGATAGTAACACCCTCATTGGACACATGTACTTGCCCCCAGAAAGAGTTGGTTAGGATGGATCCCTAAGGTTAGAACTCAAATCCCTGGACTTCCAGCCTAAGTCTCCATATCCGACTCTCACGTATTTTTGGAGTTGCAAGTGCTTACCTTGGACCTTAGAAATACATTTTGGTTGTCTACACTTATAAAGTTCCTTTTGGGTGTGATATTGAGCATGGTAGCTTGGGAAGATCACTCCATTATTTGAGGGCTTATAAGACTTCAACTAGGTGTAGTAGGAGACCCCTTGTGTGTAATGTTGTGAAGATTGTTTTAATCACCAATTAAAATTGACAAGATAAAATAGGACGAACTCTTACGGTCCTCACGTGTTGACTCGATGAAAGTATTCAAAGGGTTTTCCTTGTGTTTGATTTGTGTGAGTTGATTCCGCACATTCAAGTAAAATGTAATACTAGATCTTTCTTGAAACTATCTTGCTCGTTTCTATGTACTCGATTGAAATCGAAGATGGATAGCTGGCCAGATTTTTATCTGGATTTTGCAAGCCTATCATCGATCCATCTAAATATCACATCTTCCAAGGTCCAACCATTTTATTATTACAGACCTTCCTGGATTCTAAATAACCCTTGTTTCAATTTAGGATTTCATGATTCCCTTCTAGGATGCAGTTGCATCCCGATTGATCCCTTTCTATCTTCTTTTCTCACCGAGGAAGATCATTACTTAAGAAGGTTGACATGATTTCAACATCTTCGTCACGAACTCACTCGATCCTTTTTTTGATGAAGGTTTAGAAGATTCAGTTAGATGTCGCCAAAGAAACAAAATAGGGAGGAAGAAGAGCGTGAAGACCCATTGCATATGGTCTTAGCTAGGTTAGTGGCCTCAAAGGGGAATGTGGATTTATTGAGATCCCGGTAGGTCATCTTAACCTAGGGGTGTATGCGACGTATAATCATGGACAGTATTGAAGGATATGGTATTATCCTCAAGCGCATCATGGAAGCGTGATCGTCCTATCGGATACGACGAAGAACGACTAGTCGCACTAGTTGTTCGATGCAGCGGAATTTAAAAATTTTATTCGATGAAACAACATGATCCGAGAACCATTCTCAGATCGTTTCATATATAACCACAACAAGTATAATGCAATACCTCTTGAAGTGTGGTTGATCAAGTTTCTAAGAGAAGAGACCTCTTGTCTCAAGTCCGATCGTCGGAGTAACGGCTTGCGAGCGCGGGGATGAGTTGCAGTGTCCTCGCAATCCGAGAAGATGATCCAAGCACGATTGCTCCTGATCTTGTCGCACGAGATCGAACGTCTCCTTCGTGAGTGAAGCACTCCAAGTAGACGGAGAACCGTAGAGCGTCGAAGCAGCAGCGTAGTGGCGTGGGCGTCGACAAGTCTCTCCACCAAGGTATGGTGGACGACCACCAAGAAGAGATGGAGAGAGGGCTGTCGAGTATGGAGAAAGAGAGAGAGAGAGAGAGAGAGAGAGAAATGTGCTACAATAGCATGTAAATAGAGAGCATGGTATGCCTCTCTATTTATAGGGTTTTGGGATCCATGGATCTCAATCCATGGGACATATAAAATCAATGGATGAGATTGATTTATGTCAATCCAATGGTCAAGATTGTTGTTGGTAAAAGCCAACAACTTGTGATTTAATTTTGATTAAATATATTTGATAAATCAAATATATATTAACACCAAATTTAAATCAATCAAATAAGGAGTGAAAATACAAAGGAGATCATCCTTCCCATTAGAGGGAGTGGACGGCCTCCAATTCCATAAAGGAATTGGTGCCGCCACCTCCTTCCCATATGGGGAGGGCAATCTCATGGATTTCCATGAGATTGCATCTCTCATTGACTTTCTCTCTACTTATTTCCAACAACTATTTGTTGGGATTTTATTCACCAAAAAATAATTCTCAATTATTTTTGGAAATATTGCAATCTTGACATTGGAAAATTGTGAATCACATTCACAACCCAAAACAAAATATAATTTACATTTTCAATTAATTATACAATGTGTATCCAATACACATTAATAATTAATCTACAAATATAAACTATAATTATCTCTCTCTAATACATTATAAATCACATTTATAATATATTATGAATAATTGGATTATTACTATCCACATTATTCTTATCCATAATAATTAAATCACATTATATTGAATAATTCCTCATACATCATGATAATTAAATCACATTTAATTATCAATTTCTCATTGCTTAGATCTTATGGAATTATTCTTGAACCATTCAAGAACAATGCTATTTCTCCTCAGATACTTGGAGATAAGGACAGGGCGATTGTACTGTTCCACGTATAGTGACTTGGATATTGAGATCACATCTCAAATCCAGATCCCATGGACCTCTCATAGATGCTTGATCAAATCAAGACCGTAAACCTAATCTTCTCATTGCATCTGAATCTCATTCAGATCAATGTCCAGTTCATGGACAATTAGGTCACTTCTCTAATGAGAGGAGTCACTGAAATTCAAACCTGTTTCATCACTCCCTCGGAATGGAAGCTTCATGGTTATATAATCGTATATGATCAAATCACCCTCAGGTATTCCCAATATCTGCAAATCCTACATACTGGAAGACTTATGATCATTTTGAAGATAAAGATCACTTTTGCACTGTCATCTTCATGGTTAGATCATTTAAGTTTCTCCATCTTGGTTATTTGGGATTTGGTATAGATCATATGCTTTCACAAAGCATATATCTTACCTTCAAATTCATGTCATGCTTCCAAAGCACGACGACCATGCATGGAATTTGTTCAGTCCCAATATCTCATGAGTGAGCTCATGTCTCCCAGTTCACAAGCGAACCTGTATGATCCCTTTGAGAGATCATATTACTCATATGTCCTTAAATGCACACCAGCTCGTCGGTATATAGACCTTGGTTAGGTCATCAACCTATTGGTCTGCCAAATGTACACACTCAGACGTATATCAATACATCTGTCTCCGGTCAGAGGATGCATGCCTATATTGTGACAGTATTCAACGTAGGTCTTTGGTTATCTCGATCTCGTCAAGTCAACCCATTGACTTAACTAACCTGACACCTCTGAATCACTATTCCCATGCAGAGGACCTGCATCAAGAGGTCAGTCAGATATCAACCATATGAGATAGTATTGCCATCTCCTACTCAGACTGGAGATCATTACTTAATAATCATTTGATGATGCTTGATGAGTCCTCTATCTAACTCCTTAGATATTCATCCAAGCATTTGCCTCTATGATTCATCCAATGAATCAACAGCTGTATGATCATCAAGTTGGCCATGGTACATAACCCTCATTGTACAAAGGGACCCTATAGTGCATTCATTCATTAATCTCAGAAAGGGAGTGAAAAATAATCAATAACTTTTATTGATAATTTATTCATTACAATAAAATGGTTCGCTCGGGGCTCACATTGCTAACAAGTATCATATGACAAATTGGTTGAGTCTAGTTGAACGAGAAGTCGAATATGAATTGAAGCCGCAGTTTTCGAATCTATTGTCACACTTCAACAAAAATGCACATGAGGAGTTGTACGCATTCCTTAAAGTTTTTTATTAGTATATACTATTCTTAGACATCCTAGGATTTTTTAGGACTATATTAGACTCAAAGCTCTACCTTTTGCCTTGAAAGATAAGGCAACTTATTGGATGAAGAACTTGGGGGTAGTTATAACTACATATACTCAGTTCAAGGACCTTCTATTGAAGAATTTCTACCTTCTGAGTAGAACTAACTTGATGCGTTCTCGCATCACGAGTTTATCCCAATTATCGAACGAACCTTTCGGTGATACATGGGAGTGATTCAAAGATTTATTGCAGAAGTGTCCTTGTCATGGACTAGAGACTAACATCCCTGTGCAGTCATTACTCAACGGTCTCAACCTGAGGTGCAGGGTTTAGTTAGGGTTTAGGGTTGGACAACAACTTATCCAAGTTGCCTAAGTAGATGACAAAGCTGACAAAGAAAGTATCTAAGATGAAGTTACATGCTGTGAATGTATCTGTTGCTCTATTTATTGAGTCCATGATGAATATGTGATTCATGACTCTAAAAGATGAAAATAGAGCTTTGTTCCCGAGTAATTAGATGCATATTTCTACTTATATTGCATAATTAGCATTCATGCATGCATTGATAACATTTGCATTTTAGCATTCATATTTGCATAAAATAAGAAGCCAATTTCACTTGTAAATATTCACCTGTATATTAGATAAAATACCTTATTTGTATATATTTTATACTAGCTCCGAATCCAATAAAACCAACTCTATAGTGTATATATTACTAACATTAATTAAAGGAAAATATCAAAAAATACTAACTTGCAAAATGGACCAATAAAACCCTAATCCAAGTTTGAAACCATGAACCTTAAAATGTGCATATCTCTCTCATACAGCCTCTGAATCAGGTCTACTCACTTTTAAAGTAATATACATTCCAAGACCTTCGAAACAAGACCAATTTCATTAAAATTGGAGCTCGTATGCAAAACTTGGGTTTTGGGCCCCTTTTGTATATTGTACATATTGACCATTTTGCCCCTGTATTTTACCATTTTATTTTCTTCATTATTAAAAATCCAAAAAAATTAGATTAAGTTGTAAATATTCTTCTCATATTTTCTCTATTTTTATTTTTATTTTTCTCTTATTGAAAAATGACAAAAAAATTACAAAAGATGAAATGCGGTATTTTATATCTATAAGGTACCACCCAAAAATACATTTTTGTACAGATGATTTCCTTTGATTTTTGGCCCTTCACGAAAGTTGTAGATCTCATTGAGACGAGAAACTTTTGTGTTGACCACTTTTTGATTTAATCCCTTTTGTTATTTCGTTTTAATTTTCTTTACAGTTAATTTTTGAATTTTCTAGGAGCGACATGTGACAGCTCCTGGAGCCGCCACGTGTCACCCCATTTTTAAATTATTTTATTAATTTCGGATTTATTTTATTATTTTCGGATTTATTATTATTATTACTTTACTATTATTATTTTAGTTATTTTTAGTAGCCTACTATATTATTTTATTAATAATTCATTTTATTCCCCCTTTGACCACTTCTCTACTTGCCTTCTACTCCAAGTCTCCACTTTCTCCACCACTCCATTCCCTCCACTCCTTCTCCAACTTCCCTTTCCTCCTCTTTATATTCACCTCTCATCCTCCATTTCTCATCGTCCACCATTTCTTCAATTGAGAGGGAGAGACCACCATGCCCCGAGTGTTGTCGGTGACAGCTTCAGTATCTCTCGGTCGAGCAACGACGGTTTCAAAGGCGAGATCCACGAGGACTCCTCCTCGTGTCGTTGTGCATCCCTTCAGATCACATCCGAGCTTCTTCGATTTTTCGTCGGATCGAATCGAGGCGACCACAACAAAGCCGCACACTGCAGCTCCACTTTCGGTAATTCACAGGTAATCCCTCAACTTTTCCTTGTCAATTTTTTTATCTAATATTTTGTTTATCTTGTTCATCACAAAAAAATCACACCATCAACCACCATCACGATCATCATCTCAACCACATGCACATTACATTTTCTATTCCCAGTTACAAAGAAAATCATTAAAAAATTTGCAAAAGAAAAAAAAATAAAAAATAAAACAGAGTAGGGAGGAAGCAACTCGGATGCCGCCGCCCCCCTGCCTGGACCACGGGCAGCACCGCCAACTCCTCCTCGAGAAGGCCAGCCCCGCTGCGACGCCGTCCAGGCCACCGCCACCGCTCGCGGTGACCCTCCTTCCAGCCCCCAGGCCACCGTAGCCCGACTGCCGCTTCAGCCCCTAGGCTTCCGCCGCACCTCCTGCCTACACCCCTCCATCGACGTCAGTGCACCTAGCCGCGCCGTCCTCCGCACTCTAGACCGCGCTGCAGGCAGCCCTGCAGCAAGCTGCCAAGCCGCCAAAGTCGCACCCCCCCAACAGCGGTGCGTCGCTGCACCGCAGCGCCGCCCTCCCTCCCTCGCCCCCGCGCGGGACGGCTGCACGCCACAACCGTGCGCTCCCCACCTCAGGCTGCCGCGCGCCTCGTGCTGCCATCTCCAGCCTCCCAGGCCTCGGCATACGTGCTCTCGCCCTCTCCGGCCTCGCACCGTCCTCAGACGCCACGCGCCACCGCCACCGCTTCACGTTGGCCACCGCAGCGCCGCTGTTGCGCGACGTCCTCCTCATCCTTGCCACGCCACCGCCGCCCTCTCGAAGGCCACCACCGCCTAAGTCCCCCTTTACGCCTTATGCCCTAGCGGTGGGAGAAAGAAGGTCCTTTTTATTTTATTTTGGTGAAAATTGCAATTTTGTTATTTTATGTTTATTTAATTTCAAACAGGTCCCTGTGCACTTTTTCTTTATGAACTTATATTTTCTTTCTTGCATTGACACCCCTAACTTCTCATGGTAATTTGGACCTCCAAATAGCATCATTTGATTCATGAAAAATAGCATGTTATAGAGCAACCGGTTCTTTATCTTTTGGCTATTTATTGGCATTTTTGTGAGCACCAAATTATAAAAATCAGAGATTGAAAATAAGTGATATTTTGTTTATTTATGCTCTGAAATTTGCACATAGTCATTTATTGCTTCAAAAATTGTGAAAAAATTGTGAATGATGTATTTTATTGTTCTTTAATTACGATCCAAATTTCATCCAACTAGGAGTTATTTTGTGCATAAAATAAATTCTAGGGTGATCTCCATAATTGATTTTGAATTAATTCCACGAATTTGATTTTTGAGAAATTTCAACTCTCCTGGATTCCTTATTAAAATATCTACTTGGGATAATTCATTCTTTAGATAATTTGATTTCGTGGATTTATAAGAAATTAAATACCCACAATCACTCTGTTTTCAGTAAAAAATTCATAAAAAAATCATAAAGTGTCAAAAAATTCCAAAAATATTAGTTTAGCTTAATTTCATCATATTTAACTTCCACTAGATTTTTCATAATTTCCGCTTATCATTTGCATGAAAAATTGCATAAAAACCCTAAAAAAGTTTGCATTTTTCATTTGGGCATTTTAAATCCAAAAATTCCAAAAAAAATACATTTGCATCACTATTAGATTAGGTTTTTAGGAAAAATATAATTTGTCCAATTTGGATTAATTTCGCTTTAAAATTAAATTTGGCTAAGTTGTTGATTTTCTTAATAATCTAGTTCATTCATATATTGCATTTGGCATTTTTATCGTTTTAAAAAAATAACAAAAAAAAACCACTTGGAAAACCGCAATCTGATTCATCTAATTTGATTCCGAGTTGTTCCTTTGCCTCCTTGAGTCAACCCTAGGGCTTGCCTAGGTTAAACAAACATAAAGCCGCATATTAAATTCATTCGACGATTATTCGATTTGTGCGGTTATTTTTGATCGACGCGGATCTATCCGTCTGCAACGAAGTAGTCAATCCGACACATTAAAAGGGTAGGTCCACGGTCCGTCAGTCCATCATGTACATGAACAACCGATGTCAGGGCCACCACAACCGTGGGTAAAGGACCAGACTCTTACTCACATTGATGGAACATACAAAATGTACAGCTATAGAGGAGCCTTCCCAGTTGTGTGAAGTGAATGGTGTGTGGTACACACATAACCCTACCAGACAGGGAAGTTTTGGGAACCATCCACTTTAAAATCACCCACCTACTTTTTACAACACATCATTTACACCTACACCTCTTCCAACATAACAAAGCTCTGGAGCCTACCACTCCCAACCTCCAAGCTGCAACAACTGTACATCCATCAGTAGACATACTATCCAGGCCAATAAAGTCCACATGTTCAGTATCCCCCCACAACAACAGTAATACCCGTGTCATGAATCTCGGATTCATCACTCCAAATCTCATTTATTAAGCTCAAATCCCTCAAAATCAATAGCATTTCTGCATCTATTTTGCATAATTAGCATTCAAGCATGTTTTCATAATAATTGCTTTTTAGCACTAATTTCTGCACAAAATAAGAAGCCAAAAATCCAAGCCAAAATTGACCTGTAAATAGCCTAACTTCCCCAATTTTTAACTCATTCATAATAACTCCGAATACCACAAAACCACCTCCACTGTGTACATATTACTGATAAGAATAATGAAAAATACAAAAAATTCACTAACCCAAATAAGTGGACCAAAAACCCAAACCCTAGTTTCAGAATTTTCGGACTAAAAACCTCATATCTTCCTCATACAGTGTCCGTTTTATCACTACTCACTTTTGAACTAATATACATTCAGTTACCTTCAAAACAAGACCAAGTTCAAGTGAATGAGAGCTCATATGTGAAAGTTGGGTTTTTGGGCCCCTTTTGTATATTGTGTATTTTAGCGATTTTTGACCTGATATTTTATGTACATATTTTATCAATTCTAAAAAATCCAAAAAAATATATTAATGTGTAATTATTTATCTTTGATTTTATCATATTTTTCTGGATTTTTATCTTTTTAAAAATGACATAAAAATTATAAAACTCAAAAATCAAGGTATTCTATGTACAAGGGATACCTAAAAAATACAACTTTGTGCAAATGATCGATTTTGGTTTTAATGTCTTCATGAAAGTTGTAGATCATATCGAGACGAGCAATTTTTGTGAATAAACTTTTTTGATCCAAGGTCGTTTACTATTTATTTTATATTTTACAAAGGGTTTAAATTCTGATTTATGTGGGACTAACACGTGGCAGCTCCTGGAGTCGCCACGTGTCACCCGTTTTTGAATTTATTTTATAAAAAATTATTAAAAAGGATCGCACGTAAGTCGCACGTGCCTCCCAGGCATGTGCTTCGCACGTGCGCGCCATTTCGCACCCCTTTTCGCCACGTGGCCACAGCAGGGCCGTCCGATCTCGACCGATCGGATGGCCCCTGCTCATCTTCTTCCAACCACACTTTCCCAATTTGGCCGCCACCTCCCCGAAATTCCCACCCATCTCCGATTGCCACCGCCCGCAAATATCGCCGCGCCGCCCCACCACATCTTCGATCCCCTCAATTTCGGCCCATCGCCTCGATCAAATCTCCCAAAATATCACCGACCGCCCTTCTCGCGATCCCCTTCCATAGTCGGCCAGCAACGCCCCCTATAAATGAATCGCCGCCATCATCAACGACTCCCATCCACCGATTCATCAGCAGGAGCCTCCCCTCGGGCGTGACAACCGACTAACCCTTCAGCCGACATGATCCGAGGTGCCCTCCACCTCGTCGCAGCTCCGCCTCTGGCAGCTGCTTCGCTCCGGTGTGTTCACCGTCGAGCTCTATTGCTCAGGTACCACTCCACCCTTCTCCGTTGCACCTCTCATCTTCCCGACCATCAAACTCCCTATCTCCGATCAATCTCTCGCTCTCTTGATCGTTATCTCCTTCACCGACTCCTACGCGACCATCGCCGTGCTCCTCCGATTGACAACGACACCATCCAACGACTTCACCGCTGCCATCAACGCTGCCTTCTTCATCAACAACCGCATCGACTTCACCACCAACGCCCTCGATCGCCTCCGACTTTCATGCTTCATCTCCACCGCCTCCGACGAATCTGTCGACCATCATCTTCTCCAACACGGTCATCACTTTCGTCACTGTTCTAAAGCGCCTCCTCACATACACCACGAGCAATGCAAACTTCATCTTCTCCACCTCTAAAGCTCGCCGAACTCCGCCTCTCCACCGACGTCCACCGACCGTGTGTCGGCCACCCGTGGCTGTTCGATCAGCCTGCTAATAAGATCCAAGCCATTGAAGCATCCTTGAACATCAACCATTGGATCAACATCAGACACATCTCCAACAACGGTTCAGATTCGTGACCGAGCCTTCTTCCAAGACACCCCTGTACCAGGAGCCTCGGGCAGCCCAAGGCGCGTAGAAAGCGACACGTGGAGGCTCCCGCCAAGCCTCTTGCCCGAGCCTACACCTGCACGTGGTCTGCACGTGAGCCGAGTGGAGAATTGCAGAATACCCCCTGGGTTCCTCCTATTCGCCATCAACCCCGGCCGACCCAGGGGTCACGTGCTTCACACGTGCCCCACTGGGAATTTTACAGATACCGCCCTCAAGTATCGGTAATTACCACTAGGTCCCCCTGCATATTTTATTTATATTATATTGCATCTGTACCCCTGAATCTACCTTTACTTTTGAACCTCTTTATTGTAGTATTTTATTATCAAAAAATTAGCGTGATGTTTTTCATTTAATTCTCTACATTTTGACATATTGTGGACATTTTTGTGATTAATGGTTAATTAATAATTAATTGTTCTACGGAAATTTGCATATTTTTCCCACTTTGTGCTCTTAAATTTATATTTAATTAACCATTGCTCTAAAAATTCCCGAAAAATCACGGTTGTAGAATTAATTGTGCTTAACATTGTGCCCAGAAAGATTTGCACTTGCATGCATACTTTGTCCTGTAAAAATCATTTTATATATTTTAGTGTTTAATTTTTAATAGGCATTGAAACTAGTATTTTTGTGGTTTAAGATTTTTCTGAGGTCCATTACCTAGTGATAGATCTTAGATAATTTTATCCCTTGAAAACAATCAGGTTTAATATTTATTATATTCAAATATTGAAATTCATTTTGTTTGCATTTAAAAAATCATAAAAAAATTCATATTGCATCAAAAATTCCAATATAGTGCATTCATTTTGTCATTCTCGGACAAGTTTCATTTTTTCGGACATCGTTTGAACGTGCTTGAAATTTTAGTCCCTAGAATAGGCCAAAAGTGCATATTACATCCTTTATTGCATTAAAAATTACAAAAAAAGACCGCCTCAAAAACCGTGCACGAATTTTGATAGATATAATTCTGGGTTGTTCCTTTGCTTCCTTGTGTTCGACCTTGGGACTTGCCCAAGTAAAATAAACATAAAATCACATTTATTAAAATTGATGAATATTTTGTGTGGTTATTTTCTTGACCTATTCCGATTGCCGCCTACAACGAAATGACATTAGTTTTAAGCACAATCACATTTACATTTTTTAACAAGCAAATATCGGACTCGTCAGATGGCGCCGTTGCCAGTGAGGTAAATAGCTTAGTTTTGTGTTTTGAAAAATTTTTGTTCGATTTTCTGCATTCGGGTCGGGTAGTCTGACCCCCGAACTTCTCATTGTAAATTCCGTTTTTACTGCAATTTATTTTCAGCATTTATTTTTCATATATTTCGAGTCACCCTCTTACATTATCTCTCTTATTTTCTTGTGAGGTACATGACATACGTGGAGCGGTTTTTCAAGAAACCGAAGCATCTTCACCGACCTTCTAAAAATCCACAATTAATTTAAGATCGAGTCAAGTCGTGAGAGAGCATAGAGTCTAGCCTTTTAATTCCTGTAATTTTTAAATTTTTGTAATTAATTGCTTATTTACAACGATGTCCATTTGGACTCTCGCGTGTGTAACAAGACCTCTAACTTTATTCTGTGGTGTGTCATGGCCTGTTTCACTCTCCGGTAAGGGTGAGGCCCGACTTAAGTGGCGATTAGAATAGACTTGCACATACGACTCTCAGAGCATTTTAATTTTTAATTGTGCTCGTAGGATTAAGCCACACTTCACTATTAATTGAGACCACATAAATCGTTCAATTTAGCCAAAAATTTAACTCAATTCTTCCTCGCTAATAGAAATTTCTACTTAGGTGTAGTTTTTCATCGGCTTGTATTCATTTAAAATAATCTTTCAATTTCTGTCTAGCATCCCACATGGAGATTGCGAGGATTCACTGTAAGTCTTCTAACTGAGCATACATCATAGTTTTTCACATGCATCGGCTTTTCCCGAACTTCTCCTTCTTGTTTTATCACATAACTCTAAAGGAAATCGGGACTGGACGGTAGACGTATATTTGTGCTCACTTAAACTCTTCAGTGATCACCTAATTAAAATTGGGACTGCTAAAAATAGCCGATTTAAGAACCCATAAAATCAAGAATTCTTACAGGAGAGCAACTCCGACATTGTTTGTTTTTACCTTGCAGCAAGAAGAGAGACGCACACTAGGATAGAGCTAAACCAAGATTTTCATATAGACTACTGATTTTAAAAATGATTAGCTACTTCTCAGTGAGGAATACAGATAGCCAGTAAATGGTCCGGACTTCCTTAACAGAGTGGGTGGTTTAAAGGACACTGCGTAAGGCTCCGTCCTTAAGTAACACGGGTAGTCGTTTTATGGTCCGTACTTACACCTATACTGGCTGAAAGTAGATGCAACTAGTCATACGAACTCGGGACAGTCTTTAAGAAAATTTCGGTACCCAACAACTCGTTAAACGGTTTGCAAGATTTGAATTCTCACCAATTAAAAATCAACAAGATAACTGGCCGAACTCTTACGGCCTTCACTGAGTGAGTTGGTGAAACAAAACTTTCAATTGTGTTTGATTTGTGCGTAGAACTTAATTAATCATCGAATACCGCGCACTTGTGCCTAGATCATGAACCGTACACCTTTTGTTGATCTTTTGAAATCGAGAATGGAAAATTGTGGTAATTTTTGTTCGGACTCCGTGAACCCTTTTCTGACCGCCAAAAACTTTCCAGTCTCAAAGGTTCAGAGGCACTCTTACTCAGAACCACCTTGGGTTCAGGGACACCTCTCCCTTGAATCCTCCTCTTATGATCCTTTCAAAACTATTGACTCCAATTTTTCATAATCTGAAGGTGTAGAGAAGAACTCACAAAAGATGCCTCCCAAGAGGAACAATCATGAAGATGAACTTAATGAAGATCCAATGCAAATGATTATTGCAAGACTAGCCGCATCTGAGCAGCATCAACTTTTACTGAGGGAACAACTAGAGCAGTTGAATGCTGGGGGAGAACCACCAATGGAAAACGCGTACAATCCTGGGCAATACAGAGTTAGAAATTACTTGCAGCCCCCTCAGCCAGAGGTTCACCATGAACTGAAGCCACATTTCCTAAGTCAATTACCACAATTCCATGGTAATGCAAATGAAGAACCATATAAATTTCTACGAGACTTGGAGCTGATATGTTCTAATCAAAGGCACCCGCAAGTCGGCCAAGACTACATTTGTCTCACTGCACTACCTTTCGCCTTGAAAGGGAAGGCAGATTACTGGGTGAAAAACTTAGGAGTGACTGTGACTACCTATGATAGGTTCAAAAACCTATTCTTGAAGAAATTCTACCCTCTGAGCCGGACCAATCAAATGAGGACTCACATCACCAGTTTCTCTCAGATGCCTAATGAATCACTTTGTGATGCATGGGATAGAATCAAAGATCTCCTGCAAAAATGTCCCTGCCATGACCTTGATAAGAACATCCTAGTTCAGTCACTCTATTCTGGCCTTAACTACGAGACTCGGGGTTTAGTTAGCACTGCCTGTGGAGGAAATTACACATCCCGAGGAGCTGAGGCCGTCTGGAAAATACTAGAGCAGATGGCGGAGACAAGCTGTTCACAAATCGCCAGTAGAGCTTACACTGATTCCCTGAACACCTTTCAAGCCAAAGGAGGAAAGCATACTGTCGTAGAGATAGCAGAGGACCTGATTTCGAACATGAACATCATTGCCGATAAATTAACAGTTATGGATGAAATTCATAAGAGGATGAACGACTTCGACAACAAGATTTCCCAATTTCCAAAGCAGATGGAGGAGCTCACTGAGAAGGTAGACAAGATAGGGATACCTACTGCACTGACGGCCCCGATCTATCATGTGCAATATGTGCAGGATCATTCAAGATCTGGACAACAGTAACCATGGGCTCATGACCAATCCTATGCCCAACCTTCCCAACAGTCTCCTCCACCAGCCGAAACTGTTGAAGAAGCCCCGCCTCTGACATTCGAAGTAAACGACATTTGGTACACACAGAACACTACCCGACAGGGTAATATAGGGGACCGTCAGCAATATCAACATCCACCCACTTTATATAATGCCGCATTCCCCTCATCTCCACAGCACACTCAAAACAATGCAACATTCCAACACTCAAAGCCGCATCAGCCACACAACTGCCAGAACCAACCTCAGCAATATCGTCAGCAGTATCAAGCTCCAAAGTAAACATCTCAATCCTCAATCCATCCAGAAGAACCGGTAGATATCCAGAGACAGATGCTGGAAAAAATTCGAAACTTCTGAAATGAGTTGTACGATCTACGGGTCGATGTTAATCGTCTATCCCGTTGGAAGGATGAACAGACATCCCAAACCACAGCCATTCCCGCCCAAGTTCAAGCTAACCCCAATAGCTTGAACAAATCTCAATCATCTCAACACAATGGCCAGGTATACTATTCATATTTTTCCACATCTGAACATGAGATCCTTTCGTTTGACAATATCAATGCCATGTCACTCAGAAGCGGAAGGACCATGTTCGTACCTGATCGGGCAAGGGAATCAGACCATGAAGACTCGGAAGATCAACCGAAGGATGCTTATGAGGATGAAGAAGAAGGACTCCTGAAGATCCCGGCATTAGATAAAGGAAAAGCATCTATGGAGTCTGTAGAGGACCTTGAACCTCTAGTTGCTGCAAAAATACCTTTGTCACCATTTCAGCAACATGATTATTATCAGAAAACTTATGATTGTAATAAGAACTCCAAATCTAATAAAGATGCTCTTATTTATGATTTTGGCTCTCTTTCTCCTGTCTCAAATGCTTCCATTCCTTTCCTTCATGCTCTTAAGAAAGGAAAACAAAAGAAAAACATTCAGAATGACCCAGTGATGGAAAAGTTCTGCCAACAGAATGTCACAGTCAAAGTATCCTTTGATCAGTATGTGGCCAGTAATCCAGCATTTCAAAAGTACTTGAAAATAAATGCACTCCCACCAGAACTCGTACAAAGAAAATAAGTCAATTTGTGGAGACTCATATCATGACAGTTGCCACTACCAAATGTATCAAAATCAACATTTACCAAGAAAGAAAAGGGATATGGGAGCTCATTATGTGGAGAGTCGCATTGGCTGCATTGTGTTCGCACGCACACTTCTCGACAATGGCTTTTCCATCTATCTTCTACCCTTAGCCTTATGTTATAGATTGGAGTTAGGTCCTCTCCAGAAATCATTATCTTTACTCCAATTTGCTGATAAATCCACTAAAAGTTCTAAGGGAGAAGTGAAAAATGTTATCATCATAGTCGAGGGTACGGAATACAAAGTGGACTTCACTGTCCTTGATATGGAGACCCCGAACCATTGGAAGGAATCGCAAATCATTCTTGAAAGACCATTCTTAAGAACCGCCAAAGCTGTATTCGATTACGGCATCGGAATGATGAAATTCCGCTCCCCTGGCGGAGAAGTGGATTTGGAGATGAAACAAACAAAGTGGCAAAGACCAGATTCCGAATCCACTACAGAATATGCCGAAACATCAGAATGTAATCTCATCAGCACTACTGGGATGTGGGACCAACTGCCAGACCTTTAGATTGACAACACCACATCAGAGGAAGAAACAATGCACCGTGCAGTTTGTGAGATGTTGCCAGACATATCTAGACACCCAGATACTTATAACCTTGATGACACAGAAATCCGTTCGGATTTGTCAATCCCATCTTCTTCGGGAAAATCAAGAAATATCGATGACGAGTCGGACGTGACTTTGGCCGAATTACCGCACTACTTTAGCGATCCGACTCACCTTCCTTCGGAATTAGTGGCTAGCATATCATAGAACGATTCACTGCCAACCAACACACAGCCAGATTCAAAAGTCATTCATCCAGACTTAATTGATGATTCAGATTTGCCAGAGCTGAAACCTCTTCCTCCCACTCTGAAGTATGCATTTCTTAATGCACCCAAAGAAAAATTCCCTGTGATCATTAGCTCATCATTAATCATGGACCAAGAATCTAGACTACTCGAAGTCCTTAAGAGAAATCTAAAAGCCATCAGTTGGACTGTGTCGGATCTCGTAGGAATCAACCCTGTTCTCTGCTCGCATCAAATTTATGTTGAGGATAACACAAAGCCTTCCCGTGAATTTTAGAGAAGATTAAACCCCAATATTCGGGAAGTAGTTAAGAAAGAGATAGAGAAATGGTGTAAAGCAGGTTTTATATGCCCCATTTCTGACTCCAAGTGGGTGGCCCCCCTTCATGTCGTCCCGAAGAAGTCGGGAATCCAGATGGTCACCAACGAGGAGGGGGTAGAGATTGCGACCCGAGTGCCCATGTCGTGACGCGTCTGTGTCGATTACGGGTGCCTGAATGCATCGACCAAGAAAGATTACTTTCCACTACCATTTATTGATCAAATCTTGGAGAGACTTGTAGGGAAAGCATTCTTCTGTTTTCTTGATGGGTACTCTGGCTACAATCAAGTAGCTATCGCTCCCGAGGATCAGGAAAAGACCACATTTACATGTCCCTTCGGTACCTACGCATTCAAGCGCATGCCATTCGGGTTTTGTAATGCCCCAGACACATTTCAGCGGTGCATGATTGCCGTATTTGTCGAAATGGTGGGTGATTTCCTGGAAGTCTTCATGGATGAATTCTCGGTTCATGGTGATTCATTTGATACATGTTTAGCGCATTTGGACCGAGTCCTTAAGAGATGCAGGGAGGTTAATTTGGTACTCTCCTGGGAGAAGTCGCTTTATGGTGACTGAGGGTATCGTGTTGGGGCATGTCATCTCCAAAAAGGGAATGGATGTCGACCCTGCCAAGGTGGATGTGATCAAGAAACTTGAGTCACCAACCAACGTCAAGTCAGTGAGGTCTTTTCTAGGGCATGTTGGATTTTATCGAAGGTTTACCCCTGATTTTTCTAAGATCACATGCCCACTGACTAAGCTCTTAGGAAAAGACACTGAGTTTATTGTAAATCACAAGTGTCTTGAGGCCTTCAAGCTCCTGAAAAAGAAAATATGCGAATCACCGATATTACAAGCTCCCGACTGGTCTCTTCCTTTTGAGATCATGACTGATGCATCGGATTTTGCTGTTGGAGCTGTGCTGGGACAAAGACGAGATGGAATTCCTTATGCGATTCACTATGCGAGCAAAGTATTGGATCCTGCACAGAGAAATTATACAGTGACTGAAAAGGAAATGCTCGCGGTTGTTTGGGCCCTTGAAAAATTCAGATCATATATATTGAGCTCCAAGGTGACAATTTTCACTGATCATACAACAATTAGATACCTCATGGATAAGAAAGATCGCAAGGCACGACTTCTGAGGTGGATCTTGTTAATACAGGAATTTAATTTGGAGATCAAGGATAAACCTGGAATAAAGAATGTTGTTGCTGATCACCTTTCCCGAATTGAGCAAAACGATTATCCTGACACCGTACCTATTAAGGAGACTTTTCCAAACGAATCTGTTTGCGTTATTGATTCAACCCCATGGTATTCCAACATCGTGAACTATCTTGTCTCCAAGAAGTTTCCCTTTGGTTGGACCAAGAGAATGATTGATTGACTGAAGTCGGATTCGAGAAAATACCATTGGGACGATCCTTTCCTTTTCTATGAAGGAGCGGATTGTGTCTGGAGAAGATGTATTCCTCAGGAGCAAAAGCAGAGTGTCCTCAGGCGTCCGCTGGCCGTGTGTCGGCCACCCGTGGCTGTTCGATCAGCCTGCCAACGAGATCCAAGCCATTGAAGCATCCTCGAACATCAAACGTTGGATCAACATCAGACACATCTCCATCAATGGTTCTGATTCGTGACCGAGCCTTCTTCCGAGCCACCCTTGTACCAGGAGCCTCGGGCGGCCCAAGGCATACAGAAAGCGACACGTGGAGGCTCATGTTAAGCCTCTTGCCCGAGCCTACACCTGCACGTGGTCTGCACGCGAGCCGAGTGGAGAATTGCAGAATACCCCCTAGGTTCCTCCTATTCGCCATCAAACCCCGCCGACCCAGGGGTCACGTGCTCCGCACGTACCCCACTGGGAATTTTGCAGATACCGCCCTCAAGTATCGGTAATTACCACTAGGTCCCCCTTGCATATTTTATTTATATTATATTGCATCTGTACCCCTGACTCTACCTTTAGTTTTGAACCTCTTTATTGTAGTATTTTATTATCAAAAAATAGCATGATGTATTTCATTTAATTCTCTACGTTTTGACATATTGTGGACATTTTTTTCATTAATGGTTAATTATTAATTAATTGTTTAGTGGAAACTTGCATATTTATCCCACTTTGTGCTCTTAAATTTATATTTAATTAACAATTGCTCTAAAAATTCCCGAAAAATCACGTATTGTAGAATTAATTGTGCTTAACATTGTGCCAAGAAAGATTTGCATTTGCATGCATAATTTGCCCTGTAAAAATCATTTTGCATATTTCAGTGTTTAATTTTTAATAGGTATTGAAACTAGTATTTTCGAGGTTTAGATTTTTCTGAGGTCCATTACCTAGTGATAGATCTTAGATAATTTTATCCCTTGAAAATAATCAGGTTTAATATTTATTATAATCAAATATTGAAATTCATTTTGTTTGCATTTAAAAAACCATAAAAAAATTCATATTGCATTCAAAAATTCCAAAAAAATTACAGTACATTCATTTTGTCATAATCATCATCTTGGTCAAGTTTCATATTTTTCGGACATCGTTTGAACTTACTAGACATTTCAGTCCCTAAAATAGGACAAAATTGCATATTACATCCTTTATTGCATTAAAAATTACAAAAAAAGACCACCTCGAAAACTGCGCATGAATTTTGATAGACATAATTCTAGGTTGTTCCTTTGCTTCCTTGTGTTCGACCTTGGGACTTATCCAAGTAAAATAAACATAAAACCGCAATCATTAAAATTGACGAATATTTTGTGTGGTTATTTTCTTGACCGATTCCGATTACTGCCTACAACGAAACGACATTACTTTTAAGCACAATCACATTTACATCTTTTTAACAAGCAAATATCGGACTCGTCACCGTGCCATTATGGCTAGTCTTCACGTTCTTCTTCTTCTTCTTCTTCATAGCAACCGTTACCTCGTTAGGACCCACCGATTTTCAATGGCAAATTCTTGAGGAGTTGCGTTCCTAGAGGAACAAAATACATGATTTGCGGGTTAAATCAACTGCTTATCACATCTACATGATGAGCAATCTACACCATCTACATCCAGTCCCACCTAGGTTCAAGCCTATCGCAACAGCTTGAAACGACCTTAACAACAACATCAGTATGGTCAGGTATATTACTCAGACTCACCTAAATCTGAGCATGAGATTCTTCTGTTTGATTGTGTTAACCATATGCCACTCAAGAGTGAAAGGATCGTGGTCATACTTGATCGAGCAAGGGACACGGATGGGGTTGTTTCTGAGGTTCTAACTGAGGAGACTTCATAAGACGAGGAATACATGCATCGACAACAACCTCTTCAGACATGGAGGAAGACTAGTGGCAGAGCGAGAAGGACTATGAGAGCAAACTAACAATATGGAGCCGACTTAGAGTCTATGGAGGGTGAAAGCACGAAAATCAGCGTGCTAAGATGTGAATCTTTAGTTGTTGTGAGCACTCATGATTCTCAACATTCTCAAATAAATAAACAGTGAACAAGAAAAAATAACTCTTAGGAAGTACAGTGACAAGTTCAAGGGTCGAATACAGGGACATGATGAAAATAACACAGGTTTTGGAGAGAGATTTGCTTTGAAATTGACAAGAAGGCAAGATGAGCTCTCTTAATTTTTCTTTGACTTTATAAACTCAAAATGCAATGAAAATAATTCCAATAGATTACAATTGTTTCCCAGAATCATGTAGAATTTGGTGATCTTTTTGGAGCTTCTGGCTATTTTTAATGAATTTTCAAATATATAAGGGCATAAGTGTGAATTTTAGAAAGGTAGGGTTACGTATGTAAAAGAAATAAAAACTAAGGGCTTATAGAAATTGATCAACTTTGCAGAATAGAAAGGATTGAACCAATAAAAAATTTAATGGAAAATTGCAGAAAAATAGATAAGCTTTAGGAAACTGCAGAAAGATCCTTTAGGGACTGAATGGTAATACAAAAACATGAAAGAAATAAATGTAAATTATGTAGAATATAATAATCAGAAAATGTGAAAATTGTAGTTTAAAAAAAAGTTTAACAAAATTGCAATTGAGTCCAAACTTAGAAAAAAATGAAATTAGGAAGGGGTGGAACCTCTTTCTTCTTCGTGGAAAAAAAAGGCCGGATCCGTGCTCAACCACCACGGTAGAGCATGGTAGCTGGAACGGGCAGGAGGTGGCGGAGCATGGCGTGGGCGGAGCTGCTTCGTTGAGGAGGTGTGGAGGCGTGGAGGACGTGGCAGCGGCGATGCAATGGTTGTCGACGGCGGAAAAAATGTTTCTCTGATCGGTCTCGCCCCCCCACCTTCCTTGGAGATGGTGATTCGCTCCTTATAGCATGAGGTAGTAGCCGTTTTGAAGTCGGAATGGCTGCATGTGGGCCGTTTGCACCTGGAGGAAAACAGCTAAAGACATTTCACGCTCTCCAAGGCCTTCACGTGATGAGCATGAGAGCAGCTTTTGTTACAAATGTTTGCGCATGCGAGTGGGTGACAAGATGTACGGCCGCATTGAATGTGAGTGTTTTCCACTGTGGAGTCGTGTTCCTGTGATTCATGGAAAGAGAGAGGAGTAAAGACTCGTGAGTGGTATATGAGCCAACAATACCAATTAATTTTGCATGGAATTCACGAAGGATGGAGCTTGGTGGGATAGATGTTAATTAATATGCAAATGAGGGCAACGTAAAGCAAAGGGCAGGGGATAGATCATGACTTGTTCCCATACGTTATCCTTCTTGTATTTGTTTATTGGAATGAAAATTCTAGTCATGTCCCACATCTTTGAATGATATTAAGTGACTTGAATAGAGTGGGAAACTTTACGACGATGTCAAAGGATTAAAATGGAGATGGGTAATTTGTTCGGGAGTTTATTAAGGTCTTTTACACAATCTTCGCACACTATGGATGAGGTGAATGTGATAAATGCTACGCAGGCAAACGATATAATATGCAAGAATTTAGTTCGGAATTTTGCTTAATTCGAGCATATTAATATGATAAATTGGTGATTCATCATACCTCCATGCTTAAATCTTGCTAGTCCTGAGCAAGACAATGATATGCAGGAGAAATAAAAATGATTAGAGAATGTACATAGAGGGTTTGCAGCAGACGCACCCACAAAGTCTTTAGATTTTTAGCAAAGTCTGAACAAATAACAAATAAAGATTGAGTCGACCTTTAGATTGATAATGTGTTCGGACTTCTATTAGTCTTAAGCATTCGATTTGACAACCCTCGAGTTCTATCAACTTTAGTTGGTTCCATCCTTAGGTCAAGTCAGATCATCATGATCAACAGATATTCTCTTTAACCTTAAGTTCTCTTTGAATTGTGTGTGAAAGTTTTAGCTCTTCCCAATTCGTGAGACTAGTACACTATATAACCTTAAGCATAGTACCAGGAGATTCACAAAATCTTAAGCCTTTATTCTCCCTAAATCTAGGCGTATTCTCATTTCACCCGAATCTGTCAGCAGAAAAAAACGGGTGCAAATTATAGAGAGCTTGGATTTTTAGGGGTTTTCCATAGACCGCTTTGGTCCGCTGCTTTCTTTTTTTCTTTTTTTGCAGAGCATAACCCTGAGCCTCTTTGGCCTCTTTTAAATTAGTAGCATCATTGGTCTTCTACTTGGCTTTTTTGGTAGAGCTGGGTTATTTGTGTAGAATTTTCTTCGGCAGAACTTTGCTTTGCATTTGTATTTTTGGATCAGGGATCCCTTATCGTGCCCTTTTTATAGGTTTTTTGTGGTATTGGATATCAAGAGTGTACTTGTATAAAATATGACTTTGTTATAGATTGTACATGGTAAGTTATGCTGACAGACCCTGACTTATAGAGAATAATTGGTTCCCAAACTTAGATCATTTGAATTTTGCTTACCCAAGATTCAGAGTCACTCCTTTCCCTTGCTAGAGATTAAACGATCCCTTGTACACACAAACTAAGTCGATCTAAGGTGTAATGTGCATTCGTTCAATAATCAATCAAGAATAAAAGAGTGATAAAGCTGTCAAGATGATCTATTTAGACACAAATTTTGGTCGCCACAAAAACTGGTAGAACTCGAGGAATTAAGTCTAAAATAGACCTAAAGAAGTTGAATACTCAATCCTAAAGAAATCCTTTGAAATTAAGTAAATTAAGGTCTTCTCGATCTAAGTTCAAGACTTGTGAAAACCGGACTAAAAATCTCAAAAAGTTAGGAGAAAACTAGGAAAAAAATTGTTAATTTTTTTCTGAAAGATTTTTTTTGGACTTTTGCTATTGTTTGTGAAAATATTGGTATATGCAAATGTTTTTTATATTTTGGTAAAACATGCGAAAAAACGATGCAAAGTTTTTTTTGAAAATATGTTTTCTTTTTGAACAAAAATGCCATAAAACGAAAATATTTTTGGCCTTTTTTATTTTAAAAAATGATAAAAAATTTGCACGAAATGCAACGCACCCCCAATGCTTAGCAAGAGCCATGTCCCTATGGTGATAAGAAATGGAGAAAACAGGACAACATGATTGAAGAGAATGCAGATGCAAGTAATGAAATATGTTTTTTTCAAACCAACTGATTTTTTTCACTTTTTTTGGGTGGTTTCCCACATACTTTAGCAATATTTTGTATGTACAAACTAAGGGGGGAGAGAGGAAACAAATTACCTACAACAACTGTACAAACAGGTGGCAGAGTTTATGCCTTGCCTAGGCATGCAGTACTCAGGCTTCCTGCAAGAGTATAGTTTAGGCGACTAGCATCAAACCATCAGGTTCGATTATTGGTTTTCGTCTTTGACCATTAACCCGAAATATAGCATTAGTGGTTGGATCTTTGATTTTCACCGAGCCATTATCAAAAATTTCGGTTACAACATAAGGTCCCTTCCATTTTGATCTTAATTTTCCAGGAATAACTTGAGTTTAGCATCAAACAACCGTACTTTTTGATCAACCTTGAAATTTTTCCTCGAAATATGTGCATCATGCCATTTCTTAATTTTATCTTTGTAGATCAAATCATTATCATATGCTTGAGATCTCAATTTCTCTAACTCAACAAGATCCAATAATCTTTTCTTCCCAACATCAACAAAATCAAGGTGGCATTTTCGAATAGCCCAAAGGGATTTGCGATGGACCTCTACAGGAAGGTGGCATGCTTTACCATAAATAGTACGGTATGGGCTCATTCCTAGAGGGGTATGGAAGGTAGTCTTGTATGCCCAAAGAGCAGAAGTCAGGTATTGTGACCAATCCTTGCATTTTGATCTCACAATTTTCTAAAGGATGGTTTTAATCTCACGATTGGAGAGCTCAACCAGACCATTGGTTTATGGATGGTATGCAGTCGAGATTCGGTGTTGGACTCCATTCTTGTTAAGGAGTCGCTTTACTATAGTATTTAAGAAATGTGTCCCTCCATCACTTATGATCACTTTTGGGAGACCAAAGCGAGCGAACAAATCATTCAAAAATTTGATTACAATTTTTCTATCGACAGCATGAGTAGGGATTGCTTCTACCCAACGGGAGACGTAATCAACTGCCAATAGTATGTATTGATATCCATGTGAGTTTGTGAATGGTCCCGTAAAGTCGATGCCCCAGGTATCAAACATTTCTACAACATGAACTGGTGAAAGAGGATCATGTCTTTATAAGTCACGGTTCCAGCCGTTTGACATTCATGACAAGCTCGAACAAATTTATCAACATCCTTTTGCAATGTTGGCCAATAAAATCCACATTGTAAAACCTTGGCTGCAGTTCGTCTACCTAAGTGATGTCCTCCATATCCAACAATGTGACAATGAGTTAGGACACTAAGAGTTTCAGAGTCAGGTATGCATCGTCTCCATATCAAATCAGTGCCCTCTTTGAAGAGTAGAGGGTCATCCCAATGATAGTGTCTGGCTTGAGCCTTGGTTTTTTCTTTCTTGTGTCGGGGCCAATCATCAGGTAGTCTGTGCGTGACCATGTAGTTGACGATATCCGCATACTAAGGTAATTGTGATATGATTAGTATAGATTCATCCGGGAAAGTTTCGAAAATGGGCAATTCAAAGTTGGTTGATTTTTCTGCAAGATGTGGTGAGTGTAACCTGGATAGGTGGTCAGCTACTACATTCTTTGATTCGACTTTATCCTTGATTTTAACATCAAATTCTTGGAGCAAAAGTATCCATCGAATCAATCTCAGCTTTGCATCTTTCTTTGAAAATAAGTGTCTGATCGCAGAGTGGTCAGTATAGATGATTACATGACTCCCTAATAGATAAGCTCTAAAGTTTTCAAGGGAAAAAACCACGGCCAATACTCTTTCTCAGTGACTGTATAATTCTTTTGTGCATCATTTAAAGTTTTACTGGCATAATGGATGGAACAAGGTTTTCCTTCCTTCCTTTGACCAAGAACTGCACCTACAACAAAATATGATGCATTACACATAATCTCAAAATTCAGACTCCAGTCAGGCGGTTGCAAAATTGGTGCTTCAGTCAACATTGTTTTGAGTATTTCAAAAGACCTTAATGCTTCCTTAGATAATATGAATTCTTGATCCTTTTCTAGTAGCTTAGTGAGTGGCCGGGCTAATTTGGAGAAGTCTTTAATAAATCGTCGATAAAACCCGACATGTCCTAAAAATGATCGTATGCCTTTGACATTTTTCGGAGGATCCAAATGCGTGATTATTTCAATTTTAGCAGGATCTACTTCCATCCCACTTCTTGACACAACATGCCCCAGAACAATCCCTTGACAAACCATAAAATGCGATTTCTCCCAAGACAAGACCAAATTAAGCTCAATGCATTTCTTTAAGACACGATCTAAAAAATCAAGGGTTTCCATCACTGAATATAGAAAAGTCATCCATAAAAATTTCCATGTAGTCTCCAACCATTTCAGCAAAAATTGCCAACATAAATTGCCAAAAATTGCGTTTTCAACATAAATTGCATAAAAATACCAAAATGCTCCCTTGAAAACCTAGCTTCTAGATCTCAAAAAATCAACGTGAGGAGATAGTGGCCTCTCTGAGTTCGACCTTGGACCTACCAAGTAAAAAAAATTAAATTGACTGCTTGTTTTTAATTGAGACATTATTTAAGTGGTTTTTTATTAATCCGAATTTGTCGGACTGCAACGAAAATTAAACGGTAATTCCTCCAAATTAACCAGAGCATTCAAGATTTCATCAAAATGGCGTCATTGCCGGAAAGTCACGTCTTGGTTTAATTTTTTGAATTTCTAGATTTTCGATTTTCCGCCCTAGGTAGTATGACCCCCTGATTTTGTTGTGAACACTTCTCTGTTTATTTTTCAGTTTTTTCTTCATTTTTATCTTTATTTTGTGTCTATCTATCTAAAATAAATTTTCTTTTTGTGCGAGGGCCCAATAGACTTGGAACGACTTTCTTAGAATTGAAGCATCCTGAAGTGCATCGGAGGCCGACGATTCATGGAGCGACCTGGTGATTGAGGCATCAAGAAGAAAATTTTATTTGAGAATAGATATTTTAGTTTCCATTTTCTTTGAATAAAATTAATTTGTAATAATTACTGTATTTCTTATGGATTCCATTTGTAATCTCACGTGTGTATCAGGACTGGACATTGGACCCTTCGTGATTGTGTGATTGATTGTCGTAGACTAGGATTCGTACTTGCGAATCTTAGAGCATTTCCTTAGATTATTTTATTGCTTGTGCTCGTACTCTATTGTACAATACATCACATTTAACGAGATACACATAGACCACGTATCTATTTGTCCAAATTAATTTATTCGTCATTCGCAATTAGAACTATCTATCTAGGAATGATTTTCTCGTTTGCATTTCATATAGTGTAAAATTTCAGTTCTCGTATTGCAT